>OX465246.1:1619208-2050463 GCA_949987775.1 Aproaerema taeniolella | reverse complement strand
AAACACAGTGTTCAATATTTTAAAAACAATAAGCCATCTCACAGGTAGAAACAGGTATCGCTGAGGTGATTAATCCTAATAAACAATTAGTTTTAAGTTGACACTTTAGTGACAAGAAAAATTGCCAGTGAAACTACCTTAACATAATTAAATTTTTTGACATGTCATCACTAAATCAATTTTTGGAAAAATTTCGAGTCAAAGCTCGTCTCGCCGAAACAAAACCTTCGTCTCGAAGTTAAAAACATTGCATTGGTTATTAAATTTATTGCTATCTGCTTAAGACCATACCTGTGCGCGACCTCCTTGATAGTGTTCGTCAGCACAGCCTGACTGGGCTGCTGCTGCTGCGTGTGCTGCAACAGCTCGGCGTGCCGGTCGAGCGCGGCCCGCAGCGCGGCGCCGGCCGCCGCCCCCCCGCGCTCCGCCGCCGCGCGCGCCGCCGCCTCCGTGTGCGCCGCGACTGGACAGCAACCACTACTTAGGCGACTACAGCACCCGATAAAGGCAGCACACATAGGAATAGTGCCATCTCCGTCTCTCAACAGGCCTGGGCCGGCAGTGCGAGCAGTGTCGATACACGAAGTTTACGGACTATGAAAGCGTGCGTGCGTAACAATATGTTCGAAAGTTAGAAAAATGAGATTTATGGAAAGGTTAAATTTAATTCGATTTAACAGCTTAAATCGAAAAATGCGTTAACTACTTATCGAGAGTGTTCAATCACGAACATTTTGATAGCAAATTCAAGTTCCTGTGTGCATTTTACTATCGTTTTTACAGCTTAAAAGATACACAATATTGGTATTTAGAGGTGACTTTGTGAGCTTTTTCTATCGAACCAAAAGTGCTGAATCATGTTTTCAGCAAACTACTCATCTAGTTTATGTCCTGAATATTACCGTAGTATATTTTTTCTTCGATTTAATGCAGTGCGTCATGCTTATCTACGCATCATAACATCGTAATTTAGGTGCTGTAGTCGCCTTAACAACAACAAATACTTACAGACGCAAACACGATATAGCAACCCAAATCCTTGGTAACACAGACCTATATCGAGATAGACGAAAAGAGCGCTTCAAACTGTATGAGAACCTAGCGTGTCGAATTTTTCGTATTTGGATGACGTCACGAGCGAGATTTTGTGATAGGAAATCAAGACCGCGCGGAAACGATTCAAAGGCGCTTAATTAAAGTGAAATAATAATGTAAATCCGATTGAAATAGATTATCATTTACGGCATAGATCTCAAGCGGACTGACTTAAGTCGGACAAAACTGTGACCGTAGATCACACTTTTTACACGCAAGGTAGGTAAAAGTTGTACCGTCTATCTCGATATAGGTCTGTGCTTGGTAATTTTTTCATTTGTTATTTATTTTATTTTTTATTTCTTTCTCTAAAAAATTCCAATTGCATTTTGGTGATTTCTTACTACACCACTGATTAATAAGTGAAGTTATCTGTATTAACTGTTGGGGAAGGCTTGGTGACCTATATAGTACAGGTTTCATTATCCAGTTTAGGCACCAGCCCTCCACAAATACTGTGCTAATATACTTATGTAAAACATTTCGTTATAGACCATATTGTTATTTGTGGTGTAGTAATAAATTAATTAGGTTATTATTTCATGTATTACAAGCATTCCGCTCGGAACTTCATTCTCGTGGGAATTCGGGAAAATTATGTAGCCTATGTCCATCGGGGATAATGTAGCTTTCTAAAGGTGAAAGAATTTTTCAAATCGGTCCAGTAGTTTCAGAGCCTATTCAATACAAACAAACAAATCTTTCCTCTTTATAATAAACTAGCACTCCGCCCGGGACTTCGTTCCCGTGGGAATTCGGGAAAATTATGTAGCCTATGTTACTCAGGGATAATGTAGCATTCTAATGGTGAAAGAATTTTTCGAATCGGCCCAGTAGTTTTGGAGCCTATTCATTACAAACATACAAAAATAGGTACAAATCTTTCCTCTTTATAATATTAGTGTAGACTAGCATTCAGCCCGGGACTTCGTTCCCGTGGGAATTCGGGAAAATCATGTACTCTATGTCTATCCCGGATAATGTAGGATTCTGATGGTGAAAGAATTTTTCAAATCGGTCCAGTAGTTTCGGAGCCTATTCGATGCAAACAAACGAACAAACAATCAAATCTTTCCTCTTTATAATATGTACAAGCATTCCGCATGGGACTTCGTTCCCGTGGGAATTCGGGAAAATTATATAGCCTATGTCCATCGGGGATAATGTAGCTTTCTAATGGTGAAAGAATTTTTCAAATCGGTCCAGTAGTTTCGGAGCCTATTCAATGCAAACAAACAAACAATCAAATTATTATTATTATTTATTATTTCCTCTTTATAATATGTATATAGTATAGTAGATATAATAGATTTAAATTGACTTTTTTTTGACATTGGAGTTGACTTTAATTATTTTTGACATTACAATTTATGAATTACTAGCTTTCCACTCGGGACTTCGTTCCCGTGGGAATTCGGGAAAATCATGTACCCTATGTCCGTCACGGATAATGTAGGATTCTAATGGTGAAATAATTTTTCAAATCAGTCCAGTAGTTTCGGAGCCTATTCGATGCAAACAAACAAACAATCAAATCTTTCCTCTTTATAATATGTATAGATTAATTTTGACATTTTATGGATTGTTAGCTAGATATTTTAAACATTTTGTTAAGTAACTTATTTCCTACTATTTATTATGTTTCTTTAAAGTTGATATTTGCACACCTTGCCGGTTGAATGCGCAGATAACCTATTTAGCTTAAGATTCCAACTGTATTCTTGCAAATACTTTGATTTATTTATTTATATACTCACATTCCTTAGTGCCGGTTTGGAAGGCGTGGTTGATCTGCCTGAATATCTGCGCGTGCGCCTTCTCCATGACGGGCACCACGCTGTCGAACATGGCCGTGCGGAACGACTCGCGGACCATGTCGGACAGCGAGCGAGCGATCGACGTCGATAGCCGCTCCATTACCGTCTGTCGGTACAACAGATAGATAGATAGAATTTTTATTTCCAATACAGTACACACAAAAAGACAGCATAGAAAGAGACAATCACAAAAGCAACAATAGAGTTTAACAATACAACAGACAAGGAAATAAGGAACAAATAAACAAATAGCAAAGAAAGTAACAGATAAGATAAGAACAGAGACAGAATATAACAATATAGAGAAATATAATATACATAATAATCATGGCAAAGTAAGTGTGTGCCGCAGGAAACCAGGTTGCAGCTCAGTATAAAGTTTTACCGTAAATGGCAAAACACTGATTTTCAGCTGCCGCCTACGAGTAGTACCGGGCGCGAGTGCAGCAATACGATCGCAAACCAGTTTACTTTAGTATGCTTTGTCATTTTTGTAACGGGATTTGTGCTGGATGAAATAAATGTAGTTTGTTGTATACATCTTCTCTTTCTTCTTATCTTATTCTTATTTCTCTTTCTATTATTTTTAAATTTTATATATTATAAGGTTCCTTCTTTTCTTTTGCTTGTTAATTATTATTTTTTTTAAATTTTTTTTAGACATGAGTTTTTTAGTTTTTTTTTACATTATAATTATTTTTATTTTTTAACATTGTAATAACTTTAGTAATTTGTTTTGTATATGTATCTGATTGTGTAATATGGGCAAAGCCTGAAATAAATGATAATTATTATTATCGTGTAGGTATAGTCAAGTGTGTGGCGAACTTGGCTAACCTTGGTGCCAGTTTTCAAACCGCACAATGGCCTCTGACTTGGTTTTAACGACTGTAGTCAATCGACAACAGCCGGGACCGACTGTTTAACGTGCCCTCCGAAGCACGGAAACGGTTTTGATAAATTGCCACTTTGGTAATCCATCAGGTTCCCTACCTCTGTGTACGTTGCTTAACCTCACTGATCGGTTGAGATCAGCGAGCCCCACTGGGTTACGAGTGCTTCATTTACATTGTATACATAGCAGCCACAGAAACACGAATAGACGACGCAAGTGTATGTACTTCGCGTGACAAAAAGGGAGAAAAATTTACATTACTAAATCGCTCCTGTGACGTCACAGTAGATTACCCAACAAGTGAAAAAAAGGTAAATTCTTTTCGAGGGATACAAGAGCCGAGATGATTTTTTTTTCACGTGTTAGGTACTCTACTTTTTACCATTGACTACGAGAAAAAGCAAATAATTACTCTGTGACAGTAAATTATCAACAATAACGCTGCTTTAACGCGAAATGACTCTGGAACGAGAGGTTCACTTTCATCAATGGATGTCGAACTCATTTTATGATTTTGAGACAAAAACTTTTAACTAAAACTTTTGATTGCATGAAAATTGCACAGAAAATTGGCTGAATTCCTTATTCTAAGTTTGAAAACTTTGACCTAGCCATATATTCCATACGTTTTTATAGCGAGAGTATGCAACCTCCTTGCACGTTTTCTTTTGTTTTTTTACTAAAATCCGTATATTCGCGCATGTTCCAAATTCAAAATGTTTTATTCACTCAGTGAAATAAACAGCGTTTTATTCACTGTTTTTGAAGAATAACGGACCCTTTTTCGAGGGGCAATGGTAAAAAATAATGGAAAGCTTGGTTTCTATACAGAAGATGAGACAAGCGTAATCTAGTCGTGTATATGTCAGCATATCGGACTGCTTCCATGTTGGACTGGCAGTGAAAGAAAAACTTAGAATATGGCAGCTACCTACTCTTCCCAGGTATACAGTAAAGTCTGTAGTGGGATGCGAGGGTTTTGCTGTGGAAGAAAGGGTGACCAACTCTTACTGTTATACAACTTGTTCCACCTGATAACCCTCAAAACTTCCTTCTTTTTTGAAGTTCGTTAAAAATTAATGGCTTATTCCTCACATACCCTACCGCTTTGGTAGCACCACACATACATTGCTGTTGCTAGTTTGGCTGCCAGCTCGTGTTGTAGTGCTATGGCGAGTGGCTTTAGCGTCTACATACGAACAAAAATGTTGATCTCTCATACAATATGCGATATATGCTGATGAAGTTTGTATGGGAACTCAAATTTTTTTTTCGTATTTTGACCTATGTTCCTTGGGGAAGTTGTTAAGTATCATGGACTGATTAACCACCGGAGAGGTCGAAAGAGAGATACCTAAAGCCCTGTATACATAGACCCTGGTACACTACACACCTTGCTGTTGGCCAGTTTCTCGATGTTGTCGTGCAGCAGCCGGTCGGTGGCGGTGAGTTTGGCCGCCAGCTCGTGCTGCAGCGCGGCGGCGAGCGGCTCGAGCGCGCGCGCCGCCCCCACCCCCGCGGCCTGCGCTGCGCGGGCGCTGGCCGTCTCGCCCACGCGGGATATACGCTCCCAACTGCAATAGTGAACTGAACGTTTACTTTAGGCCAAAAGAATGAATGCGTATGTATGTATTTAAATCGTTTAATGTATGTTTGTATGTATTTAATTGTAATCTTGACTCGTTTTCAGTGGCATCCTTAATGTCCTATAAAATAAAGATTTTTTTTATATTCTTTCTATTTTAAACGGATAAATTTTTCACAGTGCATCCCGTTTTCATCGGCATTCCGTATGACGTCATATCGGCACGCATCGCAAAAGTTGCCTCTCTGAGCAACGGTATCGGCATTGCCGATGTGCGATGCGTCCGATGCGGACTGGTGGATGCACTTATATAAGTTTCTATACAAAGAATACTACGATCCGTTGCGTGCGATGCGTCCGATGCGTCCGATGCGTACGATACCGACAAGTGAACGCTTACCTTTATGGTTTGTTTTATGTAGTATTCTAATAAATAAAAAATAATTAAAAACTCAGCTTCATAGATAGATAGATAAGAAATATTCATATTGATAATGTTTACAATGTACATGTTTTAAAAATGTATGAATGCAGTTTAAATTATTTTAAAAATTAAAATAAAGTCTTCTTTCAGTAAAATAAAGTTTTGACGGCCGGTTTGGTAGAGTGGTAGTGACGCTGCCTCTTGATCGGCGGTCCTGGGTTCGATCCCCAGTCGGGGAAAACATTTGTGTAAAAAGCAGATGTTTGTTCTCGGGTCATGGGTGTTTGTGTTTGTCTTGATGTGTTTTCCAAGGGACCCACGACACAAGGGAAAACCTTAATGTGGGCCTTTGAGTGTGTAGCGTTTAATTTAACTAATGTCCCATCTACAATAATTAAGGTACTTTCTCTCCATAGGGCATAGCCGTGGGACGCCCTGTATATCAATTCATTATTGCAAGGAAAAATCAACCTTGCTGTTTTATGTCACGCAAACGAATTTCAACCTTAGGGTGGTGGACCACATTGTTGGTAGCTATACGTATTGCATACAAACCGAATCGTATGCAACACGGCTTCGTATGCGTACTTGTTTCAACGTGTACGTACGACCTCGTGTTGATCTCGTTCTAAAGACGATTTACGATACGCTCACGTTGCGAAGACCTATGTGAAGGATCTTACAATGCAGTGTATGTTCAGTAGAATAAAATCAGATGAGACGTATTTAAAAAACATAAAATAATTTAAACTGGTCAGCAAATAGCCGATCTTTCAGAGAACAAGATTAAGTAAATGAACTGAGCAATTCTGTATAGATGAAAATCACCAATTTTGGAGTCACTGAGTTTTTTTTTTACCAGCCCATATACGTCCCCACCTAGGGGCACGGGCCTCCCTTCGAAAAACGAAGGGGATTTTAGGCCATAGTCCAACACGCTGGCCCAATGCGGTTTGGTGGACCGCTCGAAAATGATTTATGTACAGATTTCTAATTATCACTTGCTCAACGGTGAAGGAAAACATCGTGATGAAACCGGGACCAAGAAAATTCATTTTCGAAAGAAGAGTTTTTTGTTTAATTAATTTGAATTAGCAAATAGAATAGATATTACTGAAGGGCAGGGAAATGAGACGGATACCTTTATGAATTAGTGCTACAGGTAAGACTGTGGGCCTAACGAGGCTAATATGCGTTCAGCTTTAACTCACCCATCAGCGAGCGCGCTTTCAATAGCCGCACTAGTCCTCTGCGCATGCGCATGTAACGCCTCGTCGATGAGATGTCGCGGACTGTGTAACTCCGCCCGTAGCGTACGAAGGTCTCTGCTCTGTTGTAACACTAGGTCGC
This sequence comes from Aproaerema taeniolella, assembly GCA_949987775.1. NCBI lineage: Eukaryota > Metazoa > Arthropoda > Insecta > Lepidoptera > Gelechiidae > Aproaerema > Aproaerema taeniolella. The sequence goes on along the minus strand of OX465246.1, from coordinate 2,043,297 downwards.
ATAGCTTGTCTAACTTGTGCTCTAAGTTTTCAAGGCGAGTCTTGTCGCCGGGAGATAGGCCTGCCACGCGAGGTTCTTCGCTCCCTAAAACAATAAGTACATACAGAAAACATAATACAGAATAAATAAACTTATTTTAACTTCAAGTACCATATTTGGCTCCTGTAAGAGTAAGAATATTTAACTGTACAATTAAGGAGTTACATACATTCTGTAATTTACCCGAAATTTAAGTGTAACATAGAATAATATAAAAATAGAACAGTGTGATTTTAGGTCTAATGAAGAACTTTTTGTTCCACGGGTTTCGAAAGCTCAATAAGATATATATTTTTTTGTAATTCTAAATGTAGTTCTAGAACATTTTTATAAAAGTCCGCCGCCGCATCTGTGTCTTTCTGTCTGAGTCAAAAATTACTAAACAGATTTTGATACAGTTTTCCCCAATCGAAGAAGTGATTCAATTTCCCACGGGAATTTTATTCATAGCTTATTCACTGTTCACATTTATTTTGATTTACTTTTATAGACGCATACATATTGTAACTTAAAAGCAGTACTGCTTTTAATATAAATTTTTAATTTTTAATTATAAAAGTAAATCAAAATAAATGTGAACAGTGAATAAGCTATAAAAAACCTATTCGGTTTATACCCCAGTATAAACTGGTTTTAAAACACTGTAATTTGTACTTATAATTACTTTTTTTTTTAAAAAACGGAGTCCCGGGCAGTAAACTAGTAAATAATAAAAATAAACACATCACAAATATGCAATCATAAATATCCAATTATTCAATATAAATAATATTTTAATATTAATCATTATTTCTACCAACCTGCCCGTTCCACAGCGGAGATATTGAGCGAATTATTCAAGCTCTGACTGCTGGATTTATCACTGGATGCTTTTCTCTGATTGGCTTCATTAATCTGGGCTAGCGATATCTGTGGCCATGAGGTTTCACTGTTGGTGTGGGTGAGCTTCGGCGTGGGTTTCTCGGGTGAAACGAATATGTCGTTAGGAGGAAAGCAAGTGTCTGTGCCATTTTGAATCACTGATGACGAGTCCTCTTCTACTACTGGGGTTTGGCTTGATTCTTCTTCCTCCTGGCATGGGAAATATGGCGGTTTTCAAATTTTTTCACAAGCTTTTTATTACAATCTATGGGTTGATAAATTAGCTAGCGAAATTTTAAGCGTTGATTTTTCCAATTTCCCGCAAGAAACCTATACAGGGCTTTAGGTAAATCTCTGTCAACCTCTCGGGTGGTTAATCAGTCCATGAAACTGAACAACTCTTGATCTTCCAAGGAACACAGGTCAAAATACGAAAAACATTTTTGAGTTCCCATACAAACTTCATCAGCATATAGCGCATTTTGTATGGGAGATAATTTTTTTTTTGTATTTCGACCTATGTTCCTTGGGAAAGTTGTTCAGTTTCATGGACTGATTTAGCACCCGAGAGGTTGAAAGAGAGATACCTAAAGCCCTGTATAAAACTAATTCGGGTTTGTTCGAACACTGGCATTTTCTGGGTTAACTCGCTCCATCGTCAACCTCATCTATGACCTTGGTCAAGGTCAAGAGTTAATCAAGCTTATAATAGGTCTTTACCTATGAAATTGCCGTTTTTCATACAATATTTTTGGAAAACTGAATTTTCCATACTAACGTTTTTGGATTTTTCTCGGGAATGCGAAATCCAAATTTAGTAAAATTTTGTGAGAAGGTTTGGACCACATTAAGTTAATTTTCATCATACTTACTTTATTGAAAGTTGTAACTGTAACAACGGTACAGCAAAAATAAGGAATGAAACGGGCAACGGATGAAACAAGCTATATTTGAGCTTTTTTTTCAGCAAATAGATCTAAAATAAATATGTATTAATTTAACTCAATATCTCCGTTATATGGCCAAGGTTTGAAATCAAAAACAATTTTAGTAATAGCTGTTCAATCAAATAAATTATGAATAAAATAAAGCTTGAGAAAAAATCGGCAATTTCATAGGTAAAGACCTATTAATAAAAAAAAAAAAAACACTTATAACCCGAGAATGGCTGGACCATTTTCATCGTTTTTTTCGTAGCCCAGTGGCTCTCGCTGATCTCAACCGATCAGTGAGGTTAAGCAACGTACACAGAGGCAGGGAACCTGATGGGTAACCAAAGTGGCAATTTATCATGAGCGTTTCCGTGCTTCGGAGGGCACGTTAAGCTGTCGGTCCCGGCTGTTGTCGATTGACTACAGTCGTTAAAACCAAATCAAAGGCGATTGTGCGGTTTGAAAACTCTGACACCAAGGTTAGCCAAGTTCGCCACACACTTGACTATACCTACACGATAAGAAAAATAATCCTTTTTTATGTTGTATTTGTCTCCGTCCCGAATTATAACAGAACAAAAATTAAAAACATTGGAAAATTGACGAAAAAATTTCCCATGGGAACGAAGTCCCAGGCGAAAAGTTTGTAATAAATAAACGCTACACACTCAAAGGCCCACACTAAGGTTTTCCCTTGTGTCGTGGGTCCCTTGGAACACACATAAAGACAGACATGAACACCCAATACCCGAGAACAAACATTAACTTATTTGCCCCGACTGGGAATCGAATCCAGGACCCGCCGATCAAGAGGCAGCGACACTACCACTTGATCAAACTGGCCGTCATATGGCGTTTTTAAATTATTATTATTATTTTTATTATGAGATGGGTTAACTCTTGACCTCAATCTTGACCATAAGGTCAAAGATGAGGTCGACGATGGAGCGAGTTAACTCTGAAAATACCTATAAAAGCACTGGTACTCCCACGCACCGACGGAACACAGCAAGCTGTTTGGCGTCGGACTTCGGTAGGAGGGTGGTCGCGAACCAGACGGCCCTTTACAGAGCCTACCACACCGCATGAGACCATAGGTCGACACCTCAGATTCAGAAAAAAATGAAGTGTCGTTGCCTGCAATGGATTACTAGGAGGCAGGTCTCATTTGTGTTTCCTTAGTCGCCTCTTACGACATCCACGGAAAGAGATGGAGTGGTGTTACTCTCAACCGATCACCACACGGTGATTATTTTACAAGGAATAAAAAACTAGCTACACGAAAGAAAAAACTTAAAACAAGGGATAAATTAAACAACAACTTACCAGGTCCGGTTTGAAGATGTCGTTGTGGGCCATGATCTGCTGGACCTCCCTGCTGGGGCTGGAGCCGGCGGAGGTCAGCTTGGTGTCATCATTGAGGACACGCGGCACTTCCGGAGTGCTAGCCAGTGGGGGGTCATCGTCCTCTCGCTTGCCCGGAGAACTGGGGGTTAACGAGATTGTTGAAACTGTATAATCTGACAACGTATTAAAAAATAAACAGTTCATAAAATATACTTGACTTATTGGAAGGTAACATTTTTTGAAGGGATTGACAAACAGCAGTCAGCTTTATTTTAATTTTTTGTAATTTTTTTAAGTCCAAGGTCACGCCTGATCGCATTTTAACGCCTTTTTGTGAAATTTTCCTTTGCCAGAACTGTAAGTCAAAAAGGGCAACATACAAAGAACATACACGAAGAACATACATACATAAGTTCACGCCTTTGTCTCTTTGGGGTAGGCAGAGACCAAAGATTGCCACTTACTACGATCCAAACACACCTCTTTCGCTTTGTCTACATCAGTAAAATTTTTTTTTTTTTTTCAAACAGCTTATACATTAATTCTTAGTCTAAGGAAAACTCACCATTAAGCAAATTAAAGTTTTACTTGTGTTGGGAGGTTCCAGTTAATGAAGTACATAACAAAATAGTGTTAGGCTAGTGTTCAACAAAAATTTAACCAACGATTAGCAGCTAACCAGAGATTTGACAACTTCATTTTCATACATTTTTTTTGACACTTTGTCTGGTTATCTTCTAACCGCGGTTTAACCGTTGGTTATATTTTTGGTGAACACAGGCCTAAATGTGATGGCTCGGAGAAACAGTTGAGATAGGTAAACAACTTAATATAATAGAACTTAATTTTATGGTGTGTGTGTGTGTGTGTGTAATGATGTGTTGTGTAGTGTTTGTGTGGATGAGCGTGGGTGTATGAATTTATTATATATACATATTGATATATATATATATATATATATATATATTATAAGATTAGATTATAAAGTCCCGGTAAGTAATGTTAAGTAATATACTTTAGAATATTTTCAGTATCAACATAGTCCTTAGTTTTTAGCCACTCCGTGATTTTCGACTTACAGTCGTAGTTATTTAAACTGTAGATGTTAAGTATGCCATTTAGTTGATTATGAAAGTGTTTTGACTATGTATTAAATTGACGTTGTGCAAAATACAGACTTATACAGACCTATATTAACTATATGGTCCTGTCTTCTCTTTTTAGTTAGTGTATGGTCATGCTGTAAAGTTTTATGCAGTTTTAATGTTGCCAATAAAATGAATATTTGTCGTATCGTTAACACATCAGCGATTTTATTAAGATCCGCTGTTGGATCTTTATCATTGTTTCTTAACCTTTAAGTAATGGGGGACCATTTTGCAAAATATCTGTTTTACCATCTGTTTTATATAGTCGGATTTATGTACGCAAATAATTAATATTATGTTAAACATCATGTACAACTTATGATCCACAATAAATGTTACCTTACCTTACCATGGAACACCAACTGTTTAGAGGTAAAAATAATAATTAAAGGGTTGTTCATATTCAATAGTATTTTAGTATTTTTACTAAAATTGTATATTTTCTCTTTATTTACTAACTTCTGAAGTGCTAACCAAAGCCAAACAATTGAAGGCTTTGGCTCCAGTCGATTTCGGTGATTGTGTCGACTCGTCACATTTCATACAACGTTTTTGAGATGGCTTCGTGGCAGGGTTCGAAATTATCAAGATAATTACGCTTCTTGATAATTATCGGATAATTATCTGATAATTATTAGATAATTATCACCAGTGTAAGAAATTAATTTGTTATATTGGTTCATAACAAATTGTAACAAAACATTATTAAAGTGAGTGTGGCTGTGTGGATATTTGTTGCTCTTTGACACAAAAACTACTGAATGGATTTTAATTAAACTTAACAATAATATAGCTTATGCATCAGAATAACACATAGGTAACACAATTTTCGGAAAGAGCGAAGTCCCGGGCAGAAAGCTAGTCGTAAATAAATAAACTTAGATTGACCAAAGAAGCCAAAGGAATATCTTCATCCGATGATGATTGTATTTCCATTGGCTTTGTTGCTTGTTATTATCAATCGATATACATATATCCGTTTGTTATTATCACGATAATTATCGTGATAATTATCAGTGATAATTATCCTTTCGAACCCTGCTTCGTGGACCACTTCAGATGCTTCCAGGGACCACCAGTGCTCCTCGGACCACCGGTAAAGAACCACCGGTCTACATTCATAATTCGCTTAATACATGCTTTTGTCAGTACATAACCAATTTGGTCTAAGTACGGAAGGCCGCAACTCAGGTTACCACACGCGTGCACTCTGTGCTGTTGTAATAAGTGCGGTTTTGCAATGAAAATGGAGTAACCTGATTAGCTGCTGTACGTTCGTCTAGGGCGCCCTCTTCCGACCCTTCCAACTACATTCGCACTGTATATTTCTTTCTTCAATCTTCTTTCATTCATTCTTCTTCTTTCATTTTTCCCCGTGTGGTGATCGGTTGAGAATAACACCACCCCATCTCTTTCACTGGGTGTCGTAAGAGGCGACTAAGGAAACAAATGAGACCTGCCTCCTAGTAATCCATCCCAGGCAACGTCACTTAATTTTTTTCTGAATCTGAGGTGTCGTCCTATGGTCTCATGCGGTGTGGTAGGCTCTGTAAAGGGCCGTCTGGTTCGCGACCACCCTCCTACCGAAGTCCGACGCCAAACAGCCTGCCGTGTTCCGTCGGTGCGTGGGAGTACCAGTGCCTTTATAGCAGTGGCGTGCATAGACATTTTAGGCAGGGTAGGCAGTTAACTTGTCTAGTTTTAATTGACTGCTCAAACTCGTTTCTATGCGACTTTTGCCAAACGAGAAAACTTTCAAGGTAGCTTAGAGATGTTTTTCAGAAAGCTCATGCTTTGTAATCGCTGTATTAAGGTTATTAAAATCAAAATAACCCTGCGCCGTTAAAAACTTTTTTATAACAGTTTGTAAACAAAATGCACGGAAAACAAAATACTTAAGCGGTTAGTATGCACACAACCCGTGAGCCAATTATGAATATTGTATATTTTAGTATTAAAATGTCTTACTGCGGTACCTTTTTTGCGTCAAATCCACGCATCGGCCTTTTGCGATAAGAAATGTTTACTTTTTCTTGAAAAGGTAAACTTGAAAAATCACGCAGTTTAGGCAAACAAACATCATCACCACACTTTTCACAATTTATTGCACTCATTTTGTTCTAAACAAATGTCTTACAAACACTATAAACTGATAAAACAATAATTTGCAAAAGTTGCAAAACAAAAACAAACCAATATGGCTGAATGCATCCAACCAATAAGAAAAAATGCCGCAAAATTAAAAATCTATAACAGCCCTTTCAAACTTACCGATAGCAATTTGATAGCATCAATTTGATAGCATCGCTTTATAGGCAGAGGTTTTTTCTCCATACAATCAGTTCGTTAATTTTTGGCGGGGTAGACGAAACAGCCAATCAGAAGCCCCCATTGCAACACAAAACATCGACAAAAAAGGCATTTCAAACGAGTGCTTTTAACGAATAATCAATCCGCGCTCCTACAAGGGCTCTTACTAGTTCAGTATTAGAAGTTTAGATGGCGCTGTTTTGAAAAGTTAAAGGTCGGTTAAGAAATGTAGATGGTGTCATTTCGGAAAACGTTTATTCGTTTCACAAAGATCTGTGATCGTTGGTGTAAATTATAATATTTACTTTTTTTTATTTTTTTGCCTTGAAAACCCTAGGGTAGGCACTGCTTTTCTGCTTGTATGGAATGCAAGCCACTGCTTTATAGGCATTTTCTGGGTTAACTCGCTCCATCGTCGACCTCATCTTTGACCTTTATGGTCAAGAGTTAACCCATCTTATAATAATATAAAAAAAAAATCTTTCCACATGTCCAAAACACTGTAACATTCATACCACATCGCTCCTGAATCTCGCTATTTCTCACATAAAGAACAAAATACGTGAATGAGTGAATCGATAAGTGTTACCTGAAAGCATCCGGCGTCATGAGGTTGATCGGTGGCGGATCGTGCGCGTCGTGCCGGGCCCGCAGCAGCAGCGCTTTGAGCTGCAGCGCCTGCTGCTGCAGCGCGCCCGCCGCGCCCCCCGCGCCCGCGCCCCCCTCCCCCAGCTCACCCAGCTCCGGCACACACGGGAACACCACGCTGCCACCGCCAGACTCTGGTGACGAGATATGTATGACGAATATGGCTGATAAATCTAACAACACAAACACCACACTCACAAAAAGTCACAAAACACAATCATGCCCAGCAGACAAACACATATGCTTATCCCCTGTTATAGTACATTATGCTACAAGTGTGCTAAATTGGATATTACATTAGTGGCGAGTTTAGGGCCCGAGCCGAAGGCGAGGGCTCAACGGAGCCGAGAATGTAATATCCAATGCGCACGCGTGTCATACGACGTTTTTCAACACATTTGCGAGGAAAGAAAGAAATAAAAACTTTCCTTTGATATTGACGGCAACAAGCTATCACTTGCATGTTGCGCCTCTGATAGTATTTCTGGCGGTTTTCTGTTCTGCACTTGAAGAAGACATTTTTTGTGTTGTATTTCTGATAATAAAGGGTGTCCCAAAATTAACGCAAGATTTGAATTAAATAGAAAACACCGTTTTTAGTCTTTTGATAGTTATATTTTTATTGACTTATAAAGTACATAGGATAGGGTTATGTATGGAATAACACATCGGGCAAATGGCCTCCACGGCTTTGCATGCACATGCGCACTCTTTTGTCGAAATTTTCCATGACCATTCTGCATAAATGTGGCTGAATTTCGTTGATGCAGCGTTGAATCTCCTCCTTTAATGCACGGGTGGTTGTGGGCTTGTTGACATAGACTCGTGATTTCAAATAACCCCATAAAAAGAAGTCTAATGGTGTTAAATCACACGATCTAGGGGGCCAATTTTGATCACCGAAACGAGAGAGTACACGACCTGGAAATGTCTCATGCAGTAATTGAATTGTTTAACGGGCTGTATGACATGTGGCACCGTCTTGTTGAAACCACATATTGGACACATCAATATCATCCAATTTTGGCAGAAAGAACTGTGTAATCATGTCGCGATATCGAGCACCAGTGTAACAGTCACTGCTTGACCAGCATCATTTTCAAAAAAATATGGCCCAATTATGCCTCCAGCCCAAAATCCACACCATACAGTCACGCGTTGTGGGTGCATTTGTTTTTCGACAATCACATGTGGGTTCTCCGAACCCCAAATGCGGCGATTTTGGCGATTAACAAAGCCATCAAGATGAAAATGTGCTTCATCGCTTAGGATGATTTTGCTCGAAAAATCTGGGTCCATTTGTTGATGTTCAATAATCCATTCAACGAACTCTCTTCTCTGTGCATGGTCATTAGGCTTCAATTGTTGTGTTAATTGAATTTTGTAAGCATGAAGACCCAGATCTTTGGTGAGTATACGCTGTAGGGAGCTTCTTGAAATTTGCAATTCTTGTCCACGACGTCGAATTGAGGTTCCTGGATTGTCAGCAACACTCTCACGCACTGCTTCGATATTCACATTTGAACGGCTTGTTTTTGGACGACCAGTGTGTTTGGCGTCTCCAACGGATCCAGTCTCCATGAATTTTTCAATTAATCTCTTCACAGTTGACGAAGTTAAAACACTATTCCGACCATATTTTGTATGAAATTTTCGAACTACAGCCGCCAAGCTTTCACTATTTTTGAAATATTCTTTAATAATGAAGACACGTTGTTCTATCGTGTAACGCTCCATTTTTAATAACCCTATACTGTTAGCTGTCAAATTGCTTTTTTTTCAGGGTTGCCAACACTTCACTGCACAAATAGCGGCAAATTCAAATCTTGCGTTAATTTTGGGACACCCTTTAGTAACAATCTGATGAATAAAAATGCCGTTTGTGAAAACCAAGTGAAAACATCTGAAAAGAGGCGCGATTATTTTTTCTTTTTTCGCTCGCAAAATGAGATTCACATTGACAAGTATGCCATACAGCCAAATAATAAAAAAATACTAAACTATATATTTTTACCGTTTTAGCATAAATAAATGATATTTTTCTGTTAAATTTAGTGGAATTAGTGGGATTTAGTGGAATTATATTTTTATTTACAAATAGTTTAATATTTACTAGTGATGCAACGAATACGAATACGAATATTCGTATTCGCCGAATATCACAATGGTATTCGTATTGAAAATGACTCCGATATTGAACAATATATTATCAATATAATTGAACGTGCATACCTCGCTCGTATGAAATGACTTGCATCCAGGCGAGATAATTGTATTAAATATGTGTATCCGAACGCACCGCATTTTCGGTGTTTTCGCGAGAAGTTTGAATTGAATATACAGGGTCAACAGCACATCATGCTATCCAAAACAGACAAATTTCTTCAATCAATTTTATCTCCAAGCATTAGAGTTTACTATCCATTGGGGAAATTTGACATTTCGTAGTTACCTGATGTGCTATTGACTGATTTTAAGTCGGCATATTTTGTTTGTCATTGGTGTCGTGTTTATACACTTTGCCTGTGTACTTTATATTATAGTTAACTGCGTTAAGTACAAAATAATAATAAATTATTATGTCACGTAAAAGAGCAAAAAATTAAATTTGGAAGCTTTTTGAAAAACAGGCCTGTAAGTTTTTAGAGTAGGTAGATCAATTTGCTTGTTCGATGATGAAAATATCCAAAATAACCTAATATTATTAAACATAATTATAATATAATAAATTAATATAATAAATTAATAAATAAGACATTATACTTTCTATTTTTCCTTTCTATCCTATTCTTAAAATAAATACTAAAACGAATTAACTTACTTTTATTTCATGAGAAAAACAATGAAGCCAGAATCTACAATTTCAAAGTTTGTTTTTGCGTTGGAGGGCGTCAAGTGATAAAATCACATCTCGCGACAAGTTTTCAAATCACTTAAATAAATAGGTATCTCTACAAATGCGAAGTTTATATTTTTTATTACTGCCTTTACTATTCGTATTCGTATTCGCTTCGTAAAAAGTGGTATTCGTTGCATCACTAATATTTACACTTAATTTTAAATATAAAATAAGATCGGATCTCTTTGCTAAAATTTAGAAAAAAAAAACCATTACGTACTAGTGCTTTATTTTTATTACTCACGGGCTGGGTAATACATACCATTATGAACCTTAAAACAATGACATAAGACCCACTTTATGAGCAAATGTGTTGAAAAATCTAAAATAAAATAAAGGGTTTTTTCTACCGTGGTCGAACACTGTCTCCCAAGATACAGGTTTACCTAGTTTGGGAGGCAGGGTTTAATATATTAAGAAACGTTTGTCTTATAAATTTTTAATGTTTTCTTAAGTATGTATCTAGACTTAAGTTTTACGCAAATAAATATTATTTATTATTATTATTATTAATGCACACACCGGCACATTTAGCGGAACAACTTCTGTTTTTCATACAATCGACTTAGCTTGGGAGTTCTATAAATATACGTTTTACGTGCATAACTGCACTGTTTTTTATGCAAATAATTTTTAAAATGGTCTTCTCTGTTTTTTTTACAAAAACTGACAAAAAGCCTAAAATCTCTCATGTAGTCAATAGAAAAAAATCTCTTTAAACTTTTCATACGAAGTTGTAAGAAGAGGTATTTGCATTTAGTGATATTTTAGTATATTATGTTTAGTGATAGTAAGCATGTAATGTTACTGAATAAAACATTTTCTATTCTATTCTATTCTATTCATTGTTATCTTTTGGCCATGCGGCACATTCTTGAAAACTTCTTGTATGTTTTATATTTGATTTTAACAGACAAACATTTTGGTCTAAACTAAGCGTAAAATTTTAACAACAGCATCAATTAAAAATCTCAATTTATAAACTCTAAAGTTGACTTAATTGTATGACGGCCGGTTTGGTCGAGTGGTAGCGACGCTGCCTCTTCATCGGCGGGTCCTGGGTTCGATCCCCAGTCGGAGCAAACATTTGTGTGAAAAGCAGATGTTTGTTCTCGGGTCATGGGTGTTTGTGTTTGTCTTTATGTGTGTTCCGAGGGACCCGCGACACAAGGGAAAACCTTAGTGTGGGCCTTTGAGTGTGTAGCGTTTATTTATTTATGAAAAACATAAGTTGTTCCGCTAAATTAGCCGGTGTGTGTATTACAAACGTGAAAGTTTATAAGTATGGAGGTTTGTTCTCTTTCGCGCTTAAACAGATGATCCAATTTTAATGAAATTTGGTATGGAGGCAGCTGACACCCTGGATTAACATATAGGCATCATACGGGACCAAAGTCCCGGGTGGAAAGCTAGTGGCTCATAGTGAGATCGGTAATTTTAAAAATTTTAAAAGAGAACGATTTATCATATAAGCCCGTATTACAGAAGGAGACTCAAGTCTTGATCTATATTTAAGTATTGATTGTCTCTTCTTCTCAGTATCAAAATGACAAAAAATACTGTTATATTTCTAAGTAGAATTCTGTAATATAAACCCTAGTATATAATTCTCAGCATTTAGTATTTTTAAAACGCTTACTCACAGACATATACATAACTACATTACACTTGTCTCATCATCTCTATAGAACGTTTAAAAAGTCAAAGTGAACAATAGCTTTATTTCAGACTAGCTTTTTCCCGCGGCTTCGCTCGCGCAAAGAACTGTTTTTGTCACCCATTTCATTCTTGACCCCTTAGGGGATGATTTTCGAAAAATCGCGAAACACATCCATGTATTTGCTTCAAGGTATATCTTGACGAAGTTTCGGGTAAAAATGTCAAAAAAAAAATGTTTTTTACCAAACAAACTTTGAACCCCCATTTCACCCCCTTAGGGGTTGCATTTCGAAAAATCCTTTCTTAGTGCTTCCCTACGTCATAAAAAGACAACTTTTTGCCAAGTTTCAGGTTTCTAGGTCTAAGGGTTTGGGCTGGGCGTTGATGAGTCAGTGAATCAGGACCTCCAATATATTAAAGATTAATTCCCATTTGAATTCGGGAAGACTATATATCCTATGATACTCAGGGACAATGTAGCATTCTAATATTGAAAGAACTTTATTCGGAGCCTATTCAATGCGAACAATCAAATCTTTCCTCTTTAAAATATGTAGAAGTATAGATTAGTAGTGTCTGGCTCATTACTAAATAGGCTGTTACCGATTATAATCATACATAACCCAAAGGTTGTGGGTTCAAACCCTGGTGCGGGTCCAAACCACTAAATTCGTCTTATCGGATTCACTTAAACATTATAAAGTAATGAAAGCCGCACGTCTAAGAAAATTCATTTTCGTTCTCTGTCCCGCATTGGGGCAGAGTGGTGGACCATGGTATAAAACCCCTTCGTGTGCCCCTCGGTGGGGACGTATATGGGTTGATGACGACGTGTACGGACTGCTAGAAGAAAAAAAAAATATCAGTATGCTCACCTTGCGCGGCGTCATTATAGTTGTGCGTGTATAGTATCTCGGCCTCCTGCAGTCCTTTGGGCTGCACTACGTACAGCCGCAGGCGGACGGCGCGCTCGCCCCCCGACCCGGAGCCCGCCGACCCGTCCCGACGGAACGGGGACTCCGAGCAGTTAGCTTCGGTTGGGTTGGTCTCTTCTTCTGTGAAAAAAAAGCAATAGGGAACATGCATAATTTTTTTTTATTTAAAAAATTAATCCTCATTCATGTTCCTCATTTCATTATTTAATGATAGAATCAATTAATTGTAGAGGTGTATTATATTGTTTTAATTTTGTATATTAATTAAGCTAATTACTTTTTATTCTGGAAAATAATAGCGCCACTCTTTTTAAAACGTTGTGATGCCCCCACGGGGTACTACATGTCACAGGAATTTATTTATAAACTGTATTATCTTAAGAAAACCATGTAGAAAAGCAACGAATAAATGAGTTGAATTAAATGTAATAAACAGTTAAGTAAAACTATTTTTCGAATAACTATTATGACATAAAAAAATATATAAGCCATCGAAGATTTATTTCTATCTCTTTCTAGCAAAACGAAATTTAACACGGAGTTTGTATGGACGTAGTGACATGTGACGTCACAGTCCATGTCGGATCTCTCTGTCTAATCGGTGCGTAATTAATAGTTTTAAATGCGTATATCGGCCGTATTTCTTGGCCAATTTTAATTTCACTTTTTGCCATCTCAACTACGGTATTTTCATATTTTGTTAATCGATGCGATAAAAAAAATTCATGCATATTCCCTATTATCTATTAAATGACTTGAGTTAGCGACAATTAAGGACGCGAACCATAACTATCCCACGGAACTGAACAACTTTCTTAAAGGCACTTATCGAAAAATTAAAAAAAATTGCGCCTCTCCATACAGCTTTTGCATGGGGAATTTCATATAGGCCTGTCATATCTAACACTACAAATTACTAAAAATAGAAACGTTTGTAGCCCAGTGGTGCTCGCTGATCTCAACTGGTCAGTGAGGTAAAGCAACGTACTTAGAGGCAGGGAACCTGATGGGTGACCAAAATGGCAATTTATCATGAGCGTTTCCGTGCTTCGGAGGGCTCGTTAAGCTGTCGTCGTTAAAACCAAGTTAGAGGCCATTGTGCGGTTGAAAACTCTGACACCAGGGTTAGCCAAGTTCGCCACACACTTGACTATACCTACACGATAAGAAGAAGAATTACTTAAATTAAAAATTAACGGCTAGTTCTCAGCTAGTTGCAGCTTCGAAAGACCACTTCCAGATATCTGACACAGTAGATTCTACAACTTCAAGTTTTTCATTTTTATTAACCTGTTTTACGTTGGGCAAGATAAATTTAACAATTAGTTTTTTCTCGTTCAAGAGTAGGTTATTTACAGTGAACTATTCAACCATTTTAGAGATCGCAGTATTCACGTCGTCATAAGCAGAGTCATATCTTTTCACTTTAAATAAGTGTCATCTGCAAATAATACGATCTCATGGGCCTCTTTAACAAGAAAAGGCAAGTCATGAATGTACACGAGAAACAAGAATGGTCCTAGAATTGAACCCTGCGGGACGCCCATACAGACTGTGGACCCAGGTGACCTAGTACCGTTAACTTCAACCTTCTGGATCGTATTACTCTAGTAAGATCCCAGAAGCCTAAGTGCGTTTTCTCTTCTGCTATAGTGATGTAATTTTTTGAATAGAGTCTCATAGTTAACACAGTCGAAAGCCTTGGACAAATCAAAGAAGACTCCTCAAAAATGTGACAAATGAGCTCAACACATCGGTTGTTGAGCGGCCCCGAGTGAATCCAAATTAATTAATATTCATAAGGTTATTAATAATAATAATAAACGCTACACACTCAAAGGCCCACACTAAGGTTTTCCCTTGTGTCGTGGGTCCCTCGAAACACACATAAAGACAAACACAAACACTCATGACCCGAGAACAAACATCTGCTTTTTACACAAATGTTTGCCCCGACTGGGGATCGAACCCAGGACCCGCCGATCAAGAGGCAGCGTCACTACCACTCGACCAAACCGGTCGTCAAATTACACACTATTATTACACTGATATTGTAGGTCAGTGTTTTTTAATCTTTTTGGATTCGCGACCCCTTTGGATCATATAAAGTTCTGGCGACCCCCTAAGGTCCCTAAGACCCTTTTAGGCTAAATCTATATACTACTTCGGAGATTTTAGTACACACTGCGACACCCCGGGTAAAGCTTCACGATACCCCCTGGGGGTCGCGTACAACAGTGTTTTTCAAACTGTCATTGATGATTCGACATGACTGGCCTAATAGGTTCCTTGGGGAAAGTTATTCAGTTTCATTGGAGAATAAACCCCTACAGTTTCGCCAACTTATTTAACGTCACTCAATATACTGCAATTTTGACACAAATTCAATTAATAGACAATGAAGACTTGCAAAAATAATTCTAAAAAAAGTAATAAAAACTTACCCGCATCGATAATACAAAAACTAAGCACCGGATAAGGCAGCAAGTACTCCGAAACGCTCCTACAATACGCCATCGTATCGTCCTTGTCTCTCGCCATGTTTAGCACGTATAGGCTTCTCGCTCTAAAGTCTGATAGGAGCAGATAGTTGGCGCTTGTATCGAGCATGGCCTTCATGCCTAGAATGGGGCCTTCGTTGCCTAAAGTTGGGGCGAATGTGATGGTTTGCAGGCAGTTCCATGATTTACATGACCATATTTTGATGACTGTGTTATTGTCTGCACCCGTCACAGCGAATTTCCAGAATTGTACGCTGCAATAAAAGTATTTTTTATTAACTTTTAAATCAGAATTAACAGTATTGTGGCACTGCCAAAACCAAAGCCCATTCACCGACACAGTACATGTACCTACTTATTTATTATGCTATTTTTTATTCTCTTTTATTGTTATTTAATATGTATGTTATATATACAGGGTGGAATTTTGTAAAGCCACCTGAATAGTAGTCTTAATGCTGTAGATAGAAATTTGTACTCCAAGAAAACATTCCTTTATTTTTTTAAAGAATGAAAACTGCATTCAAGGACTTTCGAAAATTCGCTTGCCACACCCAGGAATTCCAGCCTGTAATTTTATTGCATCGATCGTGATCGATCGCTTGCCACACAATTATAAGGATGAAATCTCTCTAACAAACTTGGTAAATTAAATGAAAGGAAAACTATCAACGAGCCGTCTTCATATTTATTTATTTGCAGTCAATATTTCAACTAAACTTTCTGGATGGCATTTTTAATATAAAACACTTTTTAAATATAGTTGTTAGGTGGTGTACTCACTCAGTGTTGTAGTTCTTGTGGTTATCGAGGAAGAAGAGACAGCTGAGTGGGGTGCCTCCGTGGGGCTGCCACTTGTGTAGGCAGCGGGGGCTGCCCTCACTATGGGTGAACACCTGCGGACACAGAAGAATCAAGTCTTGATCCATACTTAAGTATTGATTGTCTATTTCTCTCTTTTTTATATTATGGAATAGGTTAACTCTTGACCCCAATCTTGACCGAGGTCATAGATGAGGTCGACCATCGAACGAGTTAACCTAGAAAATGCCAATTAAGGCACTGGTACTCCTACGCACCGACGGAACACAGCAAGCTGTTTGGCGTCGGACTTCGGTAGGAGGGTGGTCGCGAACCAGACGGCCCTTTACAGAGCCTACCACACCGCATGAGACCATAGGACGACACCTCAGATTCAGAACAAATTGAGGTGTCGTTGCCTGTGGTGAATCAATAGGAGGCAGGTCTCATTTGTGTTTCCTTAGTCGCCTCTAACGACATCCACGGAAAGAGATGGGGTGGTGTTATTCTCAACCGATCACCATACGGCCAAAACAATATGAAGAAGATAAAAGAGAAGAAGTTACCTGAAAGAACATGACATATCCGTCATGCGAGGCGGTGGCGAGCGCAGTCCCGTCGGGCGAAAAAGCCGCGTCCACAATAGGCGCGGTATGTTCGCTGGTTGCGAGTGCACTGCTGGCTTCCAATAGAGTGCTCGCGTCGCCGCGCCCTTCCGACGCAGACACGCACTTCATCACTGAACGCATGTTCCACATACGTGCTAAAACAAATGATTATACTTTAGCACAGTGGTTCCTAACTTTTTTAGGGTTCCGGACGGCTTCGCTGTCCGTCCGTCTGTCACCAGGCTGTATCTCATGAACCGTGATAGTTAGACAGTTGTTTTCGCAGATGATGTATTTCTATGTGCCCTTTAACAACAAACACTAAATAACAGAATAAAATA
Source organism: Aproaerema taeniolella (assembly GCA_949987775.1). Taxonomy (NCBI): domain Eukaryota; kingdom Metazoa; phylum Arthropoda; class Insecta; order Lepidoptera; family Gelechiidae; genus Aproaerema; species Aproaerema taeniolella. Next base: position 2,026,268 of record OX465246.1, on the reverse strand, counting down.
AATATTTAAGGGGGCTCCCATACAAAAATATGTTTTTTGGGCCGTTTTTATAGAAAATCTGTCCGAGGCTGTATCTCATGAACCGTGGTAGTTAGACAGTTGCAGATGATTTATTTCTATTGGTCCTATAACAAAAAATACTAAAAACCAGAATTAAATAAATATTTAAGGAGGCTCCCATACAAAAAACTTAATTTTTTTGCTCGTTTTTATAGATAAGTCTGTCCGAGGCTGTATCTCATGAACCGTGTGATATAAAATAGCTGATTTACCCCCGCAGGGATAATTTCCCCCAGGTTAGGAACCCAGGCTTTAACAGGTTCACTGCCAACCACGCACCGGTGCGGTGGTGGGAGTTTTAACGAGATGCCGACCTCGCACATGTGCGTGTTGCATCCATAGTAACTTCCATACTTCATTAGGAGCCATCCATAAATTACGTCACAGGATTTTCATGATTTTTTGACCCCCCCCCCGTCCTTGTCACAGCTGGTCACATTTGTGAGACTCCCCCCTCCCTAGTGTGACGTCACATATTTTACATCTAGTAATTAATGAAATTAGTTTATTTCCATTTAAATTATATTCGTTGCAAGTGTTTTCCTTAATAGTTCAAAGTTCGTGTTTAAATACTTTGATTTCATAGATGTTGAAATGTGACGTCACGAAATGTAGGACCCCTCCCACCCCCTTGTCACACTTTGTCGACCCCCTCCCTTCCCCTTAACGTGTGACGTAATTAATGGATCCCCCCTTACGTGGCGAGCACTTGGGGCAAAGCCACGTTTATAGACCGGCACCGCGCGCTTTTTTTGGTAGTTTTAGTTTTTAATTAGTAGTTTTCGTTTTTTATTTAATGCGGAATAAAACAATCACCAAAATTCGGTATACGCCATCGCCCCAGTCGGGAGACTTGGCAGTGAACCTGTTGAGGTCCACATTAAACCGAGTAATACATACTGATCTGTTTGAAGTCGATGTGAAGGCGGACTATCGAACTGATTGTTCTAGGCACCGACTTCAAACAGATCAGTAGGTACTACGTAACACATTAAAATCAGGATGTCGTTATTTTTCGCTTTTTTGGAGTCAGTTGAATTAAAAAAAAAAAATGCTTTCAAACAAAAAAGAATTTAAAAAAACGATCCACAAAATATAGCGAAGATATACACTTACGCCTATTATCCCTTTTTTGGGTCTTATTATCCCTTTTTTTTTGTTCTGGAACCAATGGTCTTTTTTTGAATTCGGTTAATTAACATGTAATATTTAAATATCAGTCATCATCATATCAGCCTATTGCAGTCCACTGCTGAACATAGGCCTCCCCCAAGGTGCGCCACTTTGCACGATCCTCCGCTGTTTTCATCCAGCCACTACCCGCTATCTTCTTTAGGTCACCTGACCATCTGGCTGGGGGCGTCCTACACTACGTTTGCCAAGACGTGGTCTCCATTCGAGAACCTGTCTACTCCAACGCTCGTCGGTTCTGCTACAGACATGGCCAGCCCACTGCCACTTCAGCTTGCTACACTTTTGGATAATATCCATCACTCCGGTTTTCTGTCGAATGACCTCGTTTCGGATTCTATCCCTTAGCGAGATCCCGAGCATGGAGCGCTCCATTGCTCGCTGAGCGACGTGCAATCGGTGGGCCAACCTCACTGTCACGTTCCACGTTTCGGCTCCGTAGGTCATGACTGGTAGGACGCATTGATTAAAGACCTTGGTCTTTTGACACTGCGGGAGTGGCGACGAAAAGATATGACGCAGCTTCCCAAATGCTGCCCAGCCAAGCTGCACTCTTCTGGTGATTTCCCGCTCGAAGTTGTCTCTACCTAACTGCAACGCTTGCCCGAGGTATATGTATTCCTGAACAACATCGAGCGTAACACCGTCAACAGAGATCGGCCTGGACACGACATTATCATTGAACATGACCTTGGTCTTGTCCAAGTTCATCCCAAGGCCGACACGTCTTAACGCAGCGTTAAGGCTGTGCAGCATTTCTTGCAGGACTTGTGGTGGTTAAATATCAGTAAACGACCCTATTACACTGACACTATAAATAAATAAATAAATTTTTATATTTTTTTTTATTGGAACACCAACAGTCTTATTATTACAAATGAATATACTTATCAGCTACATCTTGACCAATTACAGGTGCTCGCCAAAGAATACAAAGCTTACGTGTACAAGTACATACATAAGAGACTAAACAAAAATGCCAATTATACAATAAACAGGCGTACATTTGCTCACCCAGCCCTACGATTAACATCTTGGGTTCACTCAAAGAGCACTGGGTGAGGAGATGCCCGCAACCACGTACTTAACTGGTAAATTAAATTATGAACTATCAAAGGTACATTTTACTTGGTTTTTATACTGTGCCAGGGACAATTTAAAAATATCCAGTTCACTGTATTTTTTGTTATAAACATACGTCGCTCTGCGAATGTACTCATTTCTGAGATAATTTTTATTCTTATGATTAGCATATAAAAGTCGATTATCCCTCAGATTAAACTTAGTTGGTACTCTGTAATAAATACTACTTATGAGATGGTGACAATTAAGTTGTCCATTAATTATTTTATACAAAAAGACCTGATCCGCCAGTTCACGTCTGTTAACAAGAGAAGGTATTTCATGGAATGCTTCAGCCTCAGCATAACTTTCGAATCTTACTCCAGATACGTAATTTAAAAACCGTAGGAATTTATTTTGAACCCTATTTATTTGTGAGATGTATAGTGAATATTGTGGATTCCAAATTTGGCTCCCGTATTCGAGCTGACACCTCACGTAAGTTATATACAACGTTTTCATGGACTTATTAACAATTTTATTGATATGTTGATCAAATAGTAACTTATTGTGCAACATTATCCTACACTAGCATGTAACTCATAAGGGAATCTTATGATTTGTTGATTTCTAGTAAATGTTACTACAAAACATTTAGCTATGTTTAAATGTAATCTGTTGATAGTACAATAATGATGGAAACGATGAAGATCGCTCTGTAATCTGTTACAATCCTCCAAGCTTCTAACACTAGTGAATATTTTTAAATCATCCGCGTACAAAAGTATACGAGTATGTTGGAACCACTGCGCTATGTCATTAATTAAGATGTTAAATAAAAGCGGTCCCAGGATCGACCCCTGGGGTACACCGGAGGTTGTAACAAACCAGTCCGATCGATAGCCTCCTATGACCACTGCCTGATTTCTGTTTCTTACATAAGAGATGATCCAGCGGAGTAGGTTGCCGTGCACACCGATCACTTCTAATTTCTTTTCTAATACATAAAAATCCACTTTATCAAAAGCTTTACTGTAATCGGTGTACACGGCATCCACCTGCACACCGTCTCCCATATTAGACAATATAAAGTTATTAAAAACAGCTAAATTAGTCACAGTTGACCGTCCCGCAACAAATCTGTGCTGATCTGTATTAAGTGATTCCTGAATCGCGCTATAAAATTGTTCAAAAATAATTTTTTCGAACAACTTAGCGAACACATTTAGTTTCGAGACCGGCCTGTAATTAGACACATCACTTTTTGAGCCATCCTTATGAATCGGAGTAATAAATGCTTCTTTCCATAACGACGGAAAGGTACCAGAGGAAAGAGACAACCTAAAAATGTAGACCAATGGCACAACAAGCGCAGGAGCACATTCATTTACAAAAATCGGAGGGATTCTATCCAACCCCGAGCCCTTATTGATATCTAACTTGTTGATATATTTTAAGACAATATCTTCAGTGATTTCAATATCTGAGATTCCCGTGCTGTAATTAGTTGAGTTATCAAAAGAAGTATCCGGAGTGACCGGTAGTGACTGCTCACATACCGAGGAGAAATAATCTGAAAATAAATTCGAAATGCCCTGGCCGTCCGAAGCGGTAGTATTATTAAGGTTCATTACATTCGGTAGGCTCCCAGTCCTTGAGATATTTTTCACATACGAGAAAAAACATTTGGTCTTGGTAATGATATTCGATTGAATTTTACTCAAGTATGTTCGATAACATTGCGCAACATGTACTTGTGTTTACAACGCAGTAGTTTATAGCTTTCTTCATCGGACTTATTTTGATGTTTTTAAACTTACGAAAGAATTTATTTTTTTCTCTAACAACCTTAATCAAAACCGAATTATACCATGGCGGATACCTAGCGGCGCTGATGCGTTTTTTGGGAATATATATATATGTCCACTAAATCATAAATTTTGGAATAAAAGATAGACACTACTTCATCTACTGTCTTATCGTGGAATAATTATCTCTAATTAATAACATTCAAAGCATTAATCACTGAATTGTATTGCCCAATGTGAAAACAATATATAGTGCTACAAGCCTCTTTTAGAAATTCCATGCTTAACGGATTAATATCTAAAAACAGTGTTCGATGAAATTTATCTTCTTCCACTAACGGTTCATCAGCCGCCGACAAATAATAGGAAAGTTAGCCAAAACTAAGTCTGGGATGTTACCACAACAGTTCTGTAGATAATTATATTGATGTAGGTTGCTGAATGCCAATGAATCCAGCACAAAGTTACATAGTAACGGCGTAGTCGAACACGGCCTTAAATACCTCGCATTAGATTGTTCTTCCCAACTTAATCCTTCCATATTAAAGTCTCCTAATATCAAAAATAAATCGGTTGCCCGGTTTGATGTAACTTTGCAAACATTCTCAAAGTAACATCTCATATTATTCTCGTATTTATGGTCCCTAGGTATGTATGCACATGATATGGTATCCTCTGCACAAGTTCTCCATGACATCTCCTCAGTAACACAAAATTCCTTTTTAATAGCTATTAATACTCCACCACCAAGTGATTGTCCGGTAACAGCATAATTACGGTCACGATGAAATACAATATACCTGTTATCAAAGAACTCGTTATTAAAAAACGAATCGTTTAGCCATGTTTCCGTAATTACTATAAGATCGTAATCATTAGACGAGAATGGGTTTAATTTGGTCCTTGTTGTATTTTGATGAGGCTCGAAAAATAAACTCGACATCACTGCTGTCCCAATTGAATTCTATCGCTTTTGATAATAATTGCAGGATAGTCATTAAATTCTCTGTTTTGGTCTGAGGTATGTTTCGTATTTCAACATTACGGATTCTGTCCTTCTGACTTTGTTCCTCCAAACTATGCTTTAGTGAATTAACTTCATTTTTTAGAACGGCAATTTCTTCATCGTGTAACTTTATCTTCCTAACTTGCGATTCGAAGCCATCAACCTTTTCCGTCAAACCCTTTATTTGATCCTGGCAGAATACGACGGATTTCGTAACTTCCGCAATCTCCGAGTGAAAATCTCTTATTTCTTTATTTATGACTTCAGATTAACCAGATCCTTCTGGTTTTGTTTCACAACACTTAGTATCTCTGCTAGGGTAGCATTAGTCTCCGGCCCATCACCACCTTGTTTTGATTTGCACAACTGACGTATCCAGTTGTTACGTTTATCGGCTGATAACTTGCGGTATTTGGATTCTGTAGTACCCGCGCAGCCATAGTGTAGAAGGGCACTGCACCCAGAGCACTTAACTCCGTCTGTTAACTCGTAGTCACACACCGGGCAATCAGTCATTGTAAAGTTTGACTAACGCTGGTAGATGTGTGAAGGGACGAACGATATCGTGCTGTTTCACTGTATGGAGAGGCACCTCAGTACAAGAGAGTCGTATGTCACTCTGTTAAGATGCAAAAGAAAACCAACTTTAACTTCACTTAGTTATGGCTGACAGTTGAATGGCACGAAAATAAAAAAAGCAGAAATCAAGATGCACACGTCTGCTTCCGACAACGACTAGCGACGACATTGTGACGACTACTAACGACGACATAAAAACTACTCACCAATATTCCCGTGTGTAGTAAGCAGTAGTCTGGCTACATCCTCGTCGGGTACATCGTCATCGTCGTCTGGGATGTAGGGGCACCACACGCAACGCGCCGCGCCGGCCACCAGCCCCGCGCCCGTGTCCTCGCGGACCTCGGCTATCAGCGTCCATCTGGTATTACAAGTTTTCAATATACTCAATATAATTCGAGGGTCGGGAGCTTGGTGGACAGTATTACAGGCTAACCACCTATTACGGCCACCAGTCTCTCACCAGTACTGACTTCATTTCTATTCACATACATATACATACATTGTAACATTTGATTGATGAGAGAAATAAGAATCTTTATTTATAAAAAATTCAACAAACTGGATCATTGTTCCCACATTCTACACCATTCCATTTGATATCGACAGTCTGAAAGGCTCAGTGCATCTCTCTCTCTCGCTTTTAAAGTCGAATTACATTTGTTCTTTTAATTCCCACTATAAATTAGTTTTTCAATGATGATAATTCTTAAACTGTTCAAGTTTTGTATAATTACTTAAAATACATCGAATTACATTATTAATTTTTAAATGATGATAATTCTTAAACTATTCAAATTTTGCGTATGTTATGTGTTTGTCTCTATAAGTGTCATTTTTCTTATTGTATATGCCTCACCTGAGTCCGCTGTCAGTGACTTCAATTTCATGCACATAGAAGTTGCCTTGCTCATCAATGCAGGCTAGCACCACTTGGTTTTGGATGTGAGCGAAAGCAAGATCTTGGACCTGAAATATTATTTACTTTTTAAAGAATAATACAGCACGGAGGTCCTTACTTAATATTATTAATGCGAATGTTTGCATATATGGACATTTGTTACTCAAATGGCTGGATCAATTTTGATAAAATTTGGTATGGAGGCAGCTGACACCTTGGATTAATACATAGGTTACATAATTTTCCCAAATTCCCACAAGAACGAAGTCCAGGGGGCAAACTGTATAAAATATTAACAAATACTCTAAACACCATTGCCCAATTTGTTTCCACTAATACAATTTTGCTCAGTGCACAAATAGATGTATATGAGAATAATGTTAATTACCTCTCCTTTCATTCCCTTGATGAGCGCTCGCCGATCAGTGCCTGGCTCTGGGTTGTATACTACCCGTACCATTCCATTCCACGTCCCTGGGTTTACTGAGTTGGTCGCTGTAATACAACAATTAAAAAAAAACGTAATTTTAGTACCTATTCCCAGGTTTCACATCTGGACATCTGTGCCCTTGTGTAATTTAATTTCTCTTCAAAATAAATTGAAACGCGAAAGGAAGTGGCATAGTCATAATATTGCAATCATAACATTTAAAAAAAATATAGCATACCTTTGATACAATATGCCAAGTACTTCCCACTTATATGTACTGCCAGTAATTGACCGGTGTAGAACCGGGGTTCCCAATTATAGTCCACCAAGCTCTTCAACTTGACCTTAGAGCTACCATGGCTATGAGTGCCGGCGCTTGTAGTCACCAGGACGTCTGTGGCGTACACCTCGCCTGTCATTTGCTCATCTTCATCTTCTGAGAAGGTTCTGGAAAAATAATTTTTTATATTATTTATAATTCAGACAAGCAGTTGAAGACAACAGATGTAAGCCTGTAGCCTGATATCCTCATATCTATGTTGGTCTAATCTTAAATTGTCTGAATTACAGTTTGTATAAGATAGGATTACTTCACTGTGTTAAAAACTGTTGTAGATTCCGAGCTTCTGACGGATGTTGTTGAGATGGCTACATTAACTTTTTCACATCTCATCAACCTATTTTTGGGTCCATACAAATGTTTGTCTGACTATATTTGTGAGCCAAGTCATATCCTATTTTATTTTCATGATGTGGGTGGTTGACAGTTTTCTGCATATTTTGGCAAGTTGGGATATGAAAGTTAAAGTTTAACATTTCAATCTACCCACATGCAGTACAGACCATAGAGCTTACAGGTGGAAATGGGAGCGCCTAACAAGTCTCACCTTTTGTTTAATTAAATTATATTAATTATTTCTTGATCTCCTAACCAACCTTTACAACCAGTCCCTTGACAGGTTATATTACTACTTGAAGAGATGTCAAGTTATGTGTTTTCAAGAAGTAGAAATAAGGCATGTCTTGAGTATTAGGGAGAGTAGTAATAAGCTCGCTCATGTGATAATGTTTAGAATAATATTTGCAAAGGCGTCAACGTCTACATTGAATTAATTAGGTGAGCTTATCGATAAATTGCAATGCTAGAAGTGCTGACTGGGCCTACACTGGTACATTTACGCAACAGGTTATGTTCATCGACACGATCGGCCAGTGGTTAAAGTACCTCCAGATAATAAATTGCACCTATAGAAAGAGGATCCGTTATAATAAACATAACAATACAAAAAACATCGACGATAGCAACCAAAAACTGAAATTTGAGACATGTCACTTACATCGTTTGTGTAGTATCCGTTAGCTTCGGAAGCATTGTCGGTTGCATCTTTCTTCTAATCTTCTACTTTCTTCATGAATTCAAAAACCTCTAGCAAATTCACTGAAATAATGTAATAACTGCAATAGATATTGCAAAAATTACAAAAGCGATTCGCTCGGAGCCGACCGACATGAATGCGTGAGCGTTTTGTTGTAGTCTCTGACTGGACAATTTTTTTTAAAATATTTTCAAAATCAAATGACTTATACAGATTAACTTAGATTTACTTTAATTTACAATTAATTAAATCAAAAACCTTGATTAAAGAACCAGTTTTAACAGATTTTATTAATAATATCATTTTTTACTAATAGACTATCTGAAAGAAACAAAACGCAGTTAAGTATGCTTTCTTTGTCAAGATGGATTTGTTTTTGTATTTTTTATTTACTGCTCTCATTATTGAAGTTCTAAAATAGTAAACACCCGGAGTCGTTAAATAACAAATCTTTTTTACCAATAAAATTAAACGGGGCTCGAAATTATTTTCTAAATCAATAAAATGTAATCAATAAAATAGTGACGTTGGATGTTGCAATCGAAAACAGCCTTGAATGAATTAGTTGCTCGCTTGACAGGTGACAGGGCAGTGTATCAGAATTGATTTTTCGTAAAAATGGTAAAATTAATACGAATTTCTTAAATTATTCGATATGTCGGTGGATGTAGAGTGTGTAGTAATGTGTGTTGTTGTTGCAGTCGCTTACAGACAAGCTTGCGATGCTGATGGCGCGGCCGGGAGGGGAGAATGCCCAGAAAGATGACGTTCCTTGGTGGATGCGATACGCTGGACGAGGGCTGGGGACTGTTGGGAGTATCAGTTCGTATTAATTTTACTTCTACTCTTCTCTCTATTTGTCCACTTCTATCCTTATATTAATTTATACATTCTAGTTACACAGGTATCTTATCAAACAGCTTTTAAACAAAACAACCCTCCTATTACAATAAACGCCTAATAAATTGATGACTCAGGTGTGAAACCACTTTATACTTTTTAATTGGTTGAACAAAAGTAATTTCAGGTAATTTTTTTTTAATGCTTGCAGTCATTTTAATTTCGCATAGTCATTCAGAGTCCTCAAATTACATGGAAACAAAGAGATTTGATAACTTTCGCTATCTATTTAGTTACAGTACAAATTCTCTTCTTCTTATCGTGTAGGTATAATCAAGTATGTGGCGAACTTGGCTAACCCTGTTGTCAGAGTCTTCAAACCGTACAATAGCCTCTGACTTCGTTTTAACGATTGTAGTCAATCAACAACAGCTGGGACCGACAGCTTAACGTGCCCTCCAAAGCACGGAAATGCTCGTGATAAATTGCCACTTTGGTCACCAATCAGGTTCCCTGCCTCTGTGTACGTTGCTTAACCTCACTGATCGGTTGAGATAGGTTCTAAACTCCTGTCCTACAAAATGTATTTTGATCTTGATGTGAGACAGGAGTGTAGAACCTATTTTTGTAATCACAAATATTGGCTTCACTCATGGTATCACTTTTTATATCAATATATTAAATCATCTAATCTACCTGTTTTATCAGAATATTTAAAATAGAATAAAACTAGAAGAATTAAAAATAGAATTTTTCGCAACAGATCAAAGTCAAAAATAGCTTTATTTCATAGAGCATTTAGGATGTTACTTAAAATAAGTCATAGTTGTGAATTACATTAGCATTTTTGACTATGCGCCAGAATGCGCCTATTCGCAAAGGTCTTTCTCAGAGAAGAATAGACAAGAAACTCCCGAAAGGTGCTCTTTTTAACTAAATCATATAAATTTCCTTTTTTTCTAATTTTGATTGACTTAATATCTGAATAAATCTAGAGCTGAGCAATATATTCCTATGGTTACTCATCTAATAGATAATCGGAAATTCCATAATAGCCCTTTTTACAAAGTTTTTGTTTAATCAATTGTGGAAGATACCCTAAGTATACATTTTAAATTATGACAGATCCATTAATTTATTTGGGAGAGGCCTTACAGAAAAGGATATAGATTTTCCAGATCAAAAAAAACCGGCCAAGTGCGAGTCGGACTCGCGCACGGAGGGTTCCGTACCATTATCTTTATAAAAACGGCAAAAAAATACGAAAAAAAAAATTGAGTTCCCATACAAACTTCATCAGCATATAGCGCGTTTTGTATGGGAGATCTAATTTTTTTTTTGTATTTTGACCTATGTTCCTTGGGGAAGTTGTTCAGTTTCATGGCCTGATTAACCACCCGAGAGGTTGAAAGAGAGATACCTGAAGACCTGTATATTTTTTATACATACATATTACATACTATTAATATAAATATTATATATTATCTATAGGGTAAATAGAAATACATCATCTGTGAAAATTTCAACTCTCTAACTATCACTGTTCATGAGACACAGCCTGGTGACAGATGGACGGATGGACGGACAGCGGAGCCTTAGTAATAGGCTCCGCTGTCCGTCCGTCCGTCCATCTATTAGTAATAGGGTCCCGTTTTTACCCTTTGGGTACGGAACCCTAAAAACGATAAAAAAATCACGTTTGTTGTATGGGAGCCCCCTTAAATATTTATTTTATTCTATTTTTTAGTATTTGTTGTTATAGTGGCAACAGAAATACATCATTTGTAAAAAATTCAACAGTCTAACTATCACGGTTCATGAGATACAGCCTGGTGACAGACGGACGGACGGACAGTTGACTCTTAGTAATATGGTCCCGTTTTTACCCTTTGAAATAACTCTAAATTTAAAAAATATATCATCCCGGACATTCACCGCTTATAACTTGATGAATATAGCTAAGAACCATCTGGATCACGTAAGCTTGCAAACAAAAAAACCGCAATAAAATCGGTCTATCCGTTTAGGAGCTATGATGCCACAAACAAACACTTGCGTTCCTGTTTCTTGCCGTGTGGTGATTGGTTGATAATAACACCACCCCATCCCTTTCCGTAAGAGGCCACTAAGGAAACACAAACGAGACCTGCCTCCATTCCAGCCAACGACACCTCAGTTTGTCTGAATCTTAGGTGTCGTCCTATGGTCTCATGCGGTGTGGTAGGCTCTATAAAGGGCCGTCTGGTTCGCGACCACCCTCCTACCGAAGTCCGACGCCAAACAGCTTGCTGTGTTCCGTCGGTGCGTGAGAGTACCAGTGCCTTTATAGGCATTTTCTGGGTTAACTCGCTCCATCGTCAACCTCATCTTTGACCTTTATGGTCAAGGTTGAGGTCAATAGTTAACCCATCTTATAATAAAAAAAAACACAGATACGCAGATATACAGATACTCCCGTTAAACTAATGACAGCTATCCTTTTTTTTGTTGGAATAAAAAAAAAATGTCTAATCATAAAATATATCAACATTTATGATAGAACAATATGGACCCCTACCAACTATCACATTTATTTTCCCGTGCCCTTAACCATATATAAGAAATGTCTTGACGTTTTTATCACAGTTTGTATACATATAATATGTCACGAAAGGAATTAACCTTGTGAGTTGAACGAAACAGATAAGCATGTCCATTTCTATTTAATTAGACCAGTACATTATGGAGAGTAACTAAATTATGTACACAAAGTGACAAATACAGCTAGGTACATATACACACGACAGCACATAAGACTGTTCATGTTGACCTTGTCGTCGTACTTTCATGCTGGACTGGAAGTGAAAGAAAAACTTTAAATGTGCTAGCTGCCAACACTTCCCAGGCATATTATAGAAGCCAGTAAGTGGGATGACATGACATGTCCGGGGAAAAAAAATACTAGTAGTCAATCTTAGTTATGGGTATCCATCTATCCATCATCATCATCATCATCAGCCTGTGTCAGTCCACTGCTGGACATAGGCCTCTCCTATGGCACGCCACTGAGCTCGGTCTTCAGCTCTCCTCCTCCAACCACTGCCCGCTACTTTACGAATATCGTCACCCCACCTAGTAACAGGGCGCCCTACACTACGTTTGCCGATTCGTGGTCTCCAGTCTAGAACTTGTCTGCCCCAACGGCCATCGGTTCTACGACAGATATGACCAGCCCACTGCCACTTAAGCTTGCTAATTCGCCGGGCTATGTCGGTAACTTTGGTTTTCTGACGGATTGTTTCGTTTCGAATCCGATCCCTCAAAGAAATACCGAGCATAGCCCTTTCCATAGCTCGCTGAGCGACCTTGAATTGGTGGACTAGTCTCACTGTGAGTGGCCACGTCTCGGCTCCGTATGTCATCACGGGTAGGACGCACTGATTGAAAACTTTCGTTTTCAGGCTTTGAGGTATGGGTGACGTGAAGACTCGGCGGAGTTTCCCAAATGCTGCCCAGCCAGTGGGATGCGTATCGTGGGCGAAAGGATGACAACCTGTCACCATTATACTTATATTCCATCTAGTAACCTCAGAATGATTGTCAAATATGGCATTAAGTGGTTCTCAAACTACATTGCGTTCTGCCTACCCTGAAAGGGATTAAAGGCGTGAGTGTAATGTATGGATTGTCATCTATTGTTTTTTTTTTTTAAAACGCGTCACACTCAAAGGCCCACATTAAGGTTTTCCCTTGTGTCGTGGGTCCCTTGGAACACACAAAGACAGACACAAACACCCATGACCCGAGAACAAACATCTGCTTTTTACATAAATATTTGCCCCGACTGGGAATCGAACCCAGGACCCGCCGATCAAGAGGCAGCGTCACTACCACACGACCAAACCGGCCGTCGTAATAGTTACTTTGTAATAGTGACGGGTCTCGTAGTGCATTTTTATTGTAAATTGAATAACTTTAAATTACTCGTAGCTAGAGAAACTTTAGGGCTATTTGTTATCTATGAAACTGGACAACTTTTTTTATTTATTATTTATTATGAGAAGGGTTAACTCTTGACCTCAATCTTGACCAAGGTCATAGATGAGGTCGACGATGGAGCAAGTTAACTCAGAAAATGCCTATTAAGGCACTGGTACTCATACGCACCGACGGAACACAGCGAGCTGTTTGGCGTCTGACTTCGGTAGGAGGGTGGTCGCGAACCAGACGGCCGTTTACAGAGCCTACCACACCTCAGATTCAGAGAAAATTGAGGTGCCGTTGCCTAGGATGGATTTATAGGAGGCAGGTCTCATTGAGTTTCCTTAGTCGCCTCTTACGACACCCACGGAAAGAAATGGGGTGGTGTTATTCTCAACCGATCACCACATCAACCGATCATCAACCGATCACCGATCACCACACGATCACCACATACTAAACCCTCGAGCAACTCTCCTAACTCTTAGATTATGGTTGGGGAGACCTGGCAATGGCGGACATAGGTATTTGTTTTTAGTTCACTCTCAGTGTCCAGGGCTTAGTATCAATAGATACTTTGTTTTAATATCAAACATAATAGCTTTGGATAGCATGGTTAAATGATAAACTTTGTTCAAATATACCTAAGGTAAAGGATTGTCGTCCTTATGTGCACGAAATAAGAGCGGCACTGAGTTCAAAGTATCAGCCATGGTTTGTACACTTGGCTGTAGGTATTTTCATAATAATTTAACAATGATTAGACAGAGAATATTTTTGAAGGCATGAGATTGACATTGAGACAATTTTTGTACCAATTGTTTACCTACGTGAAGACTTAAATGAAGGTTGACTATTGTATCTTTTTACGTTTGGTTAGGTATTAGATTGTTCTGTTCGTTAAAAGTTGTCTTTTTTAAAGAACTTCCGATGGTCACTTTTTTATTATGAGATGGGTTAACTCTTGACCTCAATCTTGAGGTCGACGATGCAGCGAGTTAACCCAGAATATGCCATTAAGGCCTGGTACTCCCACGCAACAAGCTTTTTGGCGTCGGACTTCGGTAGGAGGGTCATCAGACGGCCCTTTACACAGCCTACCACACCATATGGGACCATAGGAATTCATAGGATGCCACCTCAAATTCAAAATCAATTGAGCTGTCGTTGCCTAGGATGGATAAGTAGGAGACAGGTCTCGTTAGTGTTTCCTAAGTCGCCTCTTTCGACACCCACGGAAAGAAATGGGGTAATGTCATTCTCAACCGATTACCACAAGGCAACGGCACGGCGATTGCTCTTAACTTCGCTTTTATTAATGAGCTGATAAGGTTTATTTTTGTCCCTTCTGTACTCGAATATAACTCTTACAAAGCGCGTTTATTATTTTGATTAGTTACTTAAGCATTACTTCTATCGTGTGTTTAAGCATTTTACGGTCATTATACGTCATAGTCATTGTTTGCGGGTTTGCCGCATAGGCATGTACTTATTCAGTGTTAAGATAAATTCGTTAGGTAACCGTCATTTAACTTGACTAGAAAACAAATTAAAAGCGAAAATTGATTGGCTAACTGACTGATTGACTGATCGACCAACACACAGTCGAAATGGTTTGGTCTGGCTAGACCAAGAAGCATGCTATTTGCTGTGTTCGTCTCTTAGGTAACGGAAAAGATTCTCCAAAATATCCATGGGAAACTGGGAAATCGATATAAAAGGAATAAGGGTATAATATTTTTTGTTTTCTTTATTTTTTATTTTTTTTAGTTTTCTCTGCCAAACCTCATTAAGCTTGGTTTTTAGGCAGAAAAAACACTCGCCATTTTAAAATATACACATCAACACGGTCTAGGGATATAGCATGATTTTTCATACAAAAGAGGTCTGTTTGAGAAGCTACAAAAGCAAACTCGAGATACATGGAGCGCTATAATTTTCAGACGAGCAAGTGCTAAACCTGAATTTTCAATTCTAATCAATAAAATTTGTTTTACTTGAAATTTGTGAAAACGTGACAAAAATGAAAAAAAAATTGCGTAAATTCGACTATTTTCATACAAAAAGCAGGCAAAAGGTGCATTTTCATTTTCGTTTCCGCCACGTTTTCACGTTTAAAACAAAATTGACTGACTAGAATTTAAAATTCAGGCTTAGCACTTGCTCGTTTGAAAATATTAGCCCTCCTGGTATCTTGAGTATGCTTTTATAGCTTCTCAAACAGACCTCTTTTGTATGAAAAATCGTGCAATATCCCTAGACCGTGTTGATGTGTGTATTTAAAATGTGTATGGCAACTTCGATCATTGTTAAACAGAACATCTGGCCCAGTAATACAGGTTGGAATCCTGGTCGGGGGCTAGATTTTTTTGTTGTTGTTATATGTATTTTGTTTCTTTCCGTGCGAACGCGGGCGGAAAGCTATTACCTACTAATTAAGAGGCCGGTCCTTTTTTCTTGCTTAATATATGTTGTAACAATATTAAGCAAGAATATCGAGAATATCGGAGAAGTTTAAAGAAGGTGGGTCACGCCAAATTAGCCTAGGCTCGACGCAAAAAAAAAAAACAGATTATCGGTTATTTATGTATTGAAATGATGTATAGTTCTTATACCCCATAACTGTGGCTAAGGTGTCAATAAGGTGGAATCATCGATTGATTCAATAATTTGGAAAAATAAAAAACGAGTATTCTAAGCCCTTTTCCCACAGTTCCCCGAATACAATGTATACCTACTTACTTCTAGTTTTTGTTTTTACAATAAGATAACATATGATTAATGGACTGGGTTTACCGTTAAGATTAGAATCGTCATGTCGCCAGATAAGAAGCGATCTGTTAATACAATTATGCCATTTATAACAAAGTAATAACTTCCTCAGGGGATGTCTGAGGTTGTTGTTAAAAGAAGGTACTTTTAGATTTCTGGATACTCAAAACTAACTTACCAGATGATTATCATCGTAGTTGCTTATTTGTCATATCATGTGATTTTTTTCCAATTATCCAATAATAAAAGTGGGATAGCTCAGTTGGTAATGAGCCAGACTTGTAATGTACGGATTTCTAATTATCCTTGCTCAACGGTGAAGGAAAACATCGTGATGAAACCCGCCTGTTCAAGAAAATTCATCTTCGAAAGACGAGCGGTCCACCAACCCGCATTGGGTCAGCGTGGTGGACTATGGCCTAAATCCTTCGTGTTTCGATGGGCGGCCCGTGCCCCTCGGTGGGGACGTATACGGGCTGGTAGAAAAAAAATCCGAAAAGACGAATTTATGCCGTTTGGTGATCGGCTGAGAATAACACCACCCCATTTCAAACACAATAAATGAGACCTGCCTCCTATTAATCCACCCCAGGCAACAACACCTCAATTTGTTCTGAATCTGAGGTGGCGTCCTACGGTCTCATACGGTAGGCTCTGAGAAGGGCCGTTCGCGACCATCCTCCTACCGAAGTCCGACGCCAAACAGGTTGCTGTGTTCCGTCGGTGCTTAGGAGTACCGGTGCCTTAATAGGCAATTTCTTAGTTAACTCGCTCTATCGTCGACTTCATCTATGACCTTGGTCAAGATTGAGGTTAAGATATAACCTGTCTTATAATAAAAAAAAAATCCAATAATAAAAACATATCAATGTGCATTCGTCACGATTAGTGTAAGCTTTATTTAATGAAGTCTACGCTTATTAAGTTGCTTTCTTAAGGTTTTAATTACTCTTAGTAGAGTCAGGGAATTTATCATGGAGTTTAAGGTGTATAGGGACACACATGAAAAAAATCAGGGAGGATCGTTGGTGAAGTACACAGGATATATTGTTTACAATTCTCACGGTTATTTTCACGAGTTTAAAACGTATCAAAACGGGTGTTTACTACAATTTTCCTTTTAAATGAGCATCCGATATGTAGGTGCTGTTGCACCCATTTTAAAGTAAATAAAAGCTACACATTAAAGACCTACACCAAGGTTTCCCTTGTGTCGTAAGTACCTTGGAATATAAACAAAGACAGACACGAACATTGCATTTTACACAAACATTTGCCCCAACTACGAATCGAACCCAGGACCCTTAAAACATAACGCAGGGTTACAGCCACTCGACCAAACCGTATTAATGTATGATTTCCTAATTCTAGTTGCGATAATCCTGGGCCTGTTCAACTGCACGGGCATAATCCTGCTGCAAGCTGGCTGCCTTATCGCCGGCATTTGGCAGATGCTGGCTGGCTTCATAGTGATAGTCTGCGAAGCGCCTTGTTGCTGTTTCTTCATAGACTACGTTCAGACTCTCTCCGACAAAGTGGAGTCGCGACCTTACTGGAATAAGGCAGTGCTGTATTGTGGGTAAGTCGATGACTGGCAGATTTTGGCCGCGGTGGGCCATTTATTTGCGTGAGATCTGGCAGATTTTGGAAATTAAGTTGTAGATTTTGCTTATAATTTAGCAGATGTTGGCTGGTTTCATAATGAGGTGTTTCCTCCTTTTTATAAACTGCGTTTAGACTTTATTGGAAAACGACGCTTTTGTATTGAGGAAAGTCAATATTGATATTTTTGTAACCCTGGTGTCAGAGTTTTCAAACCGCACAATTTCCCCTGACTTGATTTTAACGATTGTAGTCAATCAACAACAGCCGGGGCCGACAGCTTAACGTGCCCTCCGAAGCAAAGAAACGCTCATGATAAATTGCCATTTTAGTCACCCATCAGGTCCCTGCCTCTGTGTACGTTGCTTAACCTCTCTGATCGGTTGATATCAGCGAGCGCCACTGGGCCACGAGGATAATTTGGCTATTATTTGGAACATGGCGGGTTCAGTTCTCACTCTGACACCAGGGTTAGCCAAGTTCGCCACACACTTGACTATACCTACATGATAAGAAGTTCTCGCTATGTACTTCATGTGTTTCAGACTGGCGCTGCCTCCGTTCTTTCTGTGTTTCCTGAGCCTCAGCACCTTCCTCGGCAGCGGGCTTATCTTCGCCACCGGCGTCATATACGGCATGATGGCGCTCGGCAAAAAGTCAGTATCACCGTGCTACCTTCCATTAAAGCAAAAATACTTAATGACTGAACCCATTCCTTTAAATTATTTATAATCATTAATATAATTTAACTTATTTATCTATTGTATAAAATACAATTTTAAACTTACAAATCCGTTGCTTTCTCACTGGTTAAAAGAAGGGCAAAAAAGACAGTTACAAATTTACAAAAATTTTAGGATAACTAGCTTTATTTTGGTGTGGTTGGGTTTTACCATTACTTGGTGTGGGATAACATACGGCCACCGAGTACTTAACCAGTAGAACTGCAATCTAGGGAAATCAGTTTCTCATAACACCTTTAGTAATTTTGCACTGACATTTGAAATGCGGCGCCCTCACGCCTCTAGTTCTATCTCTCTTTTTCTCTTGCAAGCAAGATGAGACACGTGTCTCCCCCCTTACCTTAGCTATTGGTAAGATTTATTTCTAACTAATTTCCGTTCAATGCAAGGCGCATTGGTTACTGGTTACGTGCTCAGTGCATACGGCGTACCTATTTACAATTTCATTATAACAATTTTATTAACATATTATTGAAAATTGAGGCCGCTGAACTCAAATAGTTCCAACTGCACATGTAAATAAACTTTATGTATGCCGCATAAAGTTCATTTTTCCTTGCAACGATTGTAACGTGATGCACTAAATAATGGAATTGCGTATCTAATTCTTTAGCGGCCTCAGTCTAATTTAATCACACTAATTTCATCACAGATGTATCTAACGTATAACTAACTGTTGTTGGTGTAACGTTACTCGTATGATTCATTGAAGAAAATTGTAAATAATTTTATTTATTTATTTAACAGTTATTGTACACATGATAAATTACAAATATTTATGCAGACAAATAGAAAAACGAACACAAAAGACGTAGCTTATTTCTTTAAGAATGAAGCCTATTTAAAAAAAACCTTGAATATAAATTGATTAAAATTGAAAATTCAGGTTAAGCACTTGCTCATCTGAAAGTTATATCCTTCTATGTGTCTCAATTATGCTTTTATAGCTTCCAAAACAGACTTCTTTTGTATAAAAAAATCATGTAATATCCCTAGTTGATATAACTATACATATAGTTGGTCTAAGAAATTACAACAGGTTTGACAATTTTACGGTATTTTGTGTTGGTTGTTAATTTTTCCATTCCTGATTTATTTGTACATAAAGGCCCTAACTTTCTTCAATGAATCGTCCGTACCGTATCTCTGTGTATATATAACATGCTTTCACCATGGTGTGTGTGTATATTTGTCTAACCCCAATGGGCGTAGGGGCTCGCGGTCCGATATGGCGGCCATGGCCGGCGGGGGAATGACGCCGCCGCCCGCCCCCGACCACTCGGCTACCCTTATGGAAGATCCTGACGTTTGGCGCCCCAACTAAAGGCAACACTAATCATAATTCGCATGATTGTTAACTAAAGGCAACACTAATCATAATTCGCATGATTGTTAACTAAAGGCAACACTAATCATAATTTGCATGATTGCTACGTTAGTGCCTAAAACTTGCACGTTACATCCTAATATTATATCAATCGGCCACCCTTACGAAACACCCCGTGGTTTGGCGCCCCAACTAAAGGCAACACTAATCATTTCGCATGATTGTTACGCTAATGCCTTAATATTGCACGTTGCATCGTAATATTATTACTCGGCCACCCTTATGGAGGATCCCGATGTTTGGCGCCACAACTAAAGGCAACACTAATCGTAATTCGCATGATTGTTACGCTAATGCCTTAATATTGCACTATACATATAACATTGCATTACTCGGCCACCCTTACGGAGGACCCTGTCGTTTGGCGCCACGATTATAGTCATAACTAATCATAATTCTTTTATGTTAATTCGTATGGACTATGCGTGTGTGTCATAACCATAACCCTGCATGTTAAATAAAATATGACACTTTAGGTAGATTGACTCAAACAAGAATGCTTCATGTTGTTTCCAAGCCATTCCAAGATTCCGACATTTATGTTTTTCCCCAATCACTCTAGGATCCCGACGTTTGGCGCTCCAACTAAAGGCTATTCAAGATCCCATAGGATTGTTACGCTAGCACCTTATCTCGCATGTTCTTAAACAATGTTATATTACTTAAACAATATATAGGTAGATTTAATTCTGCTAGTTGTTTACTTAGTGACTCTTTTGGAGAGACCAACGTTTGACGTCGCTACTAAGGGTAGCAGTAGCACTAATCATAATTTGCATGGAATTTATGTTTTTGTAGTGCCATATATCTTGCATGTTACGTTACATACAGTCTTATACTTTAAATAGGTTTGCTTAAGCTAGATAATTTTATGCGTTGTCCCAAAATCACTTAGCGTCCGTTATGAAGGACCCTGACGTTTAGCAATCAATCTGAAGGCAACACTAACTATAAAATTCGCATGGACTGCTAAGATAACGCCTTAGCCATACATATTACATGTAATTATTACCACTCTGGGACCTCGACGCCTGGCGCCCCAATTAAATGCAATACTAGTTATAATACGCATGGATTTTCTATGCTTCTCGTCTCAGCTCAATTTATGGTAGGTATAAATTGATTGTTTTATGCTAAGATTAGTTTTTCTTTTCCCAACCTCTCAGGGACGTATGGAGAACCCCGACTTTTAAAGCGTCGACTAAAGGCAACACTTGTTACTATATAGTACTTTAATTTAAATTATTGCTAAACCTGCATGTGACATTACAATAACGTGTTATAATTACGTTGTGCCATCGTTAGGAAACATTAGTAATTTTCATTACTTTTTGCTAACTTTTGCTAAACGATAAACAGCTGCGACGCAGACTAGTAGTTTAAAGACGTAACTTGCGTTTACAGAGCATCAATAGACGACATGCGTACGTCGGCGGCGACGTTAGAAGCAGGCGGTACGACGACGGCGCCGCGAGCCGGCCTCGTCACTCATGAACAACCCGTCAGCTTTACCGGCGTGCCGGCCAACAACTGATCGCTATACCGTCGCACTTCGTATTTACAACATGTTGGTATTAGGTCGACGCGCAGTCGATGGAGCCGCAAAAGCCGTACGGTCGGGCAAGAAAGTGGTCTATCATTTTTCACAGAACTTCCCGTGTAACCAAAATATTGCTAAGGTTAACAATGTAACAAAGAAAGAAATAGAATGATAAAGTATTATAATGCAGCTATAATGAGAAGACATATGGAGTCAAAACTGTCAGTACATTATTGCATGGGAAAATCAACCTTGCTGTTTTATGTCACGCAAACGAATTTCAACCTTAGGGTGGTAGACCACATTTTTGGCCGACTTTACTTATGCCCCGCAGTCTTCTAATTTGTGGAAGCCCTTTGGTGACATTGTACGGATGTCATTCAATCTTCGCACAAACACATAAGCAACCCTGCAAATCTGATGTCATTAACAAACCAGTTGCCATTAAAAAAACAGTACAGTCTGGCAAAAAAGAGTAGAAATTAAAAAGTGGCAACACTGTAGTGTCATCCCGTTTTTCTTAGATTGATTTGAAAGGGACGACGCTGCAGTGTTGCCACTTTTTAATTTCTACTCTTTTTTGCCAGACTAGATATGGCTAAATCACGTTATGCCGATCCTTTAAAAAAGATCTACCTATCTCAATGAGTTTCTCAATATGACACACTTTGTATGAGAATCCCTATTATATACTGTATGCAATTTCTTTAATGTGGCGTGGAAAAGTTCGGGAGGTATGAAACCTTGCGAACTTTTCCACGCCACATTCTAGGAAGTATTCAAGTAATTTGGCGTGAAAAAGTTAAGTAAGGGGACGTCCATTTACGTGAGGCGTTTAGGGGGGAGGGGGTCGAGCCGGATCTCACTCTGCAAAAATCACGTTATATTTTACCCCAAAAGAAAAACATAATTAATGGACGACCCCAAAGTAGTAAGAACTCGCAAATATGATGACTATGACTCGAACACCTTCTGCGGCTTCAGCTAATGCGCGTTGAGCTTTACAGGTTCTAACGCTGTAGAGATAAGGCCCCTATTCCTACGTACATTCTGTTCCAAACGAACTGTATTATGGTTACAAACTACCAATGCTATACTCATTTCAAATACAAAACTAGTGATTTCAACTGAAGGAAGAAGTTTGTATTACTAACAATTAAGGGGATGTTTTTAGCAATGATTAGTAAAACTAAAAAGCCATTTCTAAGCAGAAATTCTGTTATAAACTGCCTTTATTTAATATTTATCTTTTTTTAAGCCATCTCCTATGTTTCAATGAATATGGTGTAATATCTCTATGTACACATGAAAGCAAACAGAATTGATTTGGTAACGAAAAAATCATTTGGGGCCGACTCCAATATGTATGTAACTAATGTATTGAATGAAACTTATGTAAAGTATACTTGGTATTTAGTTACTTTTACCTTGGAACGTTTGGACATAGAAAGCGTAAGAATTTATTAATTTATTGTAAAATATTCATTAAAGTGTTTTCCTGGCGATGATTACGAAGTCTGCTCAAATTTAGCAGTGTTGCTACTTAATTATCCCCAAGGACAGTGTTGCCAATTTCCATAATATATCGTCCTGTTTTTGCGCAACTTATCTATGAAGGCTTTAAAACTAAAATCATTTAAATAACCGATTTTCACTGATAAGTTGCCTATTAATGAGTATTATTAAATAACATTGAGGTTATTTAAAAAGGGGAAGCCAGGAACGACCAATATAATTATCAAAATATTCTAAATATAGAATATAAAAAGTAGGGCAACACAACAACGGTCAAATTAACTTTCGGCCTTTTTGACTACGAACTTTTCTAGCAGCTTTTTAATCTGTATATTATCTAGTTTTTATTGTAACTATTAACGTAGGCAAGGGCTGTTAATAGTGTTAATCATGTAACCTTTAGCGAAGTGGGAAGCACTCGAGTCACTGTTTTCGTGTGCACCAGTGTTGCCAATTAAAGAGAATTGTTGGATTTCACATTGCATTTTAGTCAGGTACTTCCAGTTTTTAGAAAGATTTTTAAAGTAAGTTAGTAAATGTACAATCCTGTGGACAGACACCTAAGGCAGTTGTCTTACTGGCGATTAGCGAGAAGGCTTCACTTCTCGCTCAAAAAGAATTGTTTATTTCTTTTATAACTCTTTTTACTACAATTTCTAAAATCAAGTATCTAGCGAACTTGACTAACCCTGCCCTGGTGTCAAACTTCTTTAATTGCCACATGGCCTCTTATTGCAGTCAATCGTCAACAGCCGTGACGATTTAACGTGTTACGGAAACGCTCGTGGTACGAGTATGGTAACCCACCAGGTTGCTTAACCTCACTGATCGATTCTTAACAGTGAGCGCTACTGGGCTACAAACGGATACAGGATCTACAATTGTATGTTTCTTGAACGAGAAAATAAACGACCTGCGCAACTAAGATGGGCGCGTGACATAATTTTGTCTTGTTGACGTCGTTCTGTACTGACGCTATGCAAAATGAGAGGGCGGAACGAGATTATGCGATTATGCCGCGCGTCAGTTTCAGCTATGACAGTTTCAGCCACTCGCTTACTCGGCGGTGAGACAACTGCTTAAGGAAATCTAGGAAATTCTATAAAAGGAAATAAAGTAGAACGGTCATTTAGTACTGAATGAATGTATCAATTCCCGGAGATTGTAGTGTAGGTGATAGTTAGCGAAATTTACTTGACATTGATGTAAGGTGTTTACTTATATATCCATGGTTATAACGTCGATTCTAGTGTATCGGAAATTTTTATTTAGTCTTAAACGATCAAATAGCCAAAGTGATGGAGCTGTTTTTTTTACTAGCTTGTTAGATCTCACTGCTGGGCAAAAGCCTGCCCTGCTTTACTCCATTTATGGATCTCTTGTATATAATTAATGTACTTAGAGCGCTAGGTAGTTATTTTGACATTACCTTTGCAAACAGACACAGAGTTATAATAAAATAACACATTTTGAGTAAAATCTTGTGTGTTCTATGAAATTAAACCTTTTTCAACTATTGTTCAAACTTATTGACCTTGTTCTGAACACACAAGCCAGAATTTTTCATGTTACTTAAAGGTTTAAAAACTAACTTTTTCATAGCACAAACGCTATGAGAAAAGAACTGCTTACAGTTAAATATTAGAACTAAAATTAATTTTCGATACAGTAAAATTGATGTCCTCATATTGATGCCTTCCCTTAAGCTAATTTAGATTTAATTTTATACTTTTTATTGTATATCCATTGTAGATTTGTATATTCAACATTTTTGTTGCAAGATAGCTCTTATTGTAATATCATAGAATATATTTTTCTTTACCTATTAATTTCACATTTCAAACAATTATCTTAATGTAATATAATGCGCCGTCCTATCATTCATTCAGTTATTTATTAAAGGTCCTGTTTTATAAAGCGTAATAATACTATAATATTTTCTGCTAAAATCATATGAATACAAATTTGACGTGAACACGTTTGAATTTGCTTCCATAGTGCGACGAAAACGCTATTCAGGAAAGTGATGGCAACATTATCGCGGGATAGTTTTGTGTCTCAGCTAAATATCTAACATCTACATTAAAAAAATAATTACGCCACTTGATAGCTAAATGTGACGGTGTTAAGTAAAAGGTACAACTTTCGGGGTTGTCAATAAAAACGATTTACAAAGCTCATTATAATGATTTTCAACCTTAACGTCTATCCCCAAACTTGTAACTTTCCATTTTCACAGTCACTAATGATTTGTTACGTTATGTGCATTCATGTAAAACGCACGGTCGTGTCCACGGATATATCGTGGCAATACCCAGATTTTTTCTCGTAACATTGGAAATTGGTAGGGCTGTCATCTCTAAAACCGGCCCCAGGACCGGAAGCGTAAGTTCCCCGGATTTTGGAGCTTTCACCCCGGACATTTCAATACTTTTTTCATTCACTTACTTACATCTTGATTAAAATATATATTACTCTGTACTTGACAGAAGAAAACTTAAAGTTTAAGCCTCTTTTGTTGCATGAAATAGTGTGTTTAATCGTTCTTGTGACGAAAAGTGAGTAATTTTGCTTTATTTTTTAACCTTCTTAGGTATGTAGGTTTTACATAAATTATGGGAACGGAATCTGATCGAAAACCCGGACTTTTATTGTAGTCCGGTTTGCACCCGGACTACAATTTAAAATATTACCCCGCCCGGACGTCTACCAAACTAGGACAAATCCGGGGAAATCCGGACGGATGGCGGCCCTAGAAATTGGCAAAATCTTTGAATTGTAACCAGTAGCTTTAGAAAACAAGACCTTTATCTAGGTTTTTGGCGGTGTCTCTGTTATCTAGTCAACGTATATTGCTAGATGCGGAGCGGACTGTACCATTTTATCATAATATTTGTTATTTTATAATGAATTAAAATTAAGACTTGACGAATGAACATATCAAGTGCATTCCAAGTTAATATTAAATGGGTCTCATTTTATTCGGTTGTAGCCCCTTTTGTAGGAATTCGTGCGGATTTTAAGTAGAATTCATAAACTACAGCGCCTTTCCTTGACGAAATCTTAACGATTTATTTTTCCAAGAAACTATAAAATGTTGTCAATTTAACATTATTAAGTTATATTTATATTACTGTATCAAACATTATTACAACAATGTCAAATTGTTGATGAATCGTATTTACAATATACATTTATTAAAATGTACTTTATAGGGGAATTAGAGAGTATAGTTAAATGTCATGTCATTTTCACACTGTCTGATAACACTTATAATTAATACAAAAGTCAAAATTATTAACAGAATAGTTTGAGTAGGAAAAAAAATATTAAAAGAAATTTCATAGTTCACATAAATGTAATAGATGTCACTGTTGCAGCAACTGATATTTTTGTATAAAATTATTAAGAAGGGCTGACCTCTAAGTATTATTCCTGATAGCTTAATAAGACCCTAGTCTTTAGGTAATGTTTCTTAATCTTAACCAGAAAATTTAAAAATTGGGTTCAAGATGTCTGTAATATTTTCGTATGGTAATTCCTTGATGTGAAAATAACAGCCACTCAGATTATCGACAAATGTTTTAAAATAACTGGGAATAATCAGCGTTTTTAAACATATGTATAAAACATAAATAATATATATTTCGCTATATCGGTACCATGAAGTATCTCTAACAAAGTAATTGTATAGAGATGAAAGTCGATACTTTGTCAAAGCTATAAAAAAATGGATTTTAATGTTCTGTTATTTTTCCGGAACACGGCAAGATTCTTTAAGTTTCTGGTATAGTTTTAAATTTTTGCTCAGATAATGATCAATGATCAAATTGTTGATCAGTGACATATTTTTTTGTGCTTCCCCATTTAATTTATAACAAAATATTATTTCATTAACTATCCAATAATAAAAATCATTATCATTTTTTTTTTACAGAATTGTATATATTTCGTTTAAATTTAAAGTCAGTCGTTTATTGATAATTTTACTAGGACATAAGATTATTATATTTTATTAAATTTTTGAATGTATGCAAGTATGTCTGAACTTTGGGTAACCTTTTTTTACACTACACAGTAAAGTAAATGTTAATTTAGGAGCGGTTTTTCAATCTCCCAATGGGTTCATTCTAATGCCTTTGATCTTATCAAAGACTTACCCAAGGGATAAGGATAGTCATATAAGGAATAATTATATATAATATCTATGTATAATTATATTATATATAATATTTAATTATCCCTTTTATATATACTTAATATATAATTATCCCTTGGGTAAGTCTTTTTAGGTCATATCCTGACCGTTGAAAAACCGGCCTCATTAAAAGATATCTAATGACCTAAAATCACCTAAAAAGTAAAGAGTACGTATATTTTTGAGAATCAAAATACGCAATAACTTTATGGCGGTTAACACGTAGGTTGTAAAACATCTGGAATTCAAAATAAGTTTTAAGCCAAAAGCTGTACACCTATGCACTCTTTAAAGTCTTTTCATGGAGGCGATTTCAGCACGTACCTAACATAAAATATGGACTATGGAGGAGACGCGCGTCAGGCACAGGCGGGTGATCAGCCACTTATTTGGGACCATTTCACCCAAAAAACAAATTGCCTCAATGAAAAGACAAATTTTCAAGGTCCTTTTTTATTTGTTTGGCTGTACAAAGATAGTTGGCGACAGCCATGTCAGTATGTGTATTGTATACATAGTTGTATAGATAAGCAGTTAAAAGTTGTTCCATGTCGTTTAATGTTACTGTTTAGGAAGGCATATCTGTAATAAATGTGTGTATATTGAATTTTGGTGGTTTTTTCTTGTTTTTTTTATGTTATACACTGAGTATGGAGGGGCAAGTAAAATACGTCACACTCAATGGCCCAGACCTCCGTAGTAGCATCCTGTATATGGGTCCCTGGATAGTGTTGCAACCAATAGTAGAAAGTATCGATAGGCTATCGATACTATCGTAACCTTGAAAAACAGTAAAAATATCGATAGTTTGCGATACTATTGACGACAGACCAAACTATCGATACTATTAAATTCTTATAGTATCGATAGTATTGATTCAAAACTTTGACTACTGATAATATCGATATTCTTACTGTTTTTCTAGGTCAACTATCGATAGTTATGCAACACTACCCCCCAGGCACCCTGGTTCAAGAACTTGTAATTTTTATACATATTTGCCCTGACTGGGAACCGAACCTTGAAATGGTATAAGCATGCAATAAATATTAACAAACTAGCTTTCCGCCCGGGACTTCGTTCCCGTGGCACTTTTTTTTTTTTTTTCATAAGAACCTTCTCCTGACAATAAAGAACACAACAAAAAAAGAATCATCCAAATCGGTCCAGCCGTTCTCGAGTTTTGCGCTTACCAACAGATTTAGTGATTCATTTTTAAATATAAGATAGGTTATTGCAACACAAAAACATTTCAAACTGTTCAGTTTTATAAAAACATATATTTACATTCTTACAAAATAGTCTTACAAAAAACTAAATTTTAAAGTAGACTTTTATGATAAAATATAGGTAAATGAAACATTTTAGACACCTAATTTAAAAAAAATTACAGGTCATGGCCTACAGTTTTTAAAACCAACGTTATTTTCTTGGAGAATGTTTTCAGTTAGAACTATATGCTACTTTTCAGTCTTCAGCATTTTAAAGTTCCTCTTACGCTGTATAATCTGAAACCAAAATATGAATTTAAGTTCACAAAACACATAAATAAATGAAAAAGATATTCTAAAGTAAAATAATAATAAAGGATGTTGAAACATTTATTAGTTACCAACACTTGTTTAAATAATAGGTCTTTACCTATGAAATTGCTGACTTTTTCTCAAGCTTTATTTTTTTCATAATTTATTTGATTGACCAGCTATTACCGAAATGGTTTTTTATTTTAAAATAGTCATATAACGGAGATTTTGAGTAAAATTAATAAATGTTTACTTCGGATTTATTTAATGAAAAAGAAACTTAACTATAGATTGTTTAATCTGCTGCCCATTTCATAGCTTATTTTTATTGTACCTTTGTTACAATTATACCTTTCAATAAACTAAGTATGATGAAAATTTACTTATAGTCATGTTGTACCTACAAAGCTTCTCACAAAATTTTCAGAAGTATTTCCAGAAAAAATCCAAAAATGTGTATAAAAAAAAATCAGTTTTCCAAAAACGATGTATGAAAAACGGCAATTTCATAGGTAAAGACCTATTAAATTAGGTACTCAAAGTTCACATACTTACTAAATTTTTTGTGAAAACCCACAGATAAGTAAAAAAAAATTATTAAATTAATATAAGTAGTTGGTAAAATATAGATTGTGTTAAGAAGGGGTCAAAGTGGCTCCAAATGGTTAGTGTATTAAACTTGGTGAGGTGCTCGCTATTTTCTTGAATTGAACATTGCTTAATTATGTAGAAGTGATATGATCTTCGAAATCAGGTACTTCTAGGGTTGCCAACCCTACTATATAATATAGTATCCTTCTATATTAAGGCATCAAATACTATATTTCTATTAAAAATATATAGTAGGCGAAACTACTATATTTTGCGTAAACCAGAACGCAGCCTTAACTAAAGCCCGCCCTCTCTCTACTCTACGTCTACCGCGAATATTAATGAAGCATATGAACAGTTTTTTAAAAATAAAAAGGTAATTATTAAGGCGCAAAGCAGTAAGAAATATTCATTTAAAAAATAAAGTCACATTTTAATCACATACTATATTTTTATTCTTTTTTTGCCATCTACTATATTTTTTAAGGAAATAACTTCAAAAATACTATATTTGATAGAAAAAAAGTTGGTAACCCTAGGTACTTCAAGGATTTGGCTAATCAGGGTGGATGACTAGCAATTATATAGGTGCGCGAAAGTACCTCTATAATGTAAGAGTGAAGTAAAACTACGTACTTCCTAAGCCTTTTGCTTAAATATCGCTCCAGTGATAGTTCCGTGCCTCTGTATCAAACACTGCTTGTTGTCGGTTTCTAAACACACCGTGGGGGGTTTCAAGTTAGGCTGTATCTTGCAAGCTTGCTCAGAAATGGCCACAATAATGCCTGCAGAGTCGACGTGCGCCGCCCCTTTCGCAGCCAAACAAAGTCCCTGAAAATCCGCCACTACGCAACCATGAACGTTTGGAGTCACCATTATCTCCTCTACAACTTTGTCCAGCTCCTTTTCCATTGTTAACAAGGTTCTCGAACAATATTAGCAGATTTTCTAAAAAATAAGTGTAAACACCACACAAGATGACAAAGAAACAGAAGTGTCAAAGTCAAAGTAGTCAAGTTGACATTGTTGACAAGTGTCATTTCGTTGCGAAATTGAATTTTCGTTTTAAAAGGTTCACATCAAATGCCATTTCTCGTGAACATTCATACCCTATTGTACCTCACGCCTAGTATTCCTGACGGGGTAGACAGAGCATTATGTGAAGCCATTGTTGACGAGTATTGCAATTTGGTAAAACTTATATTTAGTTGTGATGTTATATGTCCACGTTGGAATCGGACTTAAGAAAAAAATTGGAGAATTTAACATATTGGGTGACTTTAAATTAATTAGCGAAAAAATAAAATTTACGGAATTAATATGGTCGATATACATTTTATTATTAGTTAATGGATAGCGTGGTTTCGTGGACTAAAGACTGGCTATAGGTAAATACTCATTTAATCCTAGGCCATCAAAATAGTTTTTTAAGCGTGGCGCCGAATGCCTTGAACCTCACGATGCTCTGCCTACCCTGTTAGGGAAAACAGGCTTGAGTGTATGAACGGTTTGAATATATTTCTACTTAGAGTTTTAAAGTGTTAAATAACAAGCGTTTTTAATTTAAAACTTGAGACAAGCTATGTAGATAGTAGATAGATAGATAAAACCTTTATTTAACTGACACATTACACACACAATTACAAAAACTAAAAAAATAAAATAAAAAATAAAAATAAAGTAAAAACATTTGTATCTTAACTATTAAGTAATTAAAATTAATGTGTTTGGAAGAGTATAGTGTTTGTTTGAGAGTGAGTAGGAATATGTGTGTGTGTGTGTGTGTGTGTGTGTGTATGTGTGCGTGCGTGTGTGTGTGTGTGCGTGCGTGTGTGTGTGAGTGGTTGGTGTTGCGTGCAAGGACAGCAGCACGTCAGTTTTTTTGACTTTTTTGTCAGTGACTTTTTTTTTGACTTGACTACGAAAGCCGGCACTATTACGAGCGAGATAAGGTCAATATGTAAACCCTAATGTGCCGCCGTATGTACCTACCTACCTATTTCCCCATGGCGATGTGTCATTGTCACGATTCTAAGCGATGTACTAGATCGGTTTTAATGGGTAAACAAACAAGGCAACCTTTTGAACGCAATAAAGAGCTAGTGATCTGATAGAGCTGGTTCATTCCGGAGTGTGTGGACCGTAGACAGAGAAAAGGTGTGGACCAATGTGAGCGTCTAGATATTTTATTACTTTTGTTGACGATTTTTCGAGAGAAACTTTTGTGTTTGTTAACAAATCTGAAACTTTCGATAAAATAAAAGAGTTTAAAGTTTTCGCAGAGACCAAAACCGGCAAGAAACTTACAGACAACAGACTAACGTTCCAGTAGTCAGGCACAGTTCCCTGAGAATGCTGTTAGCGATTGCTGCAAATCACGATTTGAAAATACACCACATGGCATGGATGTAAAAACAGCACAATTTCTAAATGGACATCTTAATGTGGACATCTTAATGAGGAGGTGTACAATGAAACAACCGCCCGCCTTTCTTTGAAGAGAAGGGAAAGGAAGACTACTTATGTCTGCAGATTTAAAAAAAATGCTTTATGGGCTGAAACCAGCACCCCATTCTTGGAACATTAATCTTCATACAGAATTAATAAATCCGAAGTTCAAGAGATGCCAAAATGAACAATGTGTTTATACTAGAACTATCTTTCCGCCCGGGACTTCGTTCCCGTGGGATATCGGGAAAATCATGTGCCCTATGTTCATCACGGATTATTTAGGATTCTAATGGTGAAAGAATTTTTCAAATTGGTCCAGTAGTTTCGGAGCTTATTCAATGCAAACAAACAAACAATCAAATCTTTCCTCTTCATAATATTATTACTAGCATTTCGCCCGGGATTTCGTTCTTGATAGTGTAGCTTGCTAATGTGAAAGAATTTTTCAAATCGTTCCAGTAGTTTCGGAGCCTATTCTTTTTTTTATATTATAAGATGGGTTAACTCTTGACCTCAATCTTGACCATAAGGTCAAAGATGAGGTCGACGATGGAGCGAGTTAGGTAACCCAGAAAATGCCTATAAAGGCACTGGTACTCCCACGCACCGACGGAACACAGTAAGCTGTTTGGCGTCGGACTTCGGCTGGAGGGTGGTCGCGAACCAGACGGCCCTTTACAGAGCCTACCACACCGCATGAGACCATAGGACGACACCTCAGATTCAGAAAAAAATGAAGTGTTGTTGCCTGGGATGGATTACTAGGAGGCAGGTCTCATTTGTGTTTCCTTAGTCGCCTCTTACGACACCCACGGAAAGAGATGGGGTGGTGTTATTCTCAACCGATCACCACACGTGCATGTGTGGTCATCGGTTGAGAATAACATTCAATGCAAACAAACAAACAAGCAAACAATCAAATCTTTCCTCTTTATAATATTAGGATATATACTTAGATATAACTGGCAAGAATTTGATAATGAAAATGAAAAATATTTATTTCACTTAATTTGTAACATAATATATAGATTGGGTTGATGCCTCCTTTTAAGCTTGATAAAGCCTGTGGCAGGAGACATCGCTCTTCCATGGACATAGTGATTTTATGGTTAACTTGTTATAGCAATTTAATGAATGATATAATTTTCCTTATATAAGAGAAACAAAGATTCTTAATTACCTACTTAACTAATAAAAAAGAACAAAATAAGAAATAAAAACAAAATCTCAAAAACAGAACCATGTGCGCATATCGAATGCATGTGCGTGTGTGTGTGTGTGTGTGTGTGTGTGTGTGTGTGTGTGTGTGTGTGTGTGTGTGCGTGCGCGCGCGCGTGCGCAGTGTGTGTTGCATCCATAGTATACCCACCTACTACTATGTTATTTTAGGTTTCTGCGTAAATTAGTTTATAGTAAGTATGTACATAAATAGGTTATGTAATGGATATTTATTATATTTAAAGTTTAATAAACATTATAATTTGACTGTCAACGTATAATGAACAAAGATAAAGATGAAGATAGCCCTACGACATTGTCCTGGGATCTTCCACTATCTTGATAGAATTATCTCTAAGTCATCATAAGTTTTGGATTCAAGCCATGTGGTCAGTACCTTTTTACAATCATAGAGATTCTTATGATATACGCACAATTCTTTATTTATTAGGTTATAAAGATGGGCTGACCTTGTAGAGTATTGTCTCCTAGCAAAACATGTTTTTGCACTCGGAACTTTAGCAACCAAGTAATCTCTTCTTCCGGTAGTAGTTGTAGCGACGTATGGTAAGTTTTTATGTACCTAAGGCGGTTGCTGTGAAACCAAAATTGAAAAAGTCCCACTAGATGGCGCTGTTTTTAGAATTGGTAGTTTCGTCATGATTTTGTCGATTATTTCATAATTAAGACAAGTTTTGCATAATGTTTTGAAATTGCCGAAAGCCTGTATCTATCTTTGACTGTTATAGTAAGGATTCAGTTTATTTTAATGTTTTATTTTCCCATGTATTGCGAAAACGTGCAATAAAAGTTTATTACGCACACATAGACGTTCGAATTGAGAGTTTCATTCATAAATTTTCGCGTATTTATCTGTCAATTTACTTACTGGTAGGAGGCGTTTTATCTGTCAGATTATTAGGAATCTAAATACAAATCAAAATTTTGAGTTCGTAACTTCTCTAGCATATTGGTCACTTATCACTATCATTTTCATCGTGTTTTTACACTCAGTTCTCAAAAGCCGCTTTTCGATTCTTGAGCACACAAAATTCAGTTCATTGACAATCTGAATGCGGTCAATGAGGTTAGGCAACCTTCTGAAGAATCAAAGCGTGATGGGTGACCGTTTTTGTGCTTCAAAACACTCAAAAATAAATGCAATCATATTGAAAGCAGTATTTAAGGTTAGGTACCCCATTCTAAAAGTTGACTATGATAGGTGACTGTTTTTGTGCTTCACTTAGCAATACCTTTTCTAAGCCGAAGCGGATTGTTAGTAGGCACCTATATATAAATCTGGGTAGGAAATCTGGATTGCGTCATGGTGTTGAAAATTTAAAAAGTCCAAGCTCATATTGTACATTTCGCAAAATGTTATATTCGTAAAATGTCTTTTTGTTAAAAATGACTCACATATTATTTTGAACTGAAATACGTCTAGGCGGGGTCTCACGGGAATTACGTCTCACGGGGAGGTGAGGCCACAGGCTAAGTCAAGCTGCCTATAAAGCGAGGACAAAGGTCGAGCTTTACATAGGGCCCCAAAAATGCAAGGTAGCCGAATTTTTTCAAGTTTTTTTTTAATATTGATATGGGACATCCACTTTGAAACCCAGATTGACGGATATACGTTTTTACATAAATGTTGCTATAGGTAAATTACAATTCAAAATGACGGACATAATGTTTGTAAAAGAAAATACTGTCAAGTTTATGCCTCCCTGAAAGCATACCAACTGCGACCAGCTTAAGCATAAAATATTTCTTTCAAAACGTTTCGTGTTAAGGGATGGCTTTGCAAAAATTGAAACCTTGATTCAGACTATCATTCTGAACTTTTCAGTGGAATTTACCACTCATTTCACGTTATATTGATTGTTACACCAGATTTCACTCGTTTTTTTTGTTATCCTGGCTGTTACACGAGTGTAACCACGTCGAAGACCCTTTCCCCGTTAGTATCAACGCAGAAGATATCGACTATCGAGTATCGATGTAACACATTAGAATGTGGTTTCGTATTAATAAGTAAAATATTCAAAGTTGTGCTTTTCTGACTATGCTATTTCATAACGGTATTATCTGAACTGGTAGCAAATTAGAGTATCTATTTTTCGGTTTGAATGAGTCAGGGTATTTTAACAATTGTCGACTAATAACTCTCTTACATTTGAAGTCTATAAGTTCTTTAAAGTCCCATAAAATCCACTTGATGAAATTAAGGGCAGAAATTTTACAGCCAATGGATATACATCGTGTTATATCGTCTCTACAATAAACATCATAACAGTTACAAATAATTCTTAAGTTGTGGTTTTACTTTATTAGTCAGGTCAAAAAAAAATTGCAAAGAAATGTAGTTACTTTATTCAGAATAAATGAGAGATAATATTTTTTATCAGAATAAAAAGACAACATACAGCCTGTCCACCATATTTGGTGGAACACCAATCAAAACGACATACTACGTTACGTCGGCAAGTGTTTCAAAATAACCCAATAAAAAGAAATCCAAAATTAAATTCAAAAGTAAGATGGTCGCAAATCTAGGAATCAGTTGCGCGGTTAGTCATCCATTAATGTCATAGATTCATATACTTGACATTAGTAAACATGACAGCCTTGCGCTTAAATTTAAAGTATTAAAATTAATTACATTGCTTTTAAATAAAATTTAGCCCAGGAACTTAAAAATGGTGTCAGGACATTCTTCAGAACTTTTTTTTCTGAAAAAGGGTATTTTTAATAGGTACACATTGTTACGTACAGACACCGTTTTGATATTTCATTTGTATCTTTCGAACATCTACACGAGGAAGGAAGGATTACACTATTTCTCTGTTATTTCGTTTTATAGAACAACGAGCTCCTTAAATTGATTTTCTTCACAGAAATAATTTGAAAATTTGTTTTCTAAATCACAATGAAGTTTGTTTTCTTTAATAATTAATGTTACAACAGATTATATTTTTCGCAAAGGTTTATTATTCCAAAAAAAAAGCAAATATCAGCACCAGCTAAATATCATAACGGAAGAACTTAACAACACGGATCTTAATGTCGTAATCCTCTTGAAATTTTTTGCTAGTAGTTCACTACTGGAAATGGAGTTACATAATAGTCTGGCTTTGAATATTTAGCTTATAGTTACGAAAAAAAATGAGTGAAAAAATTTTGTTAAGTTAAACGATTTTGGTGAAAATAAATATTAAAATGATGTAGACAATGTATTCAAAGCTAAAAAATAATTCAGTATGTGCTAGGTACCTGTCATTACACCACTCTCCTCATCAATCTATGGAATTAATCAAAAAAAAAAATTGTTGGCAGCCATATTGGTTTACAATGATACCGAATGTATTAAACTATATAATCATCCAAACTAAAGGTGCGTACCTACAAAATTTTAGATCAATCAGTCAAAAGGAAGGGGTCAAATTTCAATTACTAGATAACAAGGCAAGCTTTGAGGCACCAGTCTCTTCGGAGGCGTAGGTTCGGATCCCACCGCTGCCACCATGTGTTAATAATGAATAAAAGCTGCAATATTTTCAAAGTAGTTTTAATTAAATCCTCTAAACAAGCATGCCACAAGGAACGAGTTAAATCTGGTGTCACAATCAGTGTAACCACGAGAAACGCGTGGAAAATTCCGCTATAAAATTGTTCAGAATGAAAGCTTGAATCAGGGTTTCAGTTTGTGCGAAGCCGTCCCATACATTTTCATGAATCGTTTTGGAAGACATATTTAATGCTAAAGCAGGTCTCAGTCAGTGTGATTTCAGGAAGGCATAAAACTTGCCAGCGTTTCACATAAAAATTACCCATGACCCAAGTCAATGACCCAAGTTTTTGCCTCGTTCCGTTCCTTTTGAAATGCTTATTTTAAAGGTTTCCTGTTTTAAAATTAAATTATTTATTGAATTATAGTCTATTTTATATTAAAAAATTATAACAATAGCGTAAATCATAAACATCCAAAAACCTATATCGCATTCTGTACATTGCGTAGCGCTAAGGTAGATAACAATACCTTCTTTAAGTTACCGGGAAAATTTTTTATTTGGAGCCGATCATGATCTATGGTTTAAGAAATTTATTTCTCAAAAGAAATTGCATAGTTCACTTACTGAGAAATACAATTGCGGATACTTGCTTACAAAACAGTAATGTATAGATATTATTTAATATACCCATATCTGTGATCATATATTACACTTATACTTTGTATAAACTCTACAGTGTATGTCTATAAAAAACATATTAATAAAAATATCATGGATTCCAAATTTAAAAAACAATCAAAAATTAAAATAACCTAGTAAGCCAAAGCTTGTACATAAGTTTTTTTTGAAAAGGACATTTTGCGAAAATAACATTTTGAGAAAAAGACATAATTACCCTGACCACTTTTTGAAAATGTCCTTTTTCCAAAAGGACATTACGCGAAAAGAACATTTTGAGAAAGGACATTTTAAGAAAAATGTCATAATGAGCCTGAACACTTGAGGATATATCGCATTAAATTATAAATAACTAGCTTTCCGCCTACGGCTCCGCGCGCATGGACTACAGGTTGCCCAGCTATGATATAAATCGTAGCTTATGTCCTTTCCCAAGGTCTAATCTATCTCTGTAATCGGTTTAGTAGTTTAGGCGTGAAAGCATACTAAACTGAGAGACAGACAGACACACAGAGTTGCTTTCGCATTTGTATATTAGTCGGGAATTAGGGATTTGAATTCTTCTTCTTATCGTGTAGGTCAGTAACATATAATATCATTGGTGTAGGTAAAGTCAAGTGTGTGGCAAACTTAGCTGGTGTTTCTAGGGATTTGAATTAATAACTAATCATACCAGGTTGTAAAAAAAAAATGAGAGACTCGTTTAGAAATTTTTTAAATCAACATTTTATTTTCCAAAACTATGATGGGCTGATATTATTTTTTTCTCGTTTTGTACTTGTTGGGCCCTTTATAAGGCGGTGGATTTCTGCATTACAGATTGGAAGGCATTCTTTTGGCAGCATGCATGTTTTATAAAAATTAGTCTTGTCCCAATGCCCCCTTCCCGATGTTCTGAGTTGACCCTGTATCTGTAATGAAATTATTTCTTACTTAGGTACTTACTCTAGACTAGAAAAAGGCAATGAATGAGCCTGTCCAATGCTCATTGATTGCAAAAATGAAGTTTTTAAAATAATGAGCATATTAAAAACACTCAAAAGCGGGGGGGCTTGTTTCTCTTTATAAGGCGACTTTGATAAGTAAACAAACCTTTAGAGTTTAGAAGCTAATTTTCTTTAAAACTGAAAACTTTCCTCAAAGAACCTATTTGAAATTCTCAAAATAAATTTGACTTCTTAAATTTTCATACCTACTTAGTAGGTAAATCAGCTGATAACTCGAGTTGAATGGAGAGGCAAACTATTGTTTTCACATTTTGACCTGATCCCTGGGGAAAGCTTTTCAGTTTAGTGGGAAAACAGAACGGGACCCTTTCTACGGCTACAATAAAACAAAATGAAAACTTGTTGTAGATTACTGTTACTAAAATTTTCACTTATTATACCTACCTACGGCTTACAAATACTTACGACGCATTTTTTGGTTCATGTTTTAGGAAAAATATAGTTCGAGACAGCTTGGGATTCGGCCTCGGTCACGCGTAAGCTGTTAGGTTATTTGCTTATTTCAATTTAATGGCAATCGGACGTTCTTATGAACAACCATTTGTACCATTCTCAAATTAGAGGAAATACAAAATCTACAAAATTTTTTTTTTTTTTAAAGAATGGCTATCTACAAAAATTATAATCATAACAAACAAATCAATGACAACTTGACACATTTCATAATCTGTGACATTAATCAAAATGCGTTTGAAAACTATACATTTCGGATAAAGCCTCGTAAAAAATTAAAATAAATAAGTATAAGCGTTTCTAAGTAGTTTTAGTTATATATATATGTTACCTAAAATTTAAATGTAATTAAAATAACGCGATATTTAACTTATTTTACATTAATTTTTATGAAACAAAGCTAAACAGTATCACGTCTCAGAACGGCCAGTTTATGTATGGCGGGAAACATTTCCTATCTATGGAGGTCTTTGGCGGGAACTCGGCGTGAGCGGTTGCTTTGTCAATTGAATTTTCGTTTTCGGCGTGAAAAAGTTGTTTAATGTGTAATAGTGATAGTGTATTATGCAGTAAATTGACTAAAATTCGTGTAGTGATGAAAAGTTCAAGTGATAACAGTGTTTCTGCTCCGTTTGGTACCGACAAAGATCCTCGCGGTTGTGCTTCTCGCCGCCAGTTTTCGTAAAACAGACGCTATCCGGTTTTACGCAGAACATGAGGAGCTTAGGGCTTAGGTTAAGTTGACGAAAGAAGATTTTTCACTGAAGACATGGCTGTATGGACATAGTTTCCTTTGCCTTTCCCGAAAGGGATAAATTTAACAAAAAAAAAAAAAAAATTTCCTATCTATGTATCTGTCAATTTGTGTAAATGTAACGCACACAAACAGAAGCTAGTCAAAAATTTTAATAATTTCGAAGATTTATAATTTAAAAATGGTTCGATTTATTAATAATTTTATTCGGTTGCCGAAAACTAGATTTTTTAAACAATTTTTCAAAGTAGTTTGGAGAATCTGATATAGTTTCAGTCCGGCGTGTATTGGTGAAACGTGTTGTATGAAAATGACACCTCAGCAACCGCCTTAAGGATAGTGTTAGCTATATACAGTTTCCTAACGGAGAATAGTTTAGTAAATTTATACAGTGTAAAAGTAGCAAATCTCCTTTTTTTAAAGTACATCACTTTTATCAGTCCACGCTGTGCCCTTTCAACGTTTATAAATTTCGTTTTGGCTGCACCTCCCCATATAGTAATACAATATACAATGATGGATTGTACAAGCGAGATATAGATATCTTTTAAAATGTCCCTGTCTGTCTCAGCGACCTTACGCGGCACCACGTGTCTAAGGGTTTTAAATATCCTGGTTAGTTTTCTAATTCTTAGAATAACGTGTTCTAGATGCGGGTACCAGGAAAGTCGCTGATCCAAGAATACACCTAGATACTTAGTTTGAGTAACTTTACTTATAACCGGGCAGCAACAGTCTGGTCTATCAGTCATATCATCACGGGTACACTTATGTATCTGTATTTTGTAATCGTCACTTGGTTGCGAGTTATTATAAATACTAAAACAGATATAATTTGTTTTCGTGGTATTCAACGTAAGTATGTTGTAATTTAGCCATTCACTTATTTGTTGCAAACCTCGCTCAGCATCGTTTTTAGCGGTCTATGTCGACGACATACTTATCGTCTACGATAGCACAAGTGAGGTGCTGAAGGTCAAGAAGGACTAAATTTGAAATGAAAGATCTTGAAATTTTCCTGGAAATGCGGATTAGGTAAGACAAAGACCAAGTGAAAATTGATCAAGAGGATTACATCGAGTCTCTGTTACGGTGGCGTTTCAATATGCAGTCAAACCAGTCAGCACGCCTGCAGTACCTGGTGAGGGTCAGCGTTCACCAAATCGGAGAATAAGTCCAACGAGACATTTCCATACAGGGAGCTGATTGGATGTCTCATGTGCATTTCCGTTTGCACAAGAGTCAGTTTTGTAATTGCTATGATGAGGTTCACTGGACTACTGGTGTGAAGAGAAAATTAAAGTGCATGGCCTTAACTTTTAGCAGGGATTTAGGTGACCTGATACAAGGATTTGCAGATGCAGATCATGCAGGGAACCTTGTTGATAGAAAGTCATCTCTGGCAATTTTTTTAAATATGGCTAATTGAGCTATTTCGTGGCAAAGCTCAAAACAGGCAACTATTGCCATTTCGACAGCAGAGGCTGAATATGTGAGCCTGTCCGAAGCGGCGAAGGACGCCATCTTCTCAAAACGTTTCCTCTATGAGCTGTTAGGCAAGGAGGAGCCGATAAATATTTCCAGTGACAGTCAGTCAGTCTGCTATAGCAATTGCTCAAAATCATTCGACGTCCGTTATCATTTTATAAGGGACTTATTGGAGAACGGTATTGAGACAAAGTTGATGGTTACGGATACTCTGACAAAGGTAGTGCCTAAGAAGAAGCATAAGTTCTGCCGAAGTGGAATGGGTGTGTTGGACTAGTATAATAGTGGGAGTTCTGTGACAGTTGAGTATGCTTTGAGAAGGAAGTCTGATGG
Organism: Aproaerema taeniolella; assembly: GCA_949987775.1. Classification (NCBI taxonomy): domain Eukaryota; kingdom Metazoa; phylum Arthropoda; class Insecta; order Lepidoptera; family Gelechiidae; genus Aproaerema; species Aproaerema taeniolella. Next base: position 1,985,293 of record OX465246.1, on the reverse strand, counting down.
AAACGCTTGAGGAGGAGTGTTAGAAAGAGGTTTTGGACAATCGTTTTCAAACTGACAGGTATGATAGAATGATATATGTTTGAATGGAGTGTCAGTTGATTAGGTGTTCCTAACAAGTCAACCAAAAAATCATTGTGTTGTGATGTAATATATCATTTTGCTATTTTACTCCATTTTTACGCCTGAGCAACCTGCGCTGTTAACACAGTCCACGGTATCCAAATGTATCCAAATTGATACATTTTTATGTGGTGGATTGTGAAAGTGGATACCGTGGACTGTGAAAGTGTTAAGTCACATAGGCTGAAAGCAGTCTATGTAACAAAAAGAATATGTACATTTGGATGTGTGGCCCTTAATCCTAGGATGAAAACTCCGAGAGATTCGCTCAGTGATGGATAAAAGACTTCATATTTGCATATTTAAATCATTTGTGACGCAATAGTTCAAGAATTATTGGCAAAAAAGTATGGGCCACACTACCAAATGCCTGCGATTCTCAGTAAGTAATGAAAATAAGATGAACCGGTTGACGGAGCTCCAATTTTATCATTAACATCTACAGTGACTCATAAAAAAATCGGTCCTGGCTATAAATCAACCCAAAAAACCTAATACTTTGGAAAATATTCACATTTATTTATGGGCCACAGGATTACGTAGGGCCCACTTCATATCTGGTAAACCAGCAGCCCGAGATAAAAATTAACGACGCTGGCTCTATCACATATAATATGTGACAGCATATAGCGGCAAAAATCTTCTTATGAAACTCTCATCAGAGAGAAAAACGTGAATCAAATTCTGAAGCATTTGGATGGGTGGATCACGTTCAAAACCTTCTGCTTCAGCCAATACTGCGTCACATAAGTTGCGAAGGTGTTATAAATGAAGAGAATTTCCGTTACTGAAGGTGAGTATTAAAAAAAAGCAAAACATTCAGTATTTTAGGAGATATCGAGGTTTCATTTTTGTATGGAAAATTCGTCAGGGTGACAATGATGTAAGGAATCTTAGTGTCGAATAGATGTTAGTAGACAACTACAATGTTACAATGTTAGTCCTGTGACTAAAAGGTCCTATTAAATTAGTTGAGTAAATGTTTTTACGACTACTTTACACAACGTCGTATAGTAGTGTTAGTGAATAGGTTAGATAAACGTTTTTACGACTGCTTTATACAGCGTCGTAGGTATAATGGAGCCAGTTTGTAGGTTGGGTAAACGTTTACATGACTGACTAATACGACGTTATAGAACAATTAGAAAAAAGGGTTCGTTTAACCTTAACACGACTTTTATATAAACAAACCGTCGCTAAAAGGCTAAATTTGGGCCTTTTTACGACCCACCTTGTAGTACCAACAGAAAATAAAAAACGTTTACTCAACTATTATACGACGCGAATTTGTTACTTGGGTAATACTAACTACTGTGTCGGGTCTCCCGTACGTTGAATTGAAGCGACGCACGCTGTGGAGCGAAAGTTCATTGAAGCGAACGCCACGAAGTGAATGTGTCGATTTTTTTTTTTTTTTTTTTTTTTTTTTTTTTAAATTGTGGCGATCGACCCATTGGGGCATTACTGATGTGTCGATTTCCGAAAGGGATATTGTGTTTTTTGACCACTGTCACTGACATAAAGTATTTAACCTTTGAGTATGTAGTATTTAGTCATTGTATTTAACTTATTTTTTCATAGACAACAAAAATAAGCAGTGTATTTTTCTATGTCTATGACCAGTGTTGATTGCACGAACTTAGTATTTTCTCGTTGATTGTCGTAGACCATAGACATAGAAAAAATAAGTTAAATACCACTCGTAGACCAATCCAAAGAGAAACCAATCGTAGACACATTACAACATTGCACAATAACATAAAATTGTAGCTAGATACTAATTTTTCTTTGGTTTTTTTTTGTGTGATTTATGTTTAGTTCACTTAAGTTCTCTCCTCTTAGCTGTTTAATTTTTTTTTTTTTGGAACGTATCTGTTACTTTCCCCATCGTGCATTTTCTCTCTACAACGTGAAGTTGGCGGAATTGCGATCACGCAGATTGCCATAATACAAGATTCTATTCTAACATTGCACAATTATTGTGGTGTTTTTTTTATCATTTACAATTACAATAATGTTAGGCTTATGTCAGGAAGACACATTACTATTATTAATTTGTGGTGATATTAGGTGAAAGTCGGGCGGATTTAATTTTTAAATCGCAGTATTATAAAGTTTTATTATATTTTTAAAACATTTATTAAATTTTATTCTTCTAAACAATTTTTATTGTGTGTAAATCGTGAATAATCATGTCTTTCACTCGAGCTCGAGCTAGCAGGGTAGCGAGCAGCAGCCCCAAAGACTTTAATTTTCAGTTTTTTATCTTCCAAGAAGAGGTACTACCCTATGTTTGACTAAATACCTACTGATCTTGTTTGACTGATGAATTATAAACATACAATAGACAACCAGGGCAAATGCGATGGGGCTACAGCAACCCCCTATTAAAACTCGTTTAAAGTGCAGACCCACCGCTGCACATGCTGTGCACGAGTACGCGGCGCATTTTAGCTGCGTGGATTAGATCAAAATCTAATTTGTGCATTAATGTCATTTTCACTGAGTAGATCGTATTCATTTGTAGCATGTTCGTGGGTTGCAGTAGACACAATCACATACATTTTCATGCAAAGCGAAGCTTAAGAAATGTGCGTAGCGTCTTCGTGCGCCGCGGTGGGTCTGCGGCTTTAATAAGCCTTATTTCATAGATTACCATATATGAACCAACAGCTGAACCATTCTCACAATGTATTAATGCTCAGATTAATACAGTTTTTCTTTCATCTTGGACTATAAACGTAGGTACAATAAAATACAAACCATTTTTATTTATACATTGAAATTCGAAACATTTTAATGATTTTGTTTCTGGATTTTGTTCTAAAGTGTAGGGATTAAACTCAATGAATCAAAAATTAGGGAGGTTCTAATAACTACGAGATCAAAAAAAACAAAAACTTGGAGACCAAAATCAATAAGACTCGGTGTAGGTATGCTCAGTTTCTCATTTAATGTAAAATATGGAGATACCTATATAAAAAGTATTGTAGTGGTAACCATACGTCCAAGTGGTAACCCTAGCGGCGGTCGCGGACTACTGCGGGCCGTTACAGGGGGAAGGTCGCTGTAGGTACGCAAATGGCGGCATTTGGCACCCACAAAGGAGATTCGCTTCTATACTATTATTTGTTATTCTTCTGTGTCGGGGGTGATGCAAAACTTGTAATTTTAGAGTTAGGTAGTACTAAAATACATAGGTTAATTTCTAAATTCTTCCTACAAATCAACACATTTACAATGAATTCTGTAGCAAAATTTATTATTTTTTAATTTTGTATTAATCTTACAACGTGTTAAAAAAAGATTATAACAATCTGAAACACTAATGTCCATAATTATTATTTTCATGATTTAGCGCTAAGGCAAATAAAAATGGCTTTTAATTAAAACTAGCAGTACTATTGTGTTTGAACCTCCCTTAAACTAATCTTGTGAAAAAAGGCCACTAGTGTAAATTTGTCGAGTTCCCTATACCTAATAACAGTTGCATTTACCTCCGCAATAAATAAAAAAAACAATTTTATCCAAAGTTAGATCTTATTTTACCATATTTTATCCAAAGTTTATTTAAAAATATATTTCAGTTTATAGTAATATTTCATAATCTGTCATTTTAAATTATTTCGTCTTATGGATGATTACGTTGAATTGCATTTACACCGACCTACCCGGGTAAATGCCGTTTATTTGGGTTTTGCCAAAGGCTTCAAGTCAGACCTGAAGATTGACTAGTCAAACCTAGGAGCGCCGGAGCTTCGAGGTTTGACTATAACATATACATTATTGGGCGATTACCTAGATCAAATGTTTGTCCCGGTTTAACAGAAAATAATTAATTGCCATCATAACTGAAACTTGTTAATTTTAAATTCACGCTCGTGTTGCAAGTGGGATCACGTTACACATAACTTATCACACTCGTATTGTTAATAACTAAATATGCGCTATAGCGTCTTGTAGTAGCGCTGTCTCTTGATCGTCGGGTCCTGGGTTTGTTTCCCAGTCGGGGCAAATATTTGTGTAAAAAGCAGATGTTTGTTCACGGGTTATGGGTGTTTGTGTCTGTCTTTATGTATGTTTCAAGGAACTCACGACACAAGGTAAAACCTTAGTGTGGGCCTTTGATTGTGTCGCGTTTATGGACTTGTTGGTCTGAAATAAATATTTTCATTCATTCATTCATATTCATTTGATTATACCTTTTCAGGGCGAATACATGTCGTTCTACGGAATGCGCCGAATGTTGAATGGACTGTACGAGCTAACAGAGAGTGGCTGGTGGAATGCCGTAATCATCGTTATTGAAATGATCATAATAACACGTCATTGTGGTGACTTTCGGAATTTAAGCTCATTGGCGAAAGAGATCCTGGATAATTATGCTTATAATATTCTTTTTGGAATCAACTTGATAGCTCTAGCATACCGTGATTACAGGAAAATAAAACTTCAAGAAATTAAATTTAGTTATTTCAGTTTACGTAAGTCAAAATCTTCATATAGGTTGTAGGGATAGATTGGTAAAAACTGAATTCGTTATTTACTGGTGGAAAATTGCACCTGAAGATTTTTTAAATGTGAACTTGTTCTAATGTAATTTTTTTATCCAAGAAGTACTTATTTCGTATACTAAGAGCAAACCCATTGTCCATAAAATAAACCACTCCATTTTCCATATTAACAGAGAAAAAAACAAAAATGAGCAATGTATGTTACATGTTGTAAGTGGCGGCCTCCGCATCGCCTACATTGCGTAGCGCTACAATAGTTAAATAACGAAAACTCCTTAACTTTACCTTTATAGTAAAAATACATCAAAAATACATTTCTGTGGTTGACTAAACAAATCTGCAAAAAAAGTCTATCAGCATATTATAATTGTAAGTACTTTTCAGAACCTGGCAGCTGAAAATTGGCTGTTGGCCCAGGCTAGCTGGTATTCATACGTTACTAGTACTTACTAGCACTACTATTTCCCACACTTTTGGTTAATGAGTAAATAGGTTACGTCTGGCGGCCCTAGGGATCTTAGTCTAAGATGGCCATAGGCGACGCGGTCGACGCTGGCCAGACGACCTGACCACATTCACCGCCTCTGGTGGCCCAAAATAAAACTATTATACAAAAAATTTGCCAAGTATTACAGACATGAGATATATACATTATTAGACTTGTTATTATAAATAGGTATTGGAATGATCTTAAAAACAGGCATAAAATCATTGTTTTTGATATTGCAAGACTCATGTGCTAAGCTGCTCTTTATGCCCTGTCTGTATGTTTATTTATCTTGTTAATATGTAACATTAATTATCTTATTAATTTCATAAAGCAGAGTTCAGGAATAGTATTATAAAACGACTGTAAACATCCTAGGTAAGTAGTGCGGTGAACACAGTTTATGGTGGATCATCACGTACGAGTAGTTACTGTGAAACGACTGGTTTTTGGTATCAAAAAACCTTATGAAATACCTAATCCTCATATGTGAAGGGTGTTTATTTGTCATTGGTTCAGATAAAAAAAAAACATCGGAACGATTTGATTTTTTTCACAGAGATAGTTGGAGAGTGACAAAGGCCAATTTACCACGCGATTGAAGTCGCGGACGGAAAGCTAGTATAAGTATAATAAATCTTCAGAAGCCAAAAACAAACATTCAGACGCCCATAGTAAGAGTTTCCCTTCTGTAGTCGATAAGTATACACAACACACAGAGACATCTGTTTGTGTACACAAACTCTAAGACCATAAACCAAATATCTTCTTTTTACATTTTGCGCTAAATACCTACCCGCCCGTTATAGAAAATTCATTTTGGAAAGACGAGCGGCTCACCAAACCGCAATGGGCCAGGGTGGTGGACTATCTTAAATCCTACATACGGAGCAATTGTCTGGTGGCATAAAACCACCATACAAGCAAACAGGAATGAACTAGCAAAAGTACAAAGACTTGCAACCCTAATGATCACAGGAGCGATGAGAACCACTCCATCAGCTGCCTTAGATGTATTATTGGGATTGCATCCTCTGGACTTGGAAGTTAAAAAGAGAGCTATGGAGCAATGGTATAGGATGAAGTCAAGCCTAGAATGGAAAGGGAACTTCATGGATAAAGGACACACCATATTAGATGGAAAGTATGGAGAGAAGTTGTCAATGATACTCTCTAATAATGACCTCATCAGGAAAAAAGTAATCTTTGACAAAAAATACAGGATCCATATAGGAGCTAGAGAAAGCTGGAGCTTGGACATACAAGATCCAAAGATAGTGTGCTACACTGACGGCTCCAGGAAAGAAACAATAAAACTATCAGGACTGGGAATACATATCATGAACCAGGTAGATGGCCAAGTTACCATGCACCTGGGAAGATGCGCTAGCGTTTTCCAGGCTGAGGTGCTGGCTATTACAGAGGGAGTCAGAATCATAGACAGCATGATCACTGAAAACAAAGAGAACATCATAGTATACAGTGATAGCCAGGCTGCTTTGAAGGCACTAAACAGAGCCGAAACTAACTCGGCCCTAGTAACAGAATGTAAGGAGGCTATTAACGCCTTAGCCAAAAAGACCAAAGTTACCATTGCCTGGGTGCCGGGGCACGAAGGACATATAGGTAATGAGATCGCAGACGAGCTAGCAAGGAAAGGGGCCGATGAGACATTCATCGGCCCGGAACCCAGGCTACCTATTTCAAGTAAAATCAGTAAAGGAATAATAAGCAAGATCATAACAGAAGAAGCCAATTTAAGATGGAAGCACAATAAACAATGCCGCCAGGCAAAAATCTTCCTAATGACATATGAAAAAAGAAAGACGAAGCAACTTCTAAAGTTAAATAGAAAGGACATCAGGATTGTAGTGGGTCTGCTCACGGGACACTGTCCTTTGAACAGACACCTAGCAATAATGGGCCTAAAAAGTGATCCCACATGCCCAGAATGCGACAAGGAGGAAACAAGTCTCCATTTCCTGACTGAGTGTCCAATGTACGCGCTGGTAAGATGGGAGACAATAGGCATGGATGAGGTAAAAGAAGAACAAATACAAGAGCTTAACATAAAGGATATAATCGGGTTTGCTAAAGCTTCGGGTAGGTTCAAAGAGGTGGAACTGTCAGTGCAGAGGTAAAACTCATGCGCTGTTGTGGGGAACTGGGTGAAATGGTCCCAAATGAGTGGACTGATCACCCGCCTGTGCCTGACGGGCGTCCCCTCCATAGATAGATAGATAGATCTTAAATCCTCTTCGTGTTTCGAAGGGAGGCCCGTGCCCCTCAGCGGGGACGTATATGGGCTGATAAAAAAATAAACATATATATCTTATTTAATAAAATACTGCACTAGCAGCATACTACAACGTACAGCAAATTTTTTTTTTCACAAACAAAAGAATACTAATACTCGGGGCCTGGTGTCTCCTTTTAAGCTTTCAAAGCTCGGGTTCCAAGGCGCAGACCCACCGATGCGCACGCACGCGGCGCATTTTAGCTACGTGGGTTAGATCAAAATCTAATTTGAGCCTTAATGTCAAACACACTGAGTAGATAATCACCTGGCGTTTGTCGCATTCGTGTGTAGCGAGTTCGTGGGTTGTCACGTGACATTTGACATTAAGCCTCAAATTAGATTTTGATCTAATCCACGTACCTAGCTAAAATGCGGCGCGTGCGTGCACAGCGGTGGGTCTGCGCCTTTGCTAAACGTGCCGTTCTTGTTTTTACAATAATTGGTTCGTTCAGTCTTCAAGAAAAATAGCAATTTAGAAATGGAAAAGTGAAAACAAAAAAAAAATATCTCACGTGTAAAGCTAATATTATTATCAGAGTTGTCTATGCTAAATTATTATATATTTCCAGTTTGGTACGTCGTGATGCTGGCGACCTACGGACACTATTTAATCCCTTATTACAGAACTAAACAGAACGCTGAAAAACTGAAAATTATAAAATTTATTTTCTATATAATAAGAACAATAAGATCTTTGCAATACGTATGTAAGTATTTAATTATTTGTTATTCATTGATTATTTTACTGTTAAATCATTGATTTCCAAAGTGGTCCAGATGGACCTCGGGGTCTACCGAGAGACTCAACAGAGGTCTATCTACGCTCGAGAGATATCTGTCCAGGCCAATTACTGAGTAATTTGTGGGATTATAAAATTGAAACAGACTCCGAAATTCATCGCTACTTTAGTTTTGTCATACAAGTGGTTGCCTCTGAAGCAGACGGGCTCGGTTCGAAACCCAGCAAGAGTCATTCTTTTTTTTTTCGTTCATGATTTTTAATAATAGTATTTGTAATACTATAAAACAAAATTTAAATTATATTGTAGGTTTTACAGAAAAATAAAAATAATGGAAACAATGTTTATAGACCGGTAGGAGGAATGAGTCTAAGCTATTTAGCTATTAGGCGAGATAAACAAAAGCAGCTCACAGAAGAAGTTTAATGTCCGAAAAAAGTTATATAGTTCATAAGGTGACAGTATAATCTTAGAGTATAGGTGAGAAACTCTCGCTTACCGTAGCGAAGCACCACATTGTTACCTACATTTTATTTTACATACAATACAAATACAAATATACTTTATTGCACACCAACATTAAAGAATATGATACAGAGTAAAAGTCACATTATGGACAGTAATAAAGTTAGGGTACAAAGGCGGCCCCATTGCTAAGAAGCAATTACAAACATATAATTATTTATACGCATTGGCACAGACGAGCGCTTTGTCTGGACACTTGCATTTTTTAGACATTTTAAAGCCTTTTTGTTTCAACATTTTACTCTCATAGAATGCAAAAATAAAATATAAACATTTCCTAAATTTCTTTAGATAGAGCAGGATTTGAACCCTCGCCCTTTTATCATAAGACAAGCGCCATAGCCGTTGCAACAATACAATATAGCCCATCACAAGTTTGCTTAAGGCGACTACAGCACCCGATAAAGGCACCACACATAGGAATAGTGCCATCTCCGTCTCTCAACAGGCCTGGGCCGGCAGTGCGAACAGTGTCGATCCACGAAGTTTACGGACTATGAAAGCATGCGTGCGTAAAAACATGTTAGAAAGTTAGAAAAATGAGATTTATGGAAAGGTAACACCTTAAATCGAAAAAAAGCTGTAAAAAACGATAGTAAAATGCACACAGGAACTTGAATTTGCTATCAAAATGTTCGTGATTGAACACTCTCGATAAGTAGTTAACGCATTTTTCGATTTAAGCTGTTACCTTGCCATAAATCTCATTTTTCTAACTTTCGTACATGTTTTTATGCACGCGCTTTCATAGTCCGTAAACTTCGTGTATCGATACTGTTCGCACTGCCGGCTCAGGCCTGTTGAGAGACGGAGATGGCACTATTCCTATGTGTGCTGCCTTTATCGGGTGCTGTAGTCGCCTTAAGTCAGGCACGGTCCGAAGGGGGGGGGGGGGGGGTCACAGGGGACAGGACCATGACCCCTCCCAAAATCTAAGGTCAAATTGAAAAATCTCAAAAATTTGCCAAATAATAAAAGGAAATTTCTAGCTATACAGCAATAAATTTATAGTTTGCTGACATCTAGTGGTGTTTTTATGAACTACGCACGATGGCCAAAATAACTTAGAAATGACATCTAGTTTAGAAACAAGGAACCGAACTACGTAGTTTTTGTAATCCTAGCAAAATCGATATGCTTCGTTATGATAAAGATTGTGAATTGGGTGAGTGACCTCCTCCAAAATTTCAGGCTGCGACCGCGCCTGGCTTGAGTGCTATGACATCATTTAAAACGTTATATATTTTGTTTGCAGTCACGATCATCGAAACTCATCTTAACGGAAGGACATACATAGTTTTTCTAAAGTATTGGTACATATCTCATTTGACACGAGTCGTGTTTGCTTATCTGTCCATTATCCTCGGTTACAAAGAAGTAAGTCAATGTAAAAGCGTTCCGCCGCCGGCGGCTCCGCCCGCGTGGACTACAGGTTATATCGTGCCCAGCAATGGGATAAAATGTAGCATAAGTCCTTTCTCAATGTCTAATCTCTCTCTGTAACAAATTTAATCAAAATCGGTTCAGTACTTTAGGGGTGAAAGCGTAACAGACAGAGTCCCAGGTCTGCTGAAAGATATTTCTTAAAGAAATAAGCTGTGCCTTTTGTGTTCGTTTTTCTATTTTGTTTGTATAAATATTTATAATTTATCCTGTGCACAATAAACTGTTAAGTAAATTAATTATTCTCAAATATGATTTGATTACCACTAAATCGACGACGAACATTTATCTGATTAATACCAATCAGCAACAGCCAAGACCGATAGCTTAACGTGCCTTTCGAAGCACGAAAACTCTCGTAATTAATTGTCACTTTGGTCACCCATCAGGTTCCTTTCTGTACTTTGCCTAACCTCATTGATCGGTAAAGTGTTTCTTTAAGGCGCTGCGCTGTTTATACACAAGTGACGTGGAGCGGCGGCGCGGCGCGGCGTAGCGGATTCTCTTCGTGCTATTTTCGGCAAAAAAACCTTTGCTCCGTAATATTAAGATTCATTTTGCGTTGCTTTGATCGCTGTGCCGCCGCGCCACGTCGTCGCTTGTGTACCTATAAACAACGCCTAACGTCATGTAGGTCAGGACAGCTGAGACATGTCGCCCGGAGAGATCTCGCATATTCAGGTCGATAGCAAATTGTATGTGACGACAAACAAGCAAACTTTCATTGTTTGTGACGGTATACTTTCGCCAAAAAAACATGGTTCAGCCAGTCGGATTTTTCACTTTTCGAGCACATCAGATCTCAGCTCCTGAAGGGTTTTCGGGATTCGTTCCTGATCAAAAGGAATGTGACGCGATATGTGACAGAATCTAAACTAGTTTTATCCATCGTGATGCAATACTTTTGGAGAAATCTTGTAAAACAATGGTCCTGTCAGCCTGATATTCGGTTGGCTGAATCATTTGTTTTTCGTCGATTTCTCGCTAACTATCAAGTAGTTTCACTCTGATCTTTTTTGATTAAAGGGATGTGAAGGGAATGTAACAGGATACCAAGCAGGTTTGAACGCCCGTATCTAACGCATGTAAGTTTGAGATATTACAGAAAACTAAATGGTTCAGTAGGAAAAAGTCAGGTTAGCTGAACCACCTGTTTCTACCTCTTCAAGGTGCGCTACACTCGAGGAATGAAGACTAAAGGAATATGACAGAGATGATAAATAAATACACGTTTCGATTTTGACCAAATCGCAAAAAGTAGCCCGAAAAAAGTTAAAAGCGATTCTTTTTTTTTCACACATTGATGAAACTAGGTGACCGCAGGCTTTCAGTATTGCAAAGACAGTCCCGAATCGAATTAAATATTGAGGCATTAACAGAATGAACAAGGCGCCGTTTAGATGACTAAAATTATAATAACAATATAAATACAATACAATAGCCAAACAAGTAATAGGACACGCACGTACCTTTGTTTTTTTGGCGAAAGTATACCGTCACAAACGATGAAATTTGCTTGTTTGTCGTCACATACGATTTGCTATCGACCTGAATATGCGAGATCCCTCCGGGCGACATGTCTCAGCTGTCTTGACCTATATCTAACGTCACTTATTTGATACTTGCTTGGTTTCAGTACTTTACGGGGTTCCTACATACCCCTAAATGGCTGATGTTTCCACGAACACGTGATTTTCTCCGGGTCTACTACCAGATACAAAAATTGTATGTTCAAATCAGGTAAAAAAATCACATTACCTACCTAAATGCGCGTACTTAGGTATATATTTTTAAAGGCACTGACAGAATATCAGCGTTGTGGCCCTAACCCATTGATTCCCAAAGTGGTCCAGGTGGACCCCCAGGGGTCCACGTGAGACTCGAAGGGGGTCTACGTTGGTGTGACAAAAAAATGGGGGTTTACAATTCGTATAAGCGGGGGTCCACAAAAATTTATCTGTTTTCGATTGTGAAAAACTAAAATGCTCCTTGTGCTGTGAGTAAGATGTCAAAAATGTAAAGTTGTATGGAATCACTTTTTTGATTGGCCACCTTTACTGTTTTGACATCCACTCACAGCACAATCAATTAATTAATAAACCAATCAATTCTCGCTTTTTTTCGAAAACTGTTAATTCGTGGTTGAAACTCAGCCGCAAGCCGCAACGCAAATTCTCTTAATTAGATCTAATCTTCACATTTTTTGTCGAGTTTTGGGAATATGGTAGAAATGTAGCTGCAAGGTGGGGGTCCACCGAAACCAGCAAAATTTTGAAAGTGGTCTATGAGAAAAAAAAGTTTGGGAGCCTCTGCCCTAACCACAACACTATGCTGAGTCAGGACCTCTTCCTTGACCAGCGTTTCACATCACAATTACCCTTGATGTTTTACTGAGTTTGTATTTCTGTATTGTGTGAAGTTGCTGGTCATTGAATAAACGTTTTATCAATCTATCTAGCTCTTAAGGATAAAAATAGAGGAAGCGTTATAAGTTTGATGTGTGTATCTATGTGTCTGTGTATCTGTCTGTGGCATCGTAGCTCCTAAACGAATGGAACGATTCCGATGTGTTTTTTTTTAAACTGACGTATCGAGGTGGTTCCTAGCTTTATAAGCAATAGAATATCGGAGGTGCTAATACACAATTTTTAATTCTAGAGTTATAGTTTACCTTTGTTCCCGACGACGTTTTGACGCGGTTGCACGCGCCATGGTCACGGTTAGACCACCTCGTGGTCTTATCATAATAATATACATATACGCGAATTTAGACCCGTTTAGTGATTAAATTAACGGAGGAAGCTCATGGAAAATAAATACGAGCATAATGTGTTCGCCAATTCGATAACCTGTCAAATATGTGGAATAGGTACGCAATTACGTAGATCCTGTTCAAGGGAAGACTTCGTTTATACACAAGCATCGTGGCGCGGCGGCACGGTGGTCAAAGCGACGCAAAATGAATCTTAAATGCTACGGAGCAAAGGTCTTATTTGTCCGTCGCTCCGTCTTCAGGTGGCGGATGTGTCTTCGTGCTTCTATTTTCGGCAAAAAAACCTTTGCTCCGTAGCATTTAAGATTCATTTTACGTTGCTTTGATCGCAGCGTCGCTGAGCCACGTCGCTTGTGTATAAACAGCGCCTAAGTCGTTATAGGTATATGTCGCGTACGAAAAGCAAGTTTATTACAATTTATTTTTCAGCCTAGATTATGACGCAGTAAGGGTTGATTGGAAAGCATACAGCTTGATAGTGACCTTTACGGGTTGTATAATATTTGTGGGGATGGCTATCCCCTCGTTGGCCCATGTTATGTGTATCGTCATCCGCCCAAAGGAGCTGTTTCGCTTGAAGTGCGAACTTGTCGAGTTAAACTTTGTAAGTTACGCTAGCCAGCCTACTACCTACTTTTGTTTAGTATGTTGATGGTACGATTAGTGGCACGGGTCAATGAGTGCGGCTTGTTCCCTTATTAATGTTAATTTTAAGCCGTGTGGTTATCGGTCGAGAATAACACCACCCCGTTTCTTTTCGTGGGTGTCGTAAGAGGCGACTAAGGAAATACAAATGAGACCTGCCTCCCATTAATCCACCCCAGGCAACGACACCTGAATTTGTTCTGAATCTCAGGTGTTGTCCTATGGTCTCATGCGGTGTGGTAGGCTCTGTTAAGGGTCGTCTGGTTCGCGACCACCCTCCTACCGAATTCCGACGCCAAACAGTTGCTGTGTTCCGTCGGTGCGTGGGAGTACCAGTGCCTTATAAGCATTTTCTGGGTTAACTCGCTCCATCGTCGACCTCATCTATGACGTGGGTTAAGATTGAGGTCAAGAGTTAACCCATCTTATAATAAAAAAAAACCTTTGCTAATATATCTGTCTTTATAGCCCGCGAAAGAGATTTCCAAAACATCGCTTGCCTGATATGCAAAAGAATTTCAATATTAATAATGATAATGAAGTTATTGTACTGAGTTAGATCGCCAAACATTGATTACATTCACAGACGATAAATATACCTAACAATTTGTACCTAACGTTTAATTAAAGCAAAGAGCGAGGATCCCAAAGGCGATTCAGGACAAGGTAATGCAGTTCTACACGATGTTCTGGCACAAACAACAGGGAGTTTCAAGGTCAAAGATGGTGGAGGATTTGCCCATCTCTCTCCACAACTCCATTACTACAGATATCTACTTCGAAGCGCATCAAAAGGTACAGAAAGGATAGTACACAGTTGTAAAGTATAAACCGAGATAGCCACGTGGGGTCACCAATTTTTGGAAAGCAGGAAGCCGGGTAAAATGAAGAGAACCAAATTTTTTCAAGGCACATTTCTAAGTTTTACAGTTAATTACAAAATTAAATTTTAAGTGAGTGTCCTGCGTGGTGGGCAAGAAGCTACTGGAAGTGGCAAAAATGCTACTGGAAGTTGCAGAAATGCTGATTTCATGAAACGTGATTAATACATGTGTCCCTATAGTCAGTTTAGTGCAAAACTATTATATTTGGGAAACAATAGTCCCTGTTTTTAAATAATCCAGTACAACTATCACAGGAAACGGCACTTCTAATTGTACGTGGTAAATTACAAATTGGTTTAACTACGCTTAGATGCGACTAGCTGATGCCCGCAACTTCGTTTGCGTGTTAATTTTTTCTTTTGAACAGATTACAAAAGTTTATTCCCGCTAACTCCCGTTCCCGTGGGAATTTTGCAATATCCTGTTGCAACTAAGCTTTAAGTTTACTTGGTACCTAAGTAAATGCATGCTAAATTTCAAGCGTCTAACTTAAGCGGTTTAGATTTTTCATACAAAATGATTTTCCCGATAATTCCCGTTCCCGTGGGAATTTCGGGAATTCCTTTCATAGTGCACCTCTACGGCACCTAAGCTACGTCCCTCCAAATTTCAAGTGCCTACCTTTAGCCGTTTACGCTGTGCGTTGATATGTCAGTCAGTCAGTCAGTCAGTTTCTCCTTTTATATATTTAGAAGATAAGGCGGACACTCGGACAGTGAAGTCATAGGAGTTTTTATTATTTTGATTTTCCTTAAAACTAAACTTATGTAATCCTACGGATCCATAGTATAGATAGATGTCATCATCATCATCATATCAGCCCATTGCAGTCCACTGCTGAACATAGGCCTCCCCGAAGGTGCGCCACTTTGCACGATCCTCCACTTTTTGCTTCCAGCCACTACATGCTATCTTCTTTAGATCATTTGACCATCTGGCTGGGGAATAGATAGATAGATGTAATCCCATCAAAAATATAAAAGTGAAATGAGAGCCAAGTTAAATATTATGATACATGCCTAGGTTGTTGACTTGACAAAAGAAGTGGCAATTTATCACGAGCGTTTCCGTGCTTCGGAGGGCACGTTAAGCTGTCGGTCCCGGCTGTTGTCGATTGACTACAGTCGTTAAAACCAAGTCAGAGGCCATTGTGCGGTTTGATAACTCTGATACCAGGGTTAGCCAAGTCTCCACACACTTGACTATACCTACACAAAAAGAAGAAGAAGACCTATTAGACTTGCCCTTTACTCTCCCGAACAGCGCGAGGACCTTAAATTGTTTTTTAAGTAATTTTTAAGCGCGAGGAAGGTAATTTTTAATCTGGCTCGTATTACAGAAGGAGACTTAAGTCTTGATCTATACTTAAATACAGGGTGAAAAAGAACCTCCTCTCTATATTCAAAATCCTAAACCAGTATCACTCAAAGAAAAAAAAAAATTTCAATGGGAATAGTTTATAGAATAGCACGCGAGGGGTGCGGGTAGCGCTCGGGGGGTGCGCCCGAGTGGTGTCTACGTTCATGAAAAAAAATCCCCACCCCCCCAAAAAAAAAAGTGTTCAGTAAGTGATACTGGTTCAGGATTTTGAATATAGCTAGGAGGTTTTTTTTCACCCTTTATTGATTGTCTCTTTCCCTCACTGTCAAAATGACAAAGACGACTGCTACTTAAGTATAGATCAGAGTCTGAATCGCGTTCTGTAATACGGACCTATTACGGGCCGGTTTGGTCGAGTGGTAGTGACGCTGCCTCTCGATCGGCGGGTCCTGGGTTCGATTCCCAGTCGGGGCAAATATTTGTGTAAAAAGCAGATGTTTGTTCTCGGGTCATGGGTGTTTGTGTCTGTCTTTGTGTGTTCCAAGGGACCCACGACACGAGGGAAAACCTTAATGTGGGCCTTTGAGTGTGAAGCGTCTTTTAAAAAAAAAAAAACCTTCGCGTGCTTTTTGAACACATGGTGTACGAGATTTGTATCGCACGCGACGTAAACAAGCACACGACGGGTAATCTGTATATCCTCAGTCGAGAGTCCTGCGCGACCTGTCTTATCAATTCCTGCAAGAGTTGTCTAAAGTGATGAAGACTGTCAACTTTGTGCCCGGAGATATCATCGTCAAACGAAATGATCCTAAGTCGACCATGTACTTCGTCACGTACGGCGATATTGAGGTATAACACTTTGGCGATTTGAACACATAATTAAACACATCCTTACTAATATTATAAATGCGAAAGTAACTCTGTCTATCTGTCTGTCTGTCCGTCTTTCACACCTAAACTACAGAACCGATTTTGATGAAATTTGGTACAGAGATAGATTAGAGCCTGGGAAAGGACATATGCTACATTTTATCCCACAGCTGGGCACGATATAACCTGTAGTCTACGCGGGCGGAGCCGCGGGCGGAAAGCTAGTAATTAAATACTTGTTTAAGTGTAAGTAAAATTTTTTCTTGCAAAAATTAAATACTAAAACGGGTCTAAATTCGCGTATACATCGTGATTTTATCTATTTCCCGACGTTTCGTTGCGGTTCGGATATATACTCAGAACATGCCTCCACTGCGAGTACGGTGTGCCTAGCGTATAGTTCGCTAAAACCACTGAAGCTCTGTGGCATCAGTAGTTCTCTAGAAAGGACATGTAGCCTAATGTCCTTTCTAGCGAACTACTGATGCCATGTTTGACACACACTGTGAGGGTTATCAGACGGAACAAGTTTTATAAAGGTGAGAGGTGATCAGCCTTTTGCCCATTAAATAGCAAAACCCTCGTATGCCACTCACAGACTTATACTAGACCTGGGAAAAGTAGGTAGCTGACACATTCTAAGTTTTTCTTACACTCCCAGTTCAGCATGGAAGAAATGAGATGGATGTTATGGAGGACACCAATGATGCATGTTCTATGGACAGGTACTGACCGCTGAAGATGACATGACTCCCATTTTGAGGTTTACACGAGGCTCCATCATCAACCCTTGCGGCCTCGCCGTGGAGGTGAGTTGTTGAGATTCAGAAACACACTGTACCACAACAACAAACAACGACATAACAGCAACAGGAAATAAAAGGTACAAGACAAGATAATTTAGGATTATCTATCAGAGGCAGGGAACCTGATCGGTGACCAAAGTGGCAAATTATCACGAGCGTTTCCGTGCTTCGGAGGGCACGTTAAGCTGTCGGTCCTGGCTGTTATCGATTGACTACAGTCGTTAAAACCAAGTCAGAGGCCATGTGGCGGTTTGAAAACTCTAACACCAGGGTTAGCCAAGTTCGCCACATACTTGACTATACCTACACGATAAGAAGAAGATCTATCAAGACAAACTGCCATGGGAATAAACTGCTCAGCTCCGAGTTATTTTAGATTTTGTTAAAATTATAAAATAAGGAAATGTGTAATGAGATTCTTTATTTTCTGAAAAGAGCATCCCTCGGAGTTTTTTGCCTATTCTTCTCTGGAAAAGACTGCACCTTTACGAATAGGTGTAGTCAATAGAGTCAAAAGAAAGAATATGTATGTATGTATTTAAATCCATTAATGTAACGTCCTAAATGTTCTATGAAATAAAACTTTTTTGACTTTGTTTCGTCTTTTCAGTATTTTTCAGGAACGTTCTTAACCCTAAAACTGTAATGTTTGGTTTGAATAGAAATTTTACAACCTGAACTTTGGCAACACTTTTCTTACGGACTCTTGTTTCATTTCGTTAGTCTTTGAGATAAGAAAAATTCTTCAAATGGTAAAAACGAGCGGTGGTTTCAGGTGGGCGTATCACGTTCCCATGTGGCCGTCCGAGCTGCTACTTTCTGCACGATGCACGTCCTGCACTGTGCTGACCTCTGGCGTGTCTGTGCCAAGTTCGGTCACATCAATGGACAGAGCTTTATCTTACACTCTTCTTTTGAGGTATAATCCAACATTTTCCTATTTTATTTTGCCACTAAGTAATTGATAGATTTGATTAGATATTAACGGTCTTAGCCGCTGTTTATACACAACCGACGTGGCATGGCGCCGCAGCGATCAAAGCAACGTAGGTAAAATGAATCTTAATAGCTACGGAGAAAGGGTTTTTTGCCGAAAATAGAAGCACGAATAGTCATCCGCAGCCTGAAGACCGAGTGACGGACGAAACAAACCTTTATTTCGTGGCCATTAAGATTTATTTTACGTAGCTTTGACCGCCGCGCCACGTCGCTTGTGTTTAAAGCGCCTTTACTAATAAAAACAAAGAAAAAACTGTGCTTGCTTATGTTAAATAAAGTGTGTAATTTATTATTAGTAAGACCGTATTATTTATGTTCTTGGACTCAATCAGATAGACATTAACTTTATTAAATTTTCGGTTGGCACATTTTGTTTGGTATTAAAAGCTGATGTTCTTGAGTCGTCTCGATGCAATTGTATCTTTGAAATAAGTTAAAGATATGGGCTTTATTTGAGAAAGTTTGAGTCTTTTGAATGAAAAAAAAAACATTTAGATTCATCCTAGATACAGACAACATAGTTGCTCCGTGTTAAAAAAGGGGTAAGCCCGTCATAAAGGCGCTACGAGGAAACGCTCTTATTGTAAAGGGTCTTTTGTTGTCGTGCATGTTTGCGCCCGCGTGCGGGCCAGGCCCTCATGCGTGCCACCCAGAACCTATTGTTTCAAACATGTTTTTCTTTTCCCGCGTGCGTGTGACCCCCCTTACAATAAAAACATGTATGAAATGACAGGTTGCGGGCGGCACGCGTGCGGGGCCCGCATGCGGGCGCAAACACGCATGACAATAAAAGAGCCCTAAGGTCGGCAGTCTGATGTGCTATCGCGTGTACAGAGGCTAGTACACACGGCAGCATATCAGGCTATACATGTTGACCTTGACGTCACCCTGACCTCGCTCATAATAGATGATAATAGCGCCGGCTTTTGTAATGCAAATGGGTGACCTGACGTGCTGCTGTCTGCACATCAGGCTACCCAGTTTTCATTGCTAAACCGTTTTTATCGCAACAGCCATAGTGTGCACGCGTGTGGTAACCTATTGTGCGGCTTTCTGTACCTGAAGATGCTCCACATTTTTATTCTCTCCGCCCCGATACGCGGTACCGGTACGTACCCGGCCGCTTCTCTCCACAAACGTATGTCCCGACTCTCCTTTCGCAGTAACGCCCTAAGCCGAGGTTCGAGCCCCACAGGGGGCGCCCTTAGGCCTGTTACTTAAAATTTTTGGGCTAAGAGCCATCTGCGCTAGCCACTTGCTCGGTGAAGCTGTCAAGGCCATCAAAGGTGTGGTCATTTAGAAAAAAAAATCTCTTTTTATAAGGTTGTTCTTAAATCGGTTTTATGTTGATTTATTATTTTTTCAGGACCATTTATACAGGTTGAGGAATCATTACGAGAAAAGACACAAAATGCCTGTTCAGTGAGTACTTTAAGGCGATTAGAGTCGTCAATGACCTTGACGTTTGAGCCCTCTGCCCCGCGCGCCACAACCCGCACCCCGCAAGAAAACACCGGTCAAAGAATACACAGGCGTAGAATGTACAGAAGCGCACTCCATACATTACTGCCTATCACTTGAGTTTGTATTGATGAATCTAACTAGGTACTTCTAATAACAAAAGATGTCGGTGTATGTAAGTAATTATACTTAATCTAAGTTGAATTATTTTGATTGCCGCAATCGACGTAATGCTATTATTCGACAATTCTGGCATTCTCACCGGTCGCATATATACAGGGTGGAATTTTTTAACGTCTCCTGGAGGGAAAGTACTCCAAATATATATAATAAATATATATAAATCTTAATAAATATATATTTGTGATATATTTTTAGTGCATAAATAGTCAACTTATTTATAATTATTATTTAATTAATATTTGCGCCTTTCCCGCATTTCAATCTATAACTCCTATACCATAAGGTTGCCTGGAAGAAATTGCTGTTAAGCAATAAGGCCGCCTATTTGTATACATTATTTCAAATTCGCTGTATAAACATATTCTGTAATCCTATGTGTGCAATAAAGAATATTGTATTGTATTGTGTATTGTAAATACGTAGATAGAAAATTTTACTCAAAGGAAACATTCCTTTATTTTTAATAATAGAGCGGGACCCAAGGAGAATAAAGTTCATTTCCGTGGGACTTACCTCCGCCATACGAACTACAGGTATGTACTTATTCGGCATATTTTCCTGAACACAAAAAGTGCGGTAGTCACTTTCTAAGAGTATGGAGGGGGTAGCTATGACGTGACGTATTTTATTTACGCTATATTTAGATAACTACTGGACAGATTTACTTAAATAGGGTCTCAAATGAAAGATAATTTAATGAACATTGTTTTATTCTAAAGAATCATTAGTGTAAACCTAGTAACAAAATAAATATTTTCAAAAAACGACATTATGTAAAATTAAACTTTTTTTACTGTGTGAAAAGAACAGAAACCGTTAGGATTACGGTAATTTAGCTCATTATAAAAAAATAGCTACACTTATCAGCATTCTAATGAACCTAAAAACGTTTAAGTCGAGCTATAAACAACGGAACTGCAGTCGTCTAAGTGAGCGTGGGTAGCGCCGAACTGACTACGGTAGGTACTTAGATTTTGGTACGAATAATCTTGAAAATAACGTCACAAAACGGGTAGAAACACAGCAAAATGAAAAAGTATTATGAACAGGCATCATTTTTTTTAACAGGCATCATTTTTTTGTCAAAAAATTTCTTCATTTTGTTACGAACTATTTTCAAAAATTCTCGTAACAAAAATAACGCTTCGTATCGTATCGAAATAAAACTCTTCATACTTGCACGTACTTGCGTTATATTTCAAAACAAATGACTCAATGGTACTGGTCTGTACTGATGGACATGAGAGTGTAAACGTACGCACTCGGGGCAGAAGTAGGTCGCTGACGTGCGAGAGTGGACAGCCGCTATTATATTTTTTACATCGGCAACACTGAGATTCATTCCGAGGAATCCCTGCACCGTGCTGCGCCTTGAATTTTGGCACTTGTCGCTTCATTCATTTGAAATCATTTGGTCAGGCCTATGACACTGTTAGTACCAATAGCTGCGAAATGGCGCTGCTATCGCCTTTAATTCGCCATCTTGTGACGTCATGCTGTATGTCAAGATAACCTCAAACTGTCATGATGGCGTCTTGTCACTGAGTTAAGTGCACGCTAGGGTAACCAACTTTTTTTCATGAAATAAAGTATATTAAGGTGGGAGAAGGTAAAAAAAATGTATTAGATAAAATAAAACAGCATTCGTTATTGTTTTACTTAAATACATGTTTTTTTGAACTTTTTGCATATTTTATTAACTTGTTGTCTTTTTAAAACTTTTGTCTGCCTCGATACAGTCAAAATTATAATTGAACATATTAAGAGTTAATTTTTAATTAAATTTAACATGGCTTTGTTTCTGTCGTCTCTCCATTTAGTCTTAATGACTGAAAAAACTATTTCGGAGAAAGCTGAAGTAGCAGGGACAGAATATAGGAATGAGATATTTTTTTTTTATTTACAAATTCTTGGTCAGTTTTTGTGTTTGACAATGATAACAAATTGCACCAATTTTGGTCGCTTCTCATTTCTATAAAATATTTTTCTTATAAAACTTTTTCAATTAATTTGAAGTTAATTAATTATGAATATAATGCATTCATATCAATAGTAAGTCTATGCAAATTTTTAAGTTGGGTCAAATGTGACCAAAGATTTTAATAACAAACAGCTTCTTAAACACAGCCAGTTGGTGTCTTTAAATCAAACCATTTGTGTAAAAAGCAGATGTTTGTTCTCGGGTCATGGGTGTTTGTCTTTGTGTGTATTCCAAGGGACCCACGACACAAGAGAAAACCTTAGTGTGGGCCTTTGAGTGTGTAGCGTAGCGTTTATTTTGACAAAACCCAATTCGATGAAGAAGGCAAGAGAATTCGCTTTTCTTACCCATTTCTCTTCACTGAATACGGAATTGCTCTGGGCGAACCACTGAGTAAAGTAGGGAAGTCCATAAAATTTGTTACGCATTATTCTTAATTGGACACACTGTACCCATTATTTAAATTTTCAAATTCAAAACTTTCCACCACAAAGAGCAGAGAGAGTAATGTGTAACCGTGTAATGACACTGGGGTTACCAAAAAAGATAACAATTCAATAATTATAGGAGTCTTTCAAGTTGTCTGACAGCCCCCGCCAAAAAGGTCAGACGTTGATAGCTATCAAATTTTTTCAATGATTATAGTCATTGAAAAATATTATTTATTCTTTTACTTTTCCATTGATTATCATTGAACCATTTTGAAAACATGAGAGTGTTAAAAGTGTCACCTGGGTGTAACTCAAAAAAGTTATTATCCACATTTTTTTCACAAAATGGCTGATTACCATTTATTATAAAGTAAAGTGTTCTGCGCTACATGATATTGACGGAATTGTGGCAACACATATGGGTCTATATTTGAGAATCTATTTATTCACTTTTATTTACTAGTTCTGGAAATTGGTTAAGCCTTTAGCGAAGTGCCTATTCACTTGTAAAACAACTCAACTATAAGTACCATAACCTTACCTCTCGTGAACTGACTAGATATCTTACCACTGCAATACAGATTTATTCCTAGTGCAGGGTGAGTCGGCTGACAGTCTGTCCCATGAAGAAACCCAATAGGCATATTTATTACACACTGTACTTTAAAACTGTACCTACTGCTTTTAAATGAATAAAATGTTACTTATTACTACCTAGCAGCATGTCAGAGATTTATTTTCATTAATGTTCTGGTTTATTTAGTTATATCTAGATAATACCACAAACAACATAACAAAATATTCCCTGCGATTGGGTATGTATCTATTATCTTATTTTATTATTTAATGAAACTATGTATTTAACAAATCAATCAGGGTCAAAAACATTTGATTCGTGTAATGTAACTTTAACCATAGCATGTCATATTACATAATCTAGTTATCTGAAAAGGAGATGCTTAAAACAATTGCATTAGAATTTTTAACTATGTCTGTTTAATGTGCAATCATCCTCCAAGAACAGGCAAAAAATTAAACTTAGAGGGTACCAAACTAGTAGCTGTTACGTAGCAACAACATAAAGGCAACAGTTACTCAAGAGTCTGTTTCGATTCATGTATGATTTATTAAAATGGGCCAAAGATTCAAATAAAATAACTATTAATTATTAAAAAAACAAAATACCCGACTGCACACTAAAAAATATTATTATGTCTTTATCCCGTGGGACTTTTAGGATAAAATGTATCCTATGACACTCCCGTAATCAAGACAAATCTAACGATACCTCATACATCAAAATCCATCAAGCCGTTTAGGCTACAGGAGGTCACAAAGGAAAAGACATACATACATACTTACATACACTCGAAAAACATTACCCTCCTTCTTTGGCAGTCGGGTAAAAAGCTTTATTAATGCTTTTAAACTAGCAAAATTTAGGGCTCCTCATGAAGCTAAAGAACTTTTTTATAGGAACCCATATCAAATATCAACTATGTTTTTTAGTTTTAAAAGGCGATATCAGCGCAATTTCGCAGCTATTGGTAACAGTGTCATAGGCCTGACCAAATGATTTCAAATGAATGAAGCGACAAGTGCCAAAGTTCACGTCGCAGCACGGTGCAGGGATTCCTCCGAATGAATCTCAGTGTTGCCGATGTAAAAAATATAATGGCGGCTGTACACTCTCGCACGCCAGCGACCTGCCTCTGCCTCGAGTGCGTACGTTTACACTCTCATACCCATCAGTACAGCCCAGTACCATTGAGTCCTTTGTTTTAAAATATAACGCAAGTACGTACAAGTATGAAGAGTTTTATTTCGATACGATACGAAGCGTTATTTTGGTTACGAGAATTTTAGAAAATAGTTCGTAACAAAATGAAGAAAATTTTTTGACAAAAAGAAATGCCTGTTAATGAAAATTATGCCTGTTCATAATACTTTTTAATTTTGCTGTGATTCTACCCGTTTTGTCACGCGCTACCCACGCTCACTTAGACGACTGCAGTTCCGTTGTTTATAGCTCGACTTAAACGTTTTTAGGTTCATTAGAATACTGATAAGTGTAGCTATTTTTTATAATGAGCTAAATTACCGTAATCCTAACGGTTTCTGTTCTTTTCACACAGTAAAAAAAAGTTTAATTTTACATAATGTCGTTTTTTGAAAATATTTATTTTGTTACTAGGTTTACACTAATGAATCTTTAGAATAAAACAATGTTCATTAAATTATCTTTCATTTGAGACCCTATTTAAGTAAATCTGTCCAGTAGTTATCTAAATATAGCGTAAATAAAATACGTCACGTCATAGCTACCCCTTCCATACCCTTAGAAAGTGACTACCGCACTTTTTGTGTTCAGGAAAATATGCCGAATAAGTACATACCAGTAGTTCGTATGGCGGAGGTAAGTCCCACGAAAATCGTTATTTGAAGACTTTTTTACGAATAGGTCCCGCTCTATAAGAAACAAAACAGCATTCAAGGATTTTCGAAATTTCGCTTGCCACACCCGGGAATCGAACCGGCTTAAATTCAAAAAAATAACACCCTGCACTTTTATGGTATCGATCGATAGAGTCAATCGTAAAGATCAAATGTCTCTAACAAACATGGTAAATTAGATGAAAAGAGAACCATTAAACTACATAAAACCTAACGATGGGACCCTTAAGTAAAAGTGCTTTAACACGTCCCATCAAATTTGTAAGCTTAGATTTAATGGTCTTCCTTTCACTTAATTTACTATGTTTGTTAGGGAGATTTATCCTTACGATTGACCCTATCGATCAATACTATTAAAGTACAGGGTACTTTTTTTGGATTTTAGCTGGTTCGATTCCGGGTGTGGCAAGCGAATTTTCGAAAATTGTTCAGTGTCATGGGCTGATTTACCACCTGAGAGGATAAGATCGAATTACTTAACACCCTATACATATTATATATATTCAATCATATAGATTTAGATCCGCATAAGTACTTAATACAATTAAATTTCGTCAAACGTCTATAAGCGCAAAATAATCAAATATTACGACTAGATTACAAACTTATAATAGTAGGTACAATTAGCGTCCACGCGCGAGCTATACCGTAACACAATAATATCGTCTGACTGCACTACTCTCTAAGCACACTAATACATAAATATACTGTGTCAACGCACACAGGCAAACAGAAAATACGCTTTATCGCTCGTAAAAGTTTGGATACGAGTGACACAGCCGTCCCGTCGGAATGCCAGCGGCGGACTGCCGCCCGCGCCCGCGCAGACCACCCTCTGCAACTAAACGTTCGGATTTCCGTTTTTCGTAACTTTTGAATGAAAATATTGTTCGATTTACAAAATTTAAACGTTGTGTTTCAAGAAAAAGGGATTCTTAATTAATTAGTATAAGAATATTTCCATATATCATAGCCGTTTAGGAGCAGTAAGGAATTTAAGTCAAAAATCGATGTCTCGTGGTATTTTTTAAAAAATACAATACAAAGACGTAAAAAAAAAATACTGACGTTCCACATGTAGTCCTTGAACAGATGTTTCACATATTTTTTTTTTCAACTTTCCCTGGCCAGTCATAAATGAGAAGTAAGCTTTACAAAATGCTCAATATTCGGAAATTGAGGGATCTAATCGCCTTAAATACAGAAATACATAATTTTTATTCCACACACACAAAAAAAAAACATAATAGCAATACAATAATGAGTATTGACGGCCGGTTTGGTCGAGTGGTGTTTTACCTCTTGATCGACGGGTCCTGGGTGCAATCCTCAGTCGGGGCAAACATTTGTGTAAAAAGTAAATATTTGTTCTCGGGTCATGGATGTTTAGTCTGTCTTTATGTGTGTTCCGAGGGACCCACGACCCAAGGGAAAACCTTAGTGTGGGCCTTTGAGTGTGTAACGTTTACCTATTAAAAAAAAATCAACACAAGTTACTTACAACTAATGTTGTTTTTTATATTTCGTCCTAATTACAATATTGTGAGGGTGAGTCGTCCAACCCCACGAACTTACAAAAAATTTACTGAAAGAACTTACCTAAGAAAATAGAATTCTCGTTATTTTTCTTCTTTGGCACTTTGCGATGTACCGCGAAATTGGGCCACGGCAATATTAGAATTGTGTTTAACTCTGTTATTATGGTTTTTTAACTGCGAAATGGAGTAAGTATATTCGCTTAGATAAATTTATTTTAATACTAAAATTTGTTGCAGTGTCTTTTCGTCAGGGCTCGAGCCTCCCTTAGAAACAGTAAACAGTTGTAGGGCTACTAAACGCACCACGGCTCATCCCTATCCCTACTAATATTATAAATGCGAAAGTAACTCTGTCTGTCTGTCTGTCTGTTACCTTTTCACGCCTAAACCGCTGAACCGATTTTGATGAATTTTGGTATAGAGATAGATGGAACCTTGGGAAAGGACATAGGGTACTTTTTATCCCACAGTTGGGCACGATATAACCTGTAGTCTACGCGGGCGGAGCCGCGGGCGGAAAGCTAGTTCTATATAAAGGTAGTTGTGAGCCGCGGCCACTGTATTAATACGGCTGGAGTTTCCAATAAAGATAAATTCATTCAACCGCACTCATGAGTTTCACTGCATCGCTCCTACACGACCCTACTACCGTCCAACACTGAGACTGGTGCTTCGACGGAGTCAATACTAATACACCGCACCAACTCCCATAGAGTGTTTTAAGCCACAGTCCACCACTCTGATCCTATGCGGGTTGGTTTATTGGACCGCTTACTTATCTTATAAATCGTTTAGTAGTAAAATGTCTTTTGACAGGTACAAGAGTTCAATCCTTCAATTTAAACGCAACCTCCTGGAGTTGAAGGCAGCGCGTGATGCAGACGGTAGACCTCTGATGTCTCGCGAAGACAAGTTCATCGACATCGCTGGATGTTACATCATGAGGAATGTAGGTTTCAACTTTATCAGGACCATTGGGTAGATGACTGATATTGAATCATCATCAGCCTGTGTCAGTCCACAGCTGGACATAAGCATCTCCTATGGTACGCCACTGAGCTCAGTCTTCAGCAATGCCCACTATCTTACGGATATCGTCACCCCACCTAGTTACAGGGCGCCCTTCGCTACGTTTGCCGATTCGAGGTCACCATTCTAGAACTCGTCTGCCCCAACGACCATCGGTTCGACCATCGACCATCGACCATCGTAGACGACAAATATGACCAGCCCACTGCCACTTAAGATATTGAATATCATTTCATTTTATTTTATTACCACAATCTATCACAAGGACGAAGATGCGGTCGAGGATGAAGCAAGCTCACCCAGAAAATGCATATTCACTCAAACTTTAAAGATTATAATTATGAGCTCGGAAATACAGACGCAGGCGGGGAATTCCATTCCTTGGCAGTGCGTGATATTAAAAATGATGAAAAGCGCTCAATGCGGATCCGCGGGATCTCGACAAGTGCGTCTGGACGTCCGATAGAAGAAAGGGGCAGGCGGCATAAGCTCAGGCAGCTCCTGTGCACACTCTCCAAATTACATCTTGTAAAAAACACATTGGCAAGCTACTTTGCGTCTATGAGCTAGGCTTTGTAGTTTATTTGTAACCAGCTTTTCATCACCGATGAGTCTTCTGGCTCTGCGTTCCACCGAGTCTAATGCGGCTAGTTAGTATTTGGCTGAATCATCACAAAGGTAGCTGATACAATACAATATACTTTATTTGCACAAAGAGACATACAGTACAATTACTACAATATATTAATGAACATAATATCAGAATTCGAAATCATATTTGAAAATGGTCAAAAATTTTAAAAATTATAGACTTTCAAAAATTTCGTCTATATCTCTCTTACAAAACCAAATTTTGTATTGAACTAGCTGATGCCCGCAACTTCGTTTGCGTGTTAATTTTTTTTTGTACAGAGTACACAGATTGAAAACATCTATCTTACGTGATTTTGATTTTTACATACAAAAGTTTTTTCCCGCTAACTCCCGTTCCCGTGGGAATTTTGCAATATCCTGTTGCAACTAAGCTTTAAGTTTACTAAGGTACCTGCATGCCAAATTTTAAGCGTCTAACTTAAGCGGTTCAGATTTTTCATACAAAAGGATTTTCCCGTTAATTCCCGTTCCCGTGGGAATTTCGGGAATTCCTTTCTTAGTGCACCTCTACGGTACCTAAGCTACGTCCCTTCCAAATTTCAAGTGCCTACGTTTAGCCGTTTAGGCTGTGCGTTGATATATGTCAGTCAGTCAGTTTCTCCTTTTATATATTTAAAGAAAGATAAATTAATATGGCGGTACTCAACTGTGGCGTCATCGTTTAGTATTTTTATCTCTGTCTAATTAAGAGATTTAAACGTTCATATCTATATTATTTTTAAAGATACTAAAAAACTATTTACACTAGGCTATTTTTATGTTACGGAGCTTCAACGTAAACAATAAAAAAATTGTCATCTACCCCATTAGACCCCCGCGAAGGACTAGAGTAGCATATGCAAAGTACCTATCCCTGGGGATACTACTCGGGAGTACAGAGGGCCGCCCATCGAGTTACCCATGTACTCTTAAACGGGTCTAAATTCGCGTATACAGAATAGTCCAAAAGTTTTTTTGTAGATTTATTTATTCATTTATTCATTAACAATATACATTGTGTTTGAAAATTGCTATAAATATTACATAGGTATTTAAAGACACACAAAGTAAAACAGAATTGCCATTAAATACACATTGATGATACACATTAACATTAAAATATATCCCTTAAAGCTTGCATGTGTTTCTGTCATTAATAAATTCGTCAACTGAGTAGTATGTTTTTTCTATAAGTAGTTTTTTAAGTTTATTTTTAAAGGTTGAAAATGTATTGATGGACTTCAATTCCACAGGGAGTCAGTTATATAATCGGACTGCTTGGTAGCGAGCACTATGTGTATATATTTGCAAGTTAGCCTGCACTGAGTCACCTTTAACGGGGATATCTTTTCTTCTAGTAGTCATTCTTAATTCTTCACCTATATTAATCTGTGCTTGTGAATCTGTATGCCTGTGTATCTGCACAGATACCTAATAAATAGTTACATATTAATAATAGTTAATCTGTGCCTAAATACCCTATAGGTACAGTAAATTGAATAATCATTTTACTAAAATGTGTCACAGATAATTTAATTTGACATTTAACATGCTTTTGAGTATGCTTCACTATTGCCGGCTATTAGGATAAGAAAGACAAGCTAAACATTTTTTTTAAACATTAAATTTTCTAAGCGCATTTTCACCTATTTAAGTTTAGAAGCCGATTTCATCAAAAAATCGCCTATTAAGACTAATCTTTTTTTATTATTTGGTAAGCTGAACAATCACTGAAGTTTTTAAAATAATATTGAACCAAAAAACAGCCTTTTAGTATTTTATAGAGATGTTTGCAAATTATCCTCCGTTCATCGCAAACCATTTTTCAGATTCAACCAGGGGTGAGGAATCAACAAAAAAATTGTTGACGTCACCTTTTGGACCACTCTGTATATGTAATATGTTTTGACTTTTGTTCCCGACGCGACGTTTTTGTTCCGTGGTCACGGGTAGACTGTTTTTGTTCGAGCAAGCTGTCATCGGAGTGGTGAATATGCAGTAATCTAACCTACAGAGTGGTCGAATTCTGCCATATTCGGCCACTACCTGGCAAGCAAGATTTGAAATTATCATAAATTTGAAAATCACGATCTATCACGATTCATAATCTCCTTCTTCATCCTAGTCATTTCCCATTATTATTTGGGGTCGGCTCTCCTCGTTCTGCGGCGCCAGGTCAGCCTGTCCTGGGTTGTCAAAACATTTGCTTGAACAAGTCCTTGGCTACCGTGGACCACCAGGTGGCTAGTGGGCGTCCTCTACTTTTCTTATTATTTGGTAGTGCTAAGGCCTGTTTTACTACATGGTCTTCAGGGCGTCTCTGACATGATCATCATTAATAATGTCAAATAATAAAATGTAACTTGCTAAATTACAAAATAAAACAGTTAAATGTCAATGCCTAAACTTTAAATATAATATTCTTGAAATTTGGCAACTAGAAAGTCATCAACGATACAATATACTTTATTTCACTCCAACACAAATAAGTTACAGTTACATTTTAATACAGAAAGTTATGTCAGGGTACAAAAGGCGGCCCCATTGCTAAGAAGCAATATCTTATCAATTTTATAGTAAGCCGTCTAGCTTAGGGGCAAAGATGAGGTCGAGGATATAGCAAGCTCACCCAGAAGATGCCTATTCATTTGAACTTTAAAGAGACTCGGGTTGGAGCCGTAAAATACCGACGCAGGCAGATAATTCCATTCCTTAGCGGTGCGGAATATAAAAGATGGAGACAAGTGCCCTGTACGGATTCGAGGAATCTCAACGAAAGGGTCGTACCCCGCAGTGCGTCTGGATCCGCTAGAAGAAAGGGAAACATATGCTAAAGTTTCACTAACTTTTCTCGGTTCACAGAGAAAAGATGTAACAAAGATGGAGGAGTCTGACATAATCTGCATGCGTACCTCGTTCCCCTGCATCCTGCAGCCGTCCTCCTCGCTTCTCCATGCCTGGAAGGGGCTCATTGCCATTTTAGCCCTTATTTACACTTTCGTTAGTATTTTTACAAGTTTTATTATTTAGCTTCCACGCTGGACTAGGAGTAAGTCCGCCTTTTTTTTTTATGAAGAATATATATAAAAGAAAAACCTAGAAGTTTCCTGGGAAGAGCTGCCAACTCTTAAAATATACACATCAACACGGTTTAGGGATATTGCACGATTTTTCATACAAAAGAGGCCTGTTTGAGAAGCTATAAAAGCATACTCGAGAAAATGCACTTTTTGTCTGCTTTTGTATGAAAATGGACAAATTTACGCATTTTTTTTTCATTTTCGTCACGTTTTCACCAATTTAAAGTAAAACAAAATTTATTGACTAGAATTGAAAATTCAGGTTTAGCACTTGCTCGTCTGAAAATTATAGCCCTCTATGTATCTCGAGTATGCTCTTATAGCTTCTCAAACAGACCTCTTGTATGAAAAATCGTGCAATATCCCTAGACCACGTTGATGTGTGTACCTACTGTAAAAGTGAGTAAGTGGGACGCGAGGGTTTTGCTGTATTATGGGCGAAAGGCTGAAAGCCTCTCATTATCATACATTTAATAACCCTCAGAATTTATGACAAATGCGGCATCAAGTGGTTCGAGAACCACAGATTCACTGCCTACCCCAATAGGGTTTGCAGGCGTAAGCGTATGTACGTATGTTTTATTTATTTATATTATTTATTTGGGACTAGCATCTCGAAAAGCCAGTCACTTTTTTATTATTATTCATAATGAGTTCGCTCTTGACCACAATCTAGCTCAGGGCAAAGATGCGGGGTGGGGAATTATAACTGTGCAAAAATCACGGCGATCATGTTGTTCTATTTAGACGTGAAGAAAGGACAGTGCAAACAAACACGAGTTCACATTTATAATATTAGTATGGATTAAGGATAACAACAGCATATTAACTTTAAAGATTATTTAACAAAGTTTCAAAAATTTGTTGTATTTTTTGTGCTTCGTCATTTATATACTTACATAGATTTGGTTTTTATTTTTGAAAGAATGAGTATTATTAGATTCCATCATCATCATCATCATATTAGTCTATTGCAGTCCACTGCTGAACATAGGCCTCCCCCAAGGTGCGCCACTTTGCACGATCCTCCGCTGTTTTCATCCAGCCACTACCCGCTATCTTCTTTAGGTCATCTGACCATCTGGCTGGGGGGCGTCCTACACTACGTTTGCCAAGATGTGGTCTCCATTCGAGAACCTGTCTACCCAACGCTCGTCGGTTCTGCGACAGACATGGCCAGCCCACTGCCACTTCAGCTTGCTACACTTTTGGATAATATCCATCACTCCGGTTATCTGTCGGATGACCTCGTTTCGGATTCTATCCCTTAGCCAGATCCCGAGCATGGAGCGCTCCATTGCTCGCTGAGCGACGTGCAATCGGTGGGCCAACCTCACTGTCATGTTCCACGTCTCGGCTCCGTAGGTCATGACTGGTAGGACGCATTGATTAAAGACCTTGGTCTTTAGACACTGCGGGAGTGGCGACGAAAAGATATGACGCAGCTTCCCAAATGCTGCCCAGCCAAGCTGCACTCTTCTGGTGATTTCCCGCTCGAAGTTGTCTCTACCTAACTGCAACGCTTGTGTGCAAACCCTTAGGTTAGGTGCACTAAGGGTGCTTCGAGTGTACTAGGTAATGGTGTTTAGCAATGAAACAACCGAATACTAGACACACGGTATATTAAAAAGCTAAAAAGACACAATAAAACAGTTTCACCTTATACAAATCTCGGTAACACTTCGATACCGCGTTTTACAATACGACTAGCGCCATCTGTCGGTATTAAAACTAAGTTTTGTTTGTTAGCGGTTATATCGGCGTTGTACATTTTCGCCCACCAAAGGACACATTGAGAGTCCTTTTTACATTTTGAAAAAAAAAACGAATAAATCAATAAAATAAACAAAATTTGTAAAAGTAAACGTTAACAATCAAATATAACTCAAACTTAACATGCAAAAAATAAATAAATAATTTAACCATGTAAAAGTGTATAAAAACAAAAATAGCACCAAGGGTTACTTTTCAATCGGAAGCACGCATATTTTAGATGTAGGTCTCTTAACAAAGGAATTTCGTGTTTTAACCGTGACCACCCTCGTTATTCCGTCCTTGCCTGGATGATCTTCTGTTACCAGTCCATAAAGCCAGCGACAAGGAGGCAACCCATCCTCCTTTATTAACACAACATCACCCGGTTTAGGTTGTGGGGTCGAGGAAGCCCAACGATATCTATGAAAGAACTGGCGTAAATACTCCTGGGACCAGCGACGCCAAAAGTCCTGTAAGATGCGTTGCGTGTATTGCCATCGCCTAAGGGAAGTTACGTTAGACGTTTCGAAGTTATGGTCGGGTGGACTAACGAGAGCTTCGCCAATGAGAAAATGACCTGGGGTCAAGATGTCTTCAACGTTTTCATCACCATTCAACCGAGACAGGGGCCTTGAATTAAGGCAAGCCTCAACCTGCGCCAGAACTGTAGAAACTTCTTCAAACGTTAAAGTTGATGACCCGATAACTTTTTTCAAGTGAGTTTTTACCGATTTTATTCCGGCTTCCCAAAGACCTCCAAAATTAGGTGCATGGGGCGGGATAAAATGCCACGATGTTCCATTTGTCGCAAGTGATTCTGCTATCTCTGGTAAAAGGCTATCCTTTTCTGCAGAGAACAGTTTCTTCAATTCAGCAGCTGCACCCACAAAATTTGTGCCATTGTCGCTCCAGACTTCTGCACAATGGCCCCTTCTTGCGACAAAGCGTTTGAAAGCTTGAAGAAAACCCTCTGTAGTGAGATCGGTTACAGCTTCAACGTGAATCGCTCGCGTGGCCATGCATATAAATAAGCATATGTAGCCTTTGTGGGATTTATGTCCTCGTCCTTTAGCTGTGCGTATTTGTATTGGGCCGGCAAAGTCAACACCACTAGCACGAAACGGCCGAGACGGAGTGACACGTACTAACGGTAACTGACCCATTAATTGATTGAAAGTTTTACCCGCGGTTTTAACACATATTACGCATTTACGTATGTAAGCTTTTACCAGTTGTTTTGCGCCTAAAACAAAGTATTTATTGCAAACGTAACTGAGCGTCAACTTTGTGCCTCCATGCAAAGTTTGTCTGTGAGCGTCGGCAATGATCAAATTAGTTAAATGTGATTTTCTTGGTAGCAAAATCGGATGTTTTTGGTTTGACGTCAGTTTTGCTTCTTCTAATCTACCACCTACCCGTAGCACCCCTGCTTGATCTAAAAATGGATTTAGCGCTTTTAAACAACTTTTTCTCTTGATCTCCTTTTTCTTTTTAAGGTCGTTTAATTCTTCTTCAAAATTCTCCTCTTGAACTTTTCTTATACATGTTTCCATAGCTTCTCTTAATTCTTCTGTTTCTAAATATCCCTTTTTCCTTTCAGCTTTTGGTTTCCTTAGTTGCAAAAATCTTCTGCAGTAAGCTATTACTCTGATAAGTCGAGTCAAAGTCGAAAACTTCTCCCATTCATTACTGCTTTGAGTAACAACGTGGTGGACCGCGACAGCTTCTAAGTCCGTACCCTTATCTTTAGGTTTACTATAAATAATGTTTTTGGCCAAAAGGAATTCTGGTCCTTTAAACCACAAGGACTGTTTATGAAGTTCACTGGGAAGGACACCCCTTGAAGCACAGTCCGCCGGGTTGTTCTTGGAAGAGACATGTGACCACTGTTCCGGATTCAAAGATGTAAGTATTTCGGATACTCGGTTTGCTACGAAAACCTTCCATTTATTTGGCAAACTATTCAGCCAGGACAAGACAATGGTTGAATCAGTCCAGGCATGAATGTTCGAATGATCGATGTTGAGAATCCTTTGTACCTCTAGCAACAACCTTGTCACCAGAACTGCTCCGCATAATTCTAGTCGCGGGATCGAGACCTGTTTAATTGGGGCTACTTTTGACTTTGCAGTCACCAACGAAACGTGTATGTTGCCATCAGAATCCACGACCCGAATATATACTACAGCAGCGTAAGCAGTTTTTGAGGCATCCGAAAACCCGTGTAGCTCTCTGATTGCATCCTTGGATTTAGTTCCGATCCATCTAGGTATGGCAACTTTTTGTAGCTCAGTCAATTCCGCTCGATAGATACACCATTCATCTAAAATGTTTTTGGGTATCTCCTCATCCCAATCTACCCCCGAGATCCAGAGCTTCTGGATTAACACTTTAGCTACTATGATACTCGGTGTTATCCAACCTAATGGGTCAAACAGACGAGTGATATCCGAGATAACTTTCCGCTTAGTAATAGGCTTTCCCATTTCAGGTAGCTTTACTGAATATCTAAAATTGTCTTCGCTCCGCTCCCAGGTAAGTCCTAGTATTTTCATTACTTTGTCAGTTTTTATGTTTATTCCTTCCTGTGTTACATCCATCTCTATCCTATCTTTGTGTAACTGATTCTCGTTTTCTTCTTGTATCTTCTTAAGTAACTCATCACTATTACTTGTCCATTTCTGCAAAACAAAACCCGCTTGGTTAAGAAGAGAGTTTGTTTGCCTAAAAATCTCTTCTCCTTCTTTGACGGTTTCACAACCCGTCATAAGGTCGTCCATATAGAACTCGTTACGGACTATTTCGGCAGCAAGAGGAAATTTGCCACCCTCATCATTAGCAGTTTGGACTAAAGCTCGCACCGCTAGAAACGGAGCGCACGCCATGCCAAAGGTAACCCGTGTAATTTTCAAATCTTTTATTTCAGCTTTGGGATCGTCTCTCCACAACAGCCTTTGGAAATTCGTGTCGTCTTCGTGAACAACTACCTGCCTATACATTTTAACAATATCGGCGGACATACAAATATTGTAAGTTCTCCAGCGCATCACTAGATGCCGTAGTTCTGGCTGGATAGTAGGACCTACCATAAGGTTATCGTTCAAGGAAACCGCATTAGTTCCCTTAGATGACGCGTTAAAAACGACTCTAACCTTAGTGGTATCTTTATCATCTCTTACCACCGCATGATGGGGTAAGTAAACCGCTTCATTTCTGTTTCTATCTGGTTCTTGTATTTGCTCCATATGTCCTAATTCTAAGTATTCTTCGATCACTTCTTTATACGTTTGTTTCAGATTTTCATCTTTCCTCAATCTAGTTTCTAATCCTTTTAATCTTTTTTCAGCTATCATCCTAGAGTTTCCTCGTTTACAATCAGGATCATCATCCTTGAATGGAAGTCGGACTACGTACCTTCCCTCTTTGTTTCTCGAAGTTGTTTTTGTAAACAGCTCTTCACAACGTTTTTCTTCTTCTGTGAATATCTGCTCCTTTTTAAAGCCAACATCCGATTCCATCTCCCAGAATTTCTTTAAAAATTCATTGTCCTCCTGTATTTGGCAGTGCAATGCTAACACTCTATTTGTCAATCCATGAGAGGAATTTATCCCACCCGATAAAATCCATCCCAGACTCGTTGATTGTGCAACAATTGAACCGCTTGGCCCTTTTTTGATCCCTGCCTGAAGTACCTGACTATACACATCAGCTCCCAATAGTACATCAATTTTATTGGGTTGATAGTATGTCGGATCCGCAAGTTCAATCTCCCTAAGTTCTGGCCAGTCAATGAGTTCTACCTTCTTATTAGGAAGAAAGGTAGTGATGGCTTTTAGAACATAGGCCTCGATCGTAACTACAGCATCAGGATTTACTCGAGATTGAATCTTCAAGCTCACCTTGGCATTGGACGTGAGCGCGTCATCGCCTCCTACACCAGAAATTTGGCTCCTGATAGAAACCTTTTTTAATTTTAGATCTTGTACGGTTGACTCAGTTACAAAATTGGCTTGAGACCCTTGATCAAGTAAAACTCTCAGAATATGATTGCCACCGTTTCTCGACTTGGCTGTGACTAGCGCTGTGGCTAACAAAACCTGTTTATTTACGACTCCTGTCGAGAAACAAGACGCTACGTGAGCAGCTGCCCGCTCCGTATTCTCACCTGCCTGTGAAGGCCCTGCTCCTTCCGGAGCTCCATTTTTCTGCTCCTGTCCTACCTTAGGACCACTGGATCCCTGGGAATCCGTACCCCTTGGATGCAACAGGGTATGATGTTGACGGCTACATAACTTGCATCTTGCTTTGCTCGTACAATCCTTAGCAATGTGGTTTAGACCCAAACAATTAAAGCAGACTGCATGAGTAAGGACGAAATCACGACGCTGGTCAACGGTTTCCTTAACAAATTTTCGACAAGTGTTTAACTTGTGTGATTCCGAGCAAAAAGCACACGATACATTAGTAGTATGCATAGATTTAACTTTATTTATATTGTTATTGGCATTGGCGTTTTGGTTGAAATTTTTATTACCCTGTGATTTAGTGTCCAGAAACTCAAGAGCCCGAAAACGACCCGTGAGAAAGGTTTCAAATTGTTTAAACGTTGGCAACTCCTCCGATGTAGTTTCGTTTGTTATACTAAGTTCCCATTGCTTTCTGGACTCTAAATCAAGTTTTAAACAAAGTATATGAATAATTATAATATCCCAATTATCCACATTAACGCCGATATTTTGCAATGCATGCAAACAATCATTCGTAGTGTCCAAAAGATCCTTTAAACCACTAGATGACTCTGCAGTAATATTTTTCTGACTAAGCAAAGTTTTTAAGATATGATGTGATAAATATCGTTTATTGTCGAATCTCGACTTGATCTTTTCCCAACACTTCGAATAATTTGCTTCAGCAGTGGGTATTTGTCTCAGCAATCTCTCAGCCTCCCCTGATATACTTAATTTTAAATGATACAACTTCTGGACATCATCTAGTGAGGGGTTAGCGTGAACTAACGATGTGAAGAGATCTCTAAACGTAACCCACTCGTTGTACTTGCCGGAAAATGTTGGAAGTACGATTTTTGGCAATTTTATTTGAGAATTTTTTGAAGTATCCTTTGGAGGGTCCTTACGTGTAGATTCTCTGTTATTTATGTAATAGTTCAAAACTGTTTTCAACTCCGTTTTATATTCAGTGTATAATTCGTCCGTTTGATCGTATATATCCTTGG
Source organism: Aproaerema taeniolella (assembly GCA_949987775.1). NCBI lineage: Eukaryota > Metazoa > Arthropoda > Insecta > Lepidoptera > Gelechiidae > Aproaerema > Aproaerema taeniolella. Next base: position 1,947,087 of record OX465246.1, on the reverse strand, counting down.
TAGTATACTCATGTTCCCGTATTTGTTGACTAAAATTTTCAATTAAATATCTATGGGTTAAAACAAAATCAGACCACAATTTTTCAAGAGTTTCTAATCTAACTTGAACGTACGATTCGGTAATACGTTCCTTTGGGGATTTTTTATAATTCTTCCTAGCCTTGTAAATAGCATTATAAGTTTCCATTTGTAAATTAAATTTAGCCTCCATTGTTAAATTAACGAATTAAATAAAATTAAACCAACAAAAAAAACACAACTTAATAAACCCAAGTTCAAACGGAGCTATCTCTTAACCTAACAATTCACCAAAATTTTCGAACTCCCCAACACATAAGTTATTTTTAAAAATTACTAAAAATATTCTAAGTCCAAGAACAATTCGTGAAAATTTTACAAGTGTTTTGAGACTTTTACACTGGGACCGAAATCGGGCATAGGTTCCCCGTCTCAACCACTTTCTTACAACTAAATTATTCTAAGTTAATATTTCCTAACAAAACACTCTAAAGTTAGTAAAATTTATAAGTCTCTATTTCACTATAAGTCCAAATTTTCTTGAAATATTCTAAGTCCAAATTTCTTGATAAAACTTCTAAGTTAATTTGCACTAGTTTATAAGGTTCAAAATAGCACTTACAGGAGTTACAGGTAAAGATAACTTGTTCAACACTCACGTTTTCTGTTCCTTTCACTCACTTGTCACCGTATGTGACGTCACCACTATCGCCGTCCTTGTCTGGCCTCAACTCTTGCGTCGGCCTCAGCAACGTGTCCTGACTGCCCAATCAGCAGTCACGAAGTTGACAGCCCGGGATCTCCACCGGACTTCAGCTCCTGGTGCCACTGCTGCTGCTGCTACTGCTGCTGCTGCTCACCACCCTCTGGCAGTTGCAGTCCCGAATCCAGGGACCCCACCAGTAACGCGCGAAAACCCCAAAAAAATGCACCCCCGCAAGGTGCCCTGCCGAGATCAAGTAGTATGATCCGGCTCGAAGGACCATGTGCAAACCCTTAGGTTAGGTGCACTAAGGGTGCTTCGAGTGTACTAGGTAATGGTGTTTAGCAATGAAACAACCGAATACTAGACACACGGTATATTAAAAAGCTAAAAAGACACAATAAAACAGTTTCACCTTATACAAATCTCGGTAACACTTCGATACCGCGTTTTACAATACGACTAGCGCCATCTGTCGGTATTAAAACTAAGTTTTGTTTGTTAGCGGTTATATCGGCGTTGTACAGCTTGCCCGAGGTATATGTATTCCTGAACAACATCGAGCGTAACACCGTCAACAGAGATTATTAGATTAGTCTCATTTTTGTCAAAAATTATGATAGGATCTCTGTACACAGTCAGTCAATCATAGTTGTGGTTTAAACTTTAAAATGAACTTGAAACTGAACAACTTTCTGCAAATAACATGAGGCAAAATATGAATATATTAAAAAAAATCATTTTTCTAATATAGCGTGAGTGATCAGCTGATTTTAGGTTATTTTGGGAAAGTTGTTCAGTTTGTGGAGAATCACCCCCTAAAGTTTCGCTGATCTAACTTAAAGTCACCCCTTAATGAACAGAGGGCTGCACATCAGGTTACTTCATTTTATTTCAAAACCATTCTCATCAAAACAGTACAGAGTGCACGCATGTGGCATCCTGATGTAAAACCCGCTGTACTACACATAAACAATTCCAATATCTGTTTACAGTGGTACGCACACCAGGTGGCATATGTAAAAACAATAAGCCCTTACTTTATATTCTTCAACTGGACACTGAGTGTAATATACACAATTGACTTCCTAGTCATCCTATCAACGGGCTCTAACATTGAAGAAGGTAAGACACGAGAGTACACTGTAGTTCCAGAGACTACTTGCCATCCTAAAAACGAACTCGCAGGCATAAAAACTTTACCTCTTCATAAAGCTTCCGAACGTTAAACCATCGGTATTGGCTGTTTTTAAGCTGAGTCAGAGCGCCAAGTAGCCAAGATTGCCATTTTCTTGATCATAAAGAAGAAGCGAGGAAGACTTACATATTCTCATCCCAATCCTTTAATTGCCACAGGGGTACCGGTAACCTTTACACAGACATCCGCCGCACAGATGAAGAATCCGTGGATTTTGCTGGACATTATTGCCATTGTACCTTTCAAGTTATTCTTTTACACTGAAAGATTTGAAGGCCTCCCTAAACTGTTAAAATTAGTTAAGGTAATTAAGAGTATATCCACAAATTGATTCCCCTAACAAAATTACACCTGCACTGCAAGCACCAAACTCTAGAATTTTTGACATGAATGCAGCTGTTATGTAATGCGGCTGCGACAAACTTGCAGGAAGACCACTTATTAGACTACCTAAATGTCTAAGTTTGCTTATTTTGACACCTAAACTCAGCAGCAATGGTGTTTCTTTTAATAGAATCATTCTGGTAATCACCCAGTTCAACAGCGATAGTGGAAAAGATTCAGACCATTTAATAAATCCAGCCAGTCTGTCTATTTGAGACCGGGATGGATTTTATGCAAGACTAAAAGCCATGGTTTTGTACCACGAACAGTTGGATATGTCTAATACATTAATTATCAGCCTGCAACAAACTACTGCTGGAGGAAGGCCTCTTCTACACAGAGATCTATTCTACACAATGTACTATATCACACTGGATGGACGAGAAATTGAGCGCGGAACAGTCTCGCACTGATATTACGCTGTTTGTCAAAGCCAGGCACCAAAATTTGACTTATACCAGAACTTCGTCTGATAATCATTAGCAAACTAGCCAAATGTCCTTCCACAATATCACCCAAAATCCTCTAACAACTCAGTTGATATGGGCGAAGTTACGGATGGAAGTAACGCGGCCGAATGCTAAACACGGAATGTGCCAGTGCTTTATACTAAATCTACGAGGGAGTTGTGTGAATGATAAATGATACTTAACCTTTAAAAATAATAAAATAAAATATTTTTAACAAAAAAATTGACCCGCCTTCAAAAAGGGTGAAATCATTTTTTAAAGCTATGTTCACGAGTAAGTAGTGGTTACGGGTAAAACATTAAATAGGTGAATTCATAGCGGAATATGGTAAATAGAGAGGATTTTTTTTTTGCCAGCTAAATACTTTTTCTACGAATGCCTACCGTAAGAGTTGTGGGCGAAGGACCTGCCACCACTGTACATACTCTTGCTTCTTTGGTATCTCTTAAGGTGAGCTGACATGGGCAATGAAAATTGCTCCATTCTAAGCTATGCTGGTCAATTGTGACTTTTTTACTAATAAATCAATACTAGGCGATATGGAGCAACTCCAAAGAACTAGGCAACGAGCACTTTACCTAATTGTAAAAGTATTGCTTACCGTAAACAACGTTTTTCTCCCTGTTGAAGCGATACGTAGATAAACCGCAGAATAAAAAGGTGCAAGTGAGATGACAGAAAATGTTTTGAATGATTTCAGGTGTTCCTTTTTCTATATGACCTGGAGGACGTATTTATATCAGCACGCAATTATTTGCGATTGACTTCTTACATTCTTTCGCTTGTGTGTTTCACCTGCATAATCGCTTCACTCAAGCAGTGGACGTTCTGCTTCTTGTAAGTAAAAGCTGGAAAAATTACCTTTCAAGTAGGTAACACAGATCCCTTGGCCGTAGTTACAACTTTGAAGGAGACAAACGGCCTAAACGCAAAAATGTTTAAGGATGGTAATGGATGGTTAGACACATGATTGGCCTGGTTATTCTGTCAAGATGGATTTAATTTCAATATTTATTGTTTATACGATAAAGATTATACAAACATACATAACACACTTGTTAAAGCTCTTATTGTTAAAGCTTCTTATTTCATATGATGAAACACATTAGCGTTCATTTACAGAAAGGTAAACAAGACTAAGGCATTACTGTTATTTTTGCATTTTAAAATATTACGGAAAACTTTTGTATCTTTTCCCTGAAAACCAAACAAGCTTTCCCAAGGAGACTAAATTTTATATAGGTATCAACTAAATATTTAAATGTTTTGTTTATTTTTTCATTATCCTATAAACCGGATTTTTTTAACCCTGATACGATTCGTACCCTTTCCTTTGGTGTCGTAAGAGGCGACTTTTAAATATATTTTTTTTCAATCTGAAGTGGCATCTATGGTCCCATGCGGTGTGTAGTCTCTGTCTGGTTTACAACCACCCTCCTACCGAAGTCCGACGCCAAACAGCTTACTGTGTTTCGTCGGTGCCTGGGAAGTGCCACTGTCTTTGTAGGCATTTTCTGGCTTAACTTCGTCTATTTTATTTTTTACAGACACGGCAGATGTAGAGTCACAAGTTTAACAAACAATATTTATTGGGCAAGACTGCCACTTGATGACGGACCGACATTTCGACGGGTAGTAATGAGCATCTACTGGGCGTTTGCTTTGATCACCTTCACAGGTACTTTATTTTATAAGAATACGCTCAGTTGCAGAATTTCAATAAGTTAAAGCACTGCGGGGTACAGTCTGACAAAGAGTGCGATTTGCAGGCGCACGTACATTAAAGTACAGTGGCATGATAACCGGACTCTTTGTTAGACTGTACCACCCTTGTACGTACTGAACGCTTCTCTCCATCTTTTATATTGTGCAGCGCTAAGAAATGGAATTATCTGCCTGCATCTGTAATTCCGGGCTCATATAACCCGAATCTCTTTAAAGATTGAGTAAGTAGGCATCTTCTGGTCTGGGTAGGCTTGCTACATCCTCGTCAACATCTTAGCCTCTAGGCTAGATTGTGGTCAAGAGCGAACCCATTCGTTATAAAAAAAGCTTTTTTAAATGTAATACCGTAGTCCTTGTTTACATCAATAATACGGTAAGTGATAGTATGATATTTAAAGTGGCATTTATTTAATGGACGTTTATGCAACTAGCTGATAGACTGGCTCTTGTTCTTCGCCACAGTCTAGCAAACGATGCTGGCAAGGATATAGTAGTAAGCTCAACCAGAGCAAAACAAAAACAACAAAAGTGAAGTGAGCCTGGATTTACAGAGGTATGACACCGTGGGAAATCGACCATGAGACTATTTTTGAATGTGAATGTGAGCCCTATTTTTGAATCAAACAGAAGATATCGCCTTGTGTCACCCGTGCCGTGCCCAACCCAGTATGGTCTAGGGCTTATGAAAACACAGCGTATTAAGATAGAGTACATTTAAGGGCGCAGACCCACCGCGGCGCAGGATGTGCAAGGCCACACGGCGCATTATAGTTGCGTAGATTCATTTGTTTGTCAACGTGGGTCTACGTTTCGACTGCAGTACACGCCAGACACGAATTGAAACCCACGATTTTAGCTAAGTGAATTAGATCAATATCTAATTTGAGCCTTAATGTCAAACTCGCTGAGTAGATATTCATCGCAGCTAAAATACGCCGCGTGCGAACCGTGTGATGCACAGCGTGCATGGCGTTGAGCTACGTCGGCAACACATTCGAGCAACCCACGCGTGTATCGATGACGTCATTTCATGCGTAGCAGTGGACACAATCACATACATTTTCTTGTAAAGTGAAGCTTAACCCACGTGTGTAGCCTCTCCGTGCGCCGCGGTGGGTCCGCGCCTTAATGTTCGCTAGGTCTCCCCTAGAAAATAACCCTAGATTCGCCAATGAGAACCAACATTCTCGTTTCCAATTTTAGATGTAAAGACATTCTTCTTCACGTGGTTCGCATTAGTGACTCAGATACCAGAGTCGCTTATGATTGAGTTGTGCATCGTCTTCCGAATGGCCGTCAACAGCATCTTCGCTGGGTACATCATGGTCAACGATACTTTAACGTAATATACAGTTCTTCATTGTTTTTAGTACAGTCTAGTCTAGTGTAGAGGTATATGTCACTAAAAATTTTAAAAACCGTAATACAGGGTGTTTGGTACAGCGTGTGCCAAATTGAATGGGGTGATTGGAATGGTCTTGGTCTTGGTCCAACTGATTTTTTAATGCGAATTTTTTTTGGGTGAAAATTTGTAAAAGTCTACATTTCAATTTTAATAAAAAAAACTGTGAAGTCAAGCTTCAATTTTTTTTAAATCTTTGACTTGTACCGTTGTAGTAGGCTTCTATCGAAACCAAAATTACTCGCCGGCAACATCTTCATCAAATACGGGCACCTCGGCCAATAATTCGGGCATTTTGCAGGAAGTCCAAATAATTGTCACCATTGAGGTTATCGGGCGGGTAATGCGGTCCAATTCCCTGATTCCCAATCACTCCTGCCCAAACGTTCACACTAAAACTTCTTTGAAATGGTTTTCTGTCTTTTGAGCAGGATTTATAAATACTGTAAAAAATATGAAATATAATAAATGTTTAAAATGCAATCTTTTTTTATTTAAAGTAAATCCCACAAAATTTTAAATATTTACTTGCCTTGTGAGTGTTAGTAACTCAAAAACTAGTTTTTATTTCACCTGTTGAATATTACAAAAATGCGACTAAGTAATATAATAATATTTATTACTAAAAATGAAGTTTACAAAAAAAAATATTTACAAAAGACGAAAATAAGGTAAAAAGTATACGATTGATATTCTTGTGACCCCTGCACTAAGTCAAGCTTGTATCGCAGGGATCAAAAACGAGTTGCCTTCGATGCATTTAATTGAGGTGATCAAAGTGGGGGAATATAGTTATAGTTTAATTTACAGTGTTTTTATTTATAAGTAGATAGGGAAAATGAGCATATGTGAGTGTAAGTCCAGAAAATTTGGTCATTAGTGATGTTACTAATAATTTTTCATAGCATATTGCATACCATTAAAAAGGGGACAGTCCAGAGATATTTTTAAAAAATTGGAAGACAATGATCACTTTTAGTTTTGTTTTTATTGAAATCGAAAGTTGATGGTCAAGTTTATTTTATTTAATTTTCAAAACTTTGCAGAGCAGTAAAAAAAAAACTAGATGTTGCTGGTGGTTAATTTTGGTTTCTATAGAAGCGTATAACGTTACAAATTGAAGATTTAAATAAAATTTCAGCTAGAATTAACAGTTTTTTAAATTAAAATTTAAATGTAGACTTTTACAAATTTTCACCAAAAAAAATTTAAGTCCGCATAAAAAATTCAGTTGGACCTAGATTTTTTTAAGGGAGCTGAAGAGATAGCCAAAGAACCATCCAATCACCCCATTTAATTTGGCACACGATGCACCAAACACCCGCTGAATTACAATTTCGCTAGTGAAATTATAATCTTTCGCAATATTGCAATTTGGCTAGTAAAATTATAAATTTACTAAAGTTTAAGGGTCGATTGCATGATATTAGGATAAGTTAAGTAATGTTGGGTTAGGCTTTTTGTGAAATGTGAAAAAAATGGTGCAGTTTACAAAGTTTATAATTATAGATTATAAAACATACCGATAGTTTATAATCTTACTAAGTCAAATTACAATGTCACGGGTTTGACAATGTTACGATGATAAATACATATATGTGATCTTTTCGTAAAAAATATACTCTCGGTTGCGATGCGATTTTTTGTTTGAAAGCTAATATTGAAATGGTTCTTAGTTATACTGGGTGGAAAAAAACCTCCTAGCAAAAAAAACTTCAAAATCTGAACCAGTATCACTCAAAGAACACATTTATGAAAAAAAAAAAATCCATGGGAATAATTCATTTTTTGCCTAAACGTAGACATTACTCCTACACCAGGCACGCGAGGGGTGCGGGTAGCGCTCGGGGGGTGCGCCCGAGTAGTGTCTACGTTTAGGGAAAAAAATCCCCCCTCCAAAAAAAAAAAAAAGTGTTCAGTAAGTGATACTAGTTCAGGATTTTCAATAAAGCTAGGAGGTTCTTTTTCAACCTGTATTGTATTGTCTGATAGAAATTGGTTCAACCATTTACACAAAAATTTTAATTTCAGATTTGTATAATCCCCACAGAATGGAGTACCTTTTTTTCTAAATTGGTGATAATAGCTTATCTTATAGCGCTACAAAATATTAGCGTCTGTTCTTCTATTAGCGCAGGCAATATGCTAAGTTTACTATGTTACTAGGCTGTATTTAAAAACACGTTTTTTTTCAAACCAAATCAAATAAACTTTATTGTGACACACAGGCAATATTATTGATGTTACTATTTTGGAATTTGTTATGGCCTCCCAATCGCGTACAAAAATATGATGAAATTCTAAAATAATAATATAGTTTAAAATTTTAACGTTCTAATTGACTAAATAAAAATTATAGAATTGATAACAACAGATCTTCTCATGTCAGCATATTAGGTAAAATCGTAAATAAAATAACAAAATCTTTGTCTATTACATTACTTGATTAATTAATTCATTTCAAAGTTGTAAAATAAATCAAAACAAATAAAGTTCGTGATCTCAATATTATAAAGAGGAAAGATTTGATTGTTTGTTTGTTTTTCTGCATTGAATAGGCTCCGAAACTACTGGACCGATTTGAAAAATGCTTTCACCATTAGAATGCTACATCTACCGTCTACCGATAAAATATATATATATATATATATATATATATATATATATATATATATTCTTTATTGCACAAACACAGTAGAAAAATTTCACATAAAAAATAGTGTACAAAGGCGAGCTTATCTCTAGAAGAGATCTCTTCCAGCCAACCTAATAATAAAGTTAATAAATAACCTTTTTGTAGAATTATTATGTATCTTCACAGCGTAGTGAAATAAATTTATTTTCTTTCTTTCTTTCTAATCACATATCCATAACAGTGATGACTTCGAAAGTTGCAAGACAAAAGTGACACAGTTTTTGGAAAGGAACCGCGTCGATAAAATTCTGAAATCCCGTTACATTGAGTACTTGAATCTTCGGTGGGAACTTGATAAAGTAAGATTTCATTTATACGCAGTAGGCCCTTCGAATGTGCCAACTTCCCAGAGTTCCCAGGCATACTACAGCAGTCATTTATTGGGATTTGAGGGATGTATTAACGTTTTACTCATGTTCAATCTAATAACCCTCAGGATGCATATGTTTTTTAATGGATGGAATAAAGTTACTTCTGTCCATATTTTAAATGTAGCATTTACTACATATAAACATTATTGTAGTACCTAATGTGTGCTTCTATTATACGATAATTCGACAATTCAAGAGAGAGTAAAATATTTGACTTTGATTGTAGGTACAGTATTAAGGCGCAGACCCACCGCTGCGCAGGCTGTGCACGAACACGCGGCGCATTTATCTATCTATTTTAGCTGCCTGGATTAGATCAAATCTAATTTGTGCCTTAATGTCATACCCACTGAGTACCTGGCGTTTGTAGTATTCGTGCGTAGCGTGTTTGTGGGTTGCAGCGGACACAATCAAATACATTTTCTTGCAAAGTGAAGCTTAGGATACATGTGTAGTCTCTTCGTGCGCTGCGGTGGGTCTGAGGCTTTAAAAATGAAGCAATAATATCGAAATTTCTTTGCAGGCGTTCTCTATTACGCAAAACCAGAGCATTCTATCCGATTTGCCGGATCATGTAAATAGCGAGGTAATGGAGAACCAGAGGAACCGATACCTTTACTCTTTTCAGTTTTGGAACGTATGTTCTTCAAATTCACATTTTTGCTGTAGTAGACTAAGATCCCAGGGCCGGCCACAGAACTTATTTTCTTATTAACCAAAAGTGTGGGAAATAGTAGGGCTAGCACAAACTGCATAGTACCAGCTAGCCTGGGCCGTCGGCCAATTTTCAGCTACCAGGTTCTGAAGGTACTTACAAAAATTACACATTTGTCTTGAATGTGTATTTTGACCTATGTTCCTTGGGGAAGTTGTTCAGTTTCATGGACTGATTAACCACCCTAGAGGTTGAAAGAGAGATACCTAAAGCCCTGTATAAATATAAATTCAGTTTCTATAATATTAAGGAGAATATGTAATTATTCGATACATAACACACACACACACACACACACTAACATAGTTAAAGAGGAGATGTAAACAAAAAAAAAAAAAACATAACTAAGTAGGTAAAAGAAATACGGAAAACAAGGAATACAATTCAGAACAAATTGTCGAACACATATTTTTTAATGATAGAAGTAATTATATTTTAGGAAATGTGACAATGTATGTATAGGTATTATTGCTCATGACTGTATAGAATAAACTCGGGCCTGAAACTGACTGAACTTTGGCTTTTCCAGTTTCTAAATGATGCAGAGATGAACTTGCTTGCCGAAAATACAAAGGAGATACTCTGTGCGCCTAATGAAGTGCTTATGAACACCGGTGATACCGTTATGGAAATGTATGTCATCAAAGAAGGAGTTTGCGAGGCAAGTCTATGAATTCAGTATTTATCTGATTTTTTCCCTAAATTTTAACCGTGTGGAGATCGGTTCAGAATATAACCGCGCCATCTCTTTCTGTGGGTGTCGTAAGAGGCGACAAAGGAGACTCTTTCTTTCTTTCTTTCTTTCTTTCTAAGGAAACTCAATCCACCCTAGGCAACGGCACCTCAATTTGCTCTGAATCTGAGGTGTTGTCTTATCTATAAAGGGCCGTCCCCTACCGAAGTCTAACGCCAAACAGCTTGTTGTCGACCTCATCTATTACCTTTGTCAAGAAGATTGAGGTCAAGAGTTAACCCTTCTCATAATAAAAGATAATAATAATAACAACTTATAATTGTGTAGGTAGGGAAATAGTGTAGCAGCGTTTAGTCTTCAGTGTGATGTAGTTGCTTCGATAATGTCACCAACAAGAAGATAGCCCACCCCACGCCCTACCATTTCCCTCGCAGCCAAGCAATTTGGAGGGAAATGCCGCCAACCAATCAGAACGCAGCGTGATGACAATCACCAGATGGCGCTAATGTCAACTTATTCTGAATTAATAGTTTTGACTACGAGACGTTTGGCCCGACAGCAATAGCTTGCAAAATTAATAGTACTGCGACTAATTCAAGTAAAATCATGACAATAGTTAACTCAACAAAAGTCTGCTGCCGGATAAAGGCCTGCCCCGGCTTAACGTGACCTCCGATAAATTCCTAATTTTGGTCATCCATCAGGATCTCTGCCCCTGTGTACGTTGCTTTACCCCACTGGGGAGCCTTCTGTGTGCTGGTGGATCTTATTAACTTTGTACTTTGGTAAAATAAGGGAAGTCCTAGATGTGAAACGAAATAATAGAAATCTTAATAAATTGATAGTAACCTTTACAAAATTAAATCTAGTTACATCCAGACCACATACAATGACCATTAAATTATACAATTATATTCCTAATTTCATTAAAAATATGGATAAATTACATTTATTCCAAAAACACCTAAAAGTCTTCCTTGTATCCAAAAGTTATTATACAGGGTAATTTTTTTATCACTATCCAAATTTTTCTTACGGTGTCAGTAACGTCGATAGGACGTAAATAAGGAGGAAAAAGTGTTTTTTTTTTCCAAAATTTTCAGATTTTGATGCCCCTTTTTAACGTCTTAGAGGATGAATTTTGTAGAACGCAGAAACACTGGTGTCACAAATTGTGTTGAAGAGTACTATTACAAAGTTTCAGGTCAATTGGACGATTTTTTTTTTCCATACAAAAATTTTGATTTATTTTCATGCTTCAGACGATCTAGCTTGAAATATTTAAGCATATGAAACGTAGAAACAAAAAATACGGGTCTGTTAAATTTTTATAAAGTTTACGTACAAAAAATATGGATAGTGATAAAAAAATTACCCTGTAAGTATAGGTAGTCTTGCAGAATGTTTTAAAGATAAATTAGACTAGCTAATTAAGCTGTTAGAATTAGAAGAATAGAATTACTCAATAAAAATGTTTTAGTACGTAAGTAAATATACAAAATTGCTGTGCTCTTACAGGGCGTCTCATGAATCTGGATGTGTACCACCTTATTCCTAATGAGATTTGCAATAAATACTTTGAATTGAATTCTTTTGGAAACCATACGGCCGTACAGTGGTTGTACATATTGTCATGTTTAAAACAACAGCAGCTCGAGCATGACGTCATCGCGTGCGTAATGCGCCGCGGTCCTAATGTCAATATTGACAACGCTAGAGGGCGAGCAAGCCTTTGCGCGGGGCCCTCGCGCAATCAAAGTTTCAGCTTCAGCCAAGTGGCACGCCGCGCGACTTTGTCGCCATCGTGCTCGAGCTGCATAAAGAAATCTATCTCATACAATGAGGGGTTTTCACAGTGCTTCTCGAAGTGCCGATAGATGGCGCTTACCCATGAATAGAGTATTTAAAAAAATTAATGTGATGATTCTATAGACATATAAATTTGATTTTAGTGAGAATTATAGCTATATGGGTCATTCCATGCCGCCCCTCCAATCCGATTAATCAGAATGCTTCTACTCAAGTGAAATGGTGAAAATTGGCACTAGCATTAATAAAATGGAATGATTGGACAACAAGCATTAATAAAATGGATAACACAACTTTCTGACGTTAAACACAACCAAAATCAATTACATCTGCTACAGCATCTACAACAACTCTCAACCGTATCCTAACTTTTCTATAAAAATACACAAATGTACCGGAGACATAAGCAGAGACAATTGTACTTGTCCAGAAATCAAAACGGTGACACACACTAGGTATCTGGGAGTTTTGATAGATCAAAGACTGTTTTGGCATCAACACCTTGAACATGTTATAAGCAGAATTAAAGTCATGTGCTTTAAAAAAGATTATTTCCTACTGCGAACTTATATGCAAATTGTAAACTGCTCTCTGTAAGGAAATTATATATATATTGTGCTCTCGATCATAAAAAAGCACAAATCCCTACCATACGATGCCTCCCTAATAACCAAGCGACGAAAGGATATTGTTGCTAGAGTCCCAATACGACAAAAGCTATAGAGATTGCAAAAAACTTTTAGTCAAATGGATGCAGCTTAAAAGTTATCATGAAACAGAGTCCTTACTGGAACATATAGCTTAAAACTTGGTTACTTACCAGATAAGTAAATATAATAAAGGTATACTTAAATAAAATAATAATAATAATAACAAAACGACAACATCAACACATTCATAAATACCCAAGTTAAACATGCTAGATTATATAAGGAAGTAGTGTTAAATTTGTTTTTATTTACAACATACCTATAACATATAAAAGGTACCAACCACTATGTAACATTAGCTATTAAGCATGTTGAAATTTTTTTTTGTCATTTGGTTGACAATACTACTTTCAAGTGTTTCGCAGTGATTCGTGTGATTTATTGTTATCTCAATTTTAAACATTAAATTCTAAAATAAAACACACGAAAAACTATGGAGCACTAGAAAATAATACTGTCAACCGATCGTCAACTAAACTATGCCAATTTTCGCCATTTCACTTGAGTAGAAGAAGAGGCGGCAATATACTGACCCATATAGCTAGCTATAAATACTCATTAAAATCAAAGAACTCCGCACAAAATGTTCGGTAAAAGCCGGTCGATTTGGCTAAAACTTTGGGAATTACTCTATTTATGGGTAAGCGCCACCTATCGGCAATTCGAGAAGCACCATGACAACCCCTCCTTTAAAAAAGTCCTCATTATTTTCTGATGATTAAAATATTAATACTTGACTTTATTTTTTTTAGGTTTATGAGCCTGACTCGAAACAAATGATTGCACGCATTTCGAAAAAAAAATGTTTCGGTGAACTCGAAGTGTTATTACGTAAGGATTTTTTTATAGATAATGGGTTTGCTGTTGACCACAATCCTACCTTAGCAAAGTTTTGTTTTCTGAGCCTGAAATATTTTTAGGTTTGAAAGTTCTACCTATTATTTTACTAGTGCTCCGCCACCTGCCACCTTAGCAAAGTTTTGTTTTCTGAGCCTGAAATATTTTTAGGTTTGAAAGTTCTACCTATTATTTTACTAGTGCTCCGCCTGGGACTTCATTCCCGTGGGATTTCAGGCGATTTATATACCCTATATGTCTCAATCAAGATATTTGTCTATTTGTACACCAAGTTTAAATATGTTTATTCGTTTTTGCGTTATTTCCACATTTATAATATTAGTAAGAATTCATCCTTACTTTCTTATTATCCATACTAATATTGTAAACGCGAAAGTTTGTATGGATGTATGGATTCATGATGTTTGTTACTCTTTCACGCTCAAACGGTTGGAGGTAGCTGACACCATGGATTAATACATAGGCTTCATAATTTTCCTAAATTCCCTTGGGAACGAAGTCCCAGGCGAAAAGCTAGTTTAATAATATTTTCATTAATTGTACACACACATACACTCATGCCTAAAATCCCTATTAGGGTAGGCAGAGCATCAGTGGTTTTAAAACCACTTAATGCAACGTTTAAAATAAATTCAGAAGAGGGATATAGATGAAATATGATGTTAGTGGTGATAGGTTATGGTTGTGATTAATAAGTAATCAATCAATACTATTTCAGATACACCAGCATTTTATTCAATTCGCGCCGCAACCCACGTGCATTTGTACTCGATTTCCTACAAATGCATACACACGAGTAAAATTTTACGAAAACCACACTTTGTTGACGCGTTGCGTTTTTGCGCTAACCGGCCGGTAAGATATACATACTTCATTACAGTGTGAAGGAAAAGATGAAACTTTGTGGTGGATTACTAAGATAATAATGATAATGGAAAGGAAATAACGAATGAAAGAAGATTGACGATAGAAATAATGTTGTTGGAATCCAAGGAACCCGAATTCGAAGAGCAAGTTAAGCATATATGAAGTGAATTATGAGAGAGGAAGCGAAAGAGGTGTGTTTGGATCCTAGCAATCTATGGTTTCTGCCTACCCCAATGGGACGAAGGCGTCAGCTTATGTATGTGTATGTTTAATATAGGAAAACGACTGCGATATTACTAGGAGAATTAAAAGTAAAAAGTCTAGCAGAATCTGTCAGATTTCAATTGTCGCGGGCAGAAAGTATTTGGTGTCAACAGCAGGTTTGTGTCCGACACATTTACTTTGCAGTGTAATGGCTTATATTATATTTTCAGGAATTCCAGACTTTGTCGATACACAGGCGATTATTTTTGAAGTATGAGCCAGTCCCACCAGCGCCGAGTCGTAAGATATTCCCTCTTCTGCGCAAGTTTGAGCCTGATACCGCTTATCAGGAACCTTTCCAACACCTTGGCTTTTTTAGTACTCTCAGGTAAAGTCTGATGTAGCACTAAACCGGCTAATTCTACAAATAAACTGCAGTTTCACTAGCTTGGTGACGCTTTCGTTTTAGACTTCGTAACATGAACACATTTTCTCTGACTGCGTCAAAGGCGGAAACTATTCTTTCCCATAACAATCAATACTGCCGATTTCCTCAAAGTAGACTAACCTTTTCACATTCCCACAATAACCCACAAATAAAAGCACGTAGTGCTCCGTAGCGCGAGGGAGTGTGACCGGTAGTAACACGTGTTCACCGTATGGACGACGGACTAGCATAGCATTGACTGAGCGAGTCCCACAGTGGGCCTCTCGCTCTGCGGGGAGCTCAGTACATACATTGTTGCCAAACGGTGCGCAGTCGTTGCGATACCTCTGCTGCGCCATGTTATTTTAGTGATGTGCATGAGTTTCGATGAATAAATGATGTGCCCGCATGTTGTCGATAAAAAAATTAAAAATAATTAAATTGTCAAAATTTTAGGTTTTCATATTCTTATTGATTTCAATTCTATATCAGCTGTATATGGCAACCTTGCAGATTTACACTCTGTATATGTCTTTAAATTTTTGTAACTTACTCATAACAATGTCATCTAAGTAGGAACAACGTGTAATGGATAAAATGATATCCATTACACGTAGTTGATTTGTTTTCTCGTAACTTAGTTCAAACGGCATTACCTTAAACAAAAATACCATTACCTGGACAGCTAAATACTGTTTTCTCTTCACTTTTATCTTTAAATTATGTTTGCCGAAAAGTAAGTGTAGATCAACAAAAACAGGTATCTGATCTTACAATGAAGAGACCTCCTGGGGAAGTCTTTATCTAACAGTGAACATCTTCTGGCTGGAAAGGTAATGTTATTAATTTATTATAGATAGATAGATTAAATAACAGATTTAGTCACTCCAATTGCATAACCATAACACACAACAAAACAATAGGATAAAGTGACACAATTTATAATCACAGGAGAGTAAGTGCCACCGGAGAAAGAGGCGCTGACTCAGTATTATGCTTTAAACGTGATATACAGCGCTGATCTTCCATCAGGGGCTAGATAGAGTATAGCAAGACATTCAGTGAATGTGAAAATGTAAAATAGAACAGTGTTGGATGATGTCGAATAAGTAAATTGGAATATTGTATAAGAATAATGTATTAGCCAATGTTAAACTAACAAATGTGAGACACGTACATAAAAGATTGAAGTTTAATATTGAAATTGATATATTATGTTGTAACAGGTACGTGTTCCCTCGGTTCACGATCCGTCCGGATGGACCATACATATGGTACTACGAGTGGTTCCGTACAGTCTGCGCGATTAGTATCGCCATTATAGCACCTTGCTACTCCTACCATGTCACTTATTTCCCGAACCTGTATTATATCTTCAACATTCTAGAACTTGCTGCATACTTTGATATGTAAGTCATTTTATGTTTTTTTTGTTTTTATGTGTTATAAAGGTGTTGTTCGAACTAGAAATTAAATTAACAACAAATTATATATTAGCTTTTAGATTCTGGGATGGAATAAGAAACAGTTTTCTTATTATAAGGTCCCGTATCGAGCTAAGGTAAATTTTCGATCCTCCCTTCACCCTTACGATGACGTCATAAAGGTTCTCGCTTATAATCCCTATCGGGGTAGGCTAAACTCAAGTTGAAAAGTTTCCAAGATTTTGTATTTCATTTATTAAAATTCTTAGGAAATATCAAATTTCAGAACTTATTAATGAAAGATTTTTAATCTGATTATTTTGTATTACGTAATAATTTCTTGTTGAATTAAAATGTATTTAATAAATTACTTTATAAATTACTGTTACTTTAATGTATTTAATAAATTACTTAAATGTATTTATTTTAAATGTATTTAATAAGCGGTGATAGCCCAGTTGGTAATGAGCCAGACTTGTAATCCGAAGGTTGTGGGTTCAAATCTTGGTGCGGGCCTGTACCACTAAATTCGTCTTTTCGGATTTATGTACGGACTTCTAATTATCACTTGCTCAACGATAAAGGAAAATATCGTGATGAAACCCGCCCGTCCAAGAAAATTTTCGAAGACGAGTGGTCTACCAACCCGCATTGGGCCAGCATGGTGGACTATGGCCTAAATATTGCCAGCCAGCATGGCGTTTCGAAGGGAGGCCCGTGCCCCTCGGTGGGGACTGGGGACGTATATGGGCTGGTAAAAAAAAAATTACAAATGCAAAAAAAATATATAATTCAGTACAACATTTAACACAGATTGATTATTTTGAACTCGAAGTTTTGAACAGAACTCAAATTTTTTTTACTAGCCCGTTTACGTTCCCAACGAGGGACACCACAGGTCTCCCTCAAAACATGCAATCACATAAAAACATCACTATGTCAAAACATAAAAATTACTGTGTTTAGTAAAAGGTACAGTTTTTGGGGTTGTCAATTAGAGCGATTTAGCTCATCACAATAATAATAATTTTGACTGTCCCCAAAGTCGTACCTTTCTATTTTCATAGTCACAATAGAGCTCTATATTATGGAAAAAAGTTTTGATTTATCTTAGTGCTGTACGTTGAGCACATATGTAACGTAAAGTTACAAATGATACCTCGTTCTCCAGATTTCAACGCATGCTGGTGGGGTATTTCAATGAAAAAGGCATCCTCGTGTCGCACCCAGCTTACACGGCATCGCATTATTTGAAAACGGCATTCCTTTATGACTTTCTGAGTGTTGTACCTCTGGAACATGTGGATTCGATAAGGAAACATATTTATGGTGAGCAATAGATGTACATACAGTGGTGTGTACATACAAACATACAGTCACCTTCCCAATTATAAAAAAAAATTGTTTCTATCTTCATGCAAAAATTGTATGGTCTACTTAGTGATAAATGATTTTACACTTTAGAAGAATTCTTCTTAGACTCTTTTAAATGAGTTTCTGTTTTTAGTTTATTTTTTAATCTATTTTAATAAATAATTAGCATGTTTACCCATCGCGTGCTTTGTTTACGCCGCAGGCGATACAAATCTCGTATACCATGTGTTCAAAAAGCACGCGAAGGCTTAACATCTTTTGTACATACCCGTTTTTTACAAATCAGCTATTTAAATTTTGGTTTTATGATCAACCAATTTTCTTTTTTGGGAATTCAAATGTCGAAGGTGCACGTCTTAAAGTTTCGCCAGTGTAATTTAACTTAATGTTTCTACAGTCTTAAAAGGCCACTACCTCGTGCCAGACTTGTACCAGTTATTACACGTGAACCGAACGCTGCAGCTGTATCGCGCCGTGCGCACGCTGGCTACGCTGAAGGAAAACATTAGTCGTCGTGACTTCATGCTCGTGTAACTATACTTCTTCTTTCTAACGCTTTGTTTTTTTTATACTGTAAAAAAAAACTGTAAACTGTAAAAAATCTTTATTTAACTGTAAGATATGTAACAATACAATGAATTCTGAAGCCTGTGGTAGTAAAAAACTGTGCTACAGACTTCAGAAACTTCCCAACTATTGTTACACAAATTAATAACTTACGAAAAATATAAACTAATTTATACTAAATAAACTAAGGGTTAGACGTGTGTGTGTGCGTATGTGTGTGGGTTTGTGTATATGTGTGTATGTGTTTGTGAGACCAATTAATACAGGACTTAAAGATTAGTACAGGTAAATTTTCTTGTTAAGTATTATAGTATCTTAGTAGAGTTACAAAGTTAGTAAAGAGATATAACGAATGAGTTTGCTCTTGACCACAATCTAGCCCAGTGGCGAAGATGTGGTCGAGGATGTAGCAAGCTCAACCAGAAGATGCCTATTCACTCGAAGTTTAAAGAGACTCGGGTTATATTAGCCCGAAAATACAGACGCAGGCAAAGAATTCCATTCCTTAGCGGTGTACAGTATAAAAGATGAAAAGAAGCGCTCAGTACGGATGCGAGAAATTTCGAAAAGGTAAGGGTGGTACCTACCCTGCGGTGCGTCTGGATGTCCGGTAGAAGAAAGGGGTAGGCGGAATGAGCTCGTGTAGCTTACGAGCACACTCTCCGAAGTACATCTTGTAGAAAACACATAGGTGAGCTACTTTGCGTCTCTGAGCTAGGCTTTGGAGTTTGTTTTTTACTAGCTTTTTGTCACCAATGAGCCTCTTGGCGCTGCGGTCCCGTTTCAAAGAAAGTATTCTTTTTCAAGATCCATGATATGGATGATCAGATTTTCACAGTGGAGCAAATGCCATCTGACCTCTGCTCCATAGAATCACAGCTACACAATACATAATAACGTCTAAAGCTGCAGGTTTTCTCACGTTGTTCTCCCTCACCGTCAGAGAGTCAGTCAGTATCCAACTGATCTACACGACTCAAGAAATATTCGTAGCACTAGGGATGAAACCTGGCACCTTTCGGATCCACTAACCGTAACTTTACTTACGGGTGACCAAAGAAAGTTTGGTCACCCGTAAGTTAAGTTAACCTGCTTTACCGCACTTTTAATGTTTTGACTTAGATCTCTCATGGCTTCAGTGGTTGAGTTCTCCAAATAAAATACTAATAAAATGTGAATTCCTGTTTTACCCTCTTCCTATCCTCCCGACTACCCCTCTCGCTATATGGTAATGATATTTTGCACTTTGAGTAATAATATCCCTTCTTTGTTTTGTCTTTCTTGTGCAATAAAGTGTAGGGTAGCTACAAAAGATCGCCGCGGCGATCATTGAGTCAATGACTTTCTTAGTTCAAAACCAAATTTTCAACAATTGCAAATTAATTACCGTCGCTATCGCTCTTACTCCGACTCACGGCAGCTTGACAAGAACCGGTTTCGCTCCCGTGTACGTCAGCACAGTGCCACTCAGACTGCAGCCCACAGCGCGTCGAGCGCAACATGTTGGTATCACAAAACGCATGGTGAAAAGGCGAAGAAGTGTAGGCCTCCGTGCAGCAGGTTTGGCGACAAAACGATAGATACGACACCGACGACGGTAGCGGGAGTCGATGTTAGCAAAAATAGCCGCTTGTGTATAGTAGACAAACAGTCAGGCGAGAAGTTTCTTATCGACACCGGTGCGGAGATATCTGTCTTGGCCGCACAGCGAAAGGTGAAAAAATGTTCAGAAGCCGCGTACAAGCTATATGCCGCGAACGGAACGCCTATAAGTACGTACGGCGAAAAATCAATATGTCTAAATCTAGGATTACGTAGAAACTTTCGCTGGACATTCATCATAGCCGACGTAAAAATGTCAATCATAGGAGCCGATTTCCTTAAACATTTCAAGCTATTAATAGATCTACATAATAAAAAACTCATCGACCGTGTCACAGATCTGTCAGTAAGTACGGTAACTGTGAAGACGGACCAACAGGCAGTACACACCGTCGCCGAAGACCATGCGTACTACGGCTTACTTAAGAGGTATCCAGACGCGTTACGACCCATGTCGTTCAAAGAGCCTTCGAAACACGAAGTTGTACACTATATCGAAACCACAGGCCCACCATTATTCTCCAAGGCGAGACCGCTACCACCCGATAAATATAAAGCCGCAAAAGAGGAGTTCGCCAAGATGATGGAGATGGGTATCTGCCAACCCTCTAAGAGCCCTTGGGCCAGTCCACTTCACGTAGTCAAGAAAAAGGACGGCTCGATGCGCGTGTGTGGTGATTACCGCCGATTAAATTCAGTGACACTACCGGATCGCTACCCTATACCGCGTGTCATGGATTTCACGTATAAACTACACGGAATGACGGTATTCTCGAAACTCGACCTTAAGAGCGCCTGCTATTGGATACCTATGGCAAATCCAGAGAAAACAGCAATAATTACACCGTTTGCTCTTTTTGAATTTAAATGCATGCCATTCGGACTACGAAATTCAAGTCAGACTTTTCAACGATTTATGCACGAAGTCTTACGAGGAATAGAAGGTGCGTTTCCATTTGTAGACGACATACTTTGCTTTTCTAGGAACGAAGAGGAACACCGGAAAGTACTTGAACAAGTCTTATCGCGATTAAACGAATACGGGTTGGCGCTAAACGTAAATAAGTGCGAATTCGGCCAACACGAAATCAACTTTCTTGGGTATAAAGTTACAAGCGAAGGAATAGCGCCGACTGCAGAAAAAGTCGAAATTATCTCTAATTACGAAAAACCGGCGAACGTTCAAGAATTGCGTAGATTTCTGGGTATGATAAATTTTTATCGCGATTGCCTACCGCAACAGGCACAATTACAGCACGAGCTGAATAAATACTTACATAACTCGAAAAAAAACGACAAGACGCCCATCGAATGGACACCTGAGGCCGAAAAAGCATTTGAAGATTGCCGGCAAAGCATCTTAAGAGCAACGGTGATCTCACACCCCGTTCCGGGCGCACCGTTGTGTATTATGTCAGACGCGTCGGATCGCGGCATAGGCGCGGTACTACAACAGAGGATAGGCAGCGAGTGGAAACCCCTATCTTTTTTCTCTAAAACGATCAGCGACACACAACGACGGTACAGCGTATATGATCGCGAATTATTAGCGATATACGCGGCCGTGAAACGATTTCGACGACTTATCGAAGGAAATGACGTCATCGTCTATACAGACCATAAACCGTTGGTAAACGCGCTCACGAAACTTCCAAGCGAAAACGACACTCCGCGAAGGGAACGACAGTTAAGTTTCATCAGCCAGTTCTGCTCAGACATCATATACAACAAAAATACGGTTGCCGACTCGTTGTCACGCATCGAAGTTATTTCCTACACGACAACTATAGATTTTGCAAATCTACCCGTCGATCAAAAAAACTGTGTAGAACTCGAACAGTTAACAAAGAAACCGAATTTACGTTTCTCACAAATCGCCTTGCCAGGCACGGAACAAACAATAGCATGCGAAATGTCAACGGGTACACCTCGCCCTTATCTACCGCCGACATATCGTTACGAAGCATACAAAGCACAACACGAATTATGTCACTCGGGTATTCGTACGACACGAAAACAGGTGTCGTCAAAGTATTTTTGGCCAAGCATGAATAAAGATATAGGAACGTGGACACGAAGTTGCATCGACTGTCAAAAGTCAAAGGTCAATCGACATACTAAGTCAGCACACCAAGTTTTTCCACCCTATCAACGTTTCGAACACATACACATCGACATAGTAGGACCACTGCCACAATCAGGTGACAATAGGTACGTCATTACCATGATTGATCGCTTCACGAAGTGGCCAGAAGCAGTCCCAGTACGCGACATTACCGCCGAAACGGTAGCAAAGGTACTATACGAGACCTGGATCACGAGATTCGGATGTCCGCTACGCATTACAACTGACCAGGGACGTCAGTTCGAATCGCATCTTTTCAACTGCCTACTGAAACGATTCGGTATACAACGCATAAGGACAACGCCTTATCACCCTCAAGCGAATGGCCAAGTCGAACGCCTGCATAGAACCCTAAAAGCAGCATTAATGGCTAGGGGTAACACGATCAATTGGTCTAGCGACATACATACTGTGTTACTAGGCTTAAGGACTACATTACGCAGAGATAGCAAAATGAGTCCCTGCCTACTCACTTACGGAACGCAACTCAGGATTCCGTCCGATTTTATTCTACCTACGGAACCAGTCACGAACGACGCCGACTATGTAAAAGAGTTAGTCACCGCAATGGCAAACATTTCGCCTACGTACGAAAATAAAACAAACCACAGTGCTTTCGTTCATAAAGATCTACGAACATGTTCTCATGTTTTTATAAAAAATGACGCAGTAAAAAAACCGCTGACGTCACCGTACGACGGACCATACGAAGTACTCGAGAAAAAAGAAAAGTATTTTAAAATACAACTACCGCTACGAACAACGGTCATATCGATCGACAGGCTGAAACCAGCCTACGTACTCAACGAAAAAACTAACGAAAACAAGACGACTACGACTACAACGAGTACAGGCATACAAACTCGCTCAGGCAGAGTTTCGAAACCACCTGTTCGGTACGCACCGACTTAGCAATCGCATAGACACAATTATATACCTAAATAATATGCCTGCATACATAGCTACATACTATTTAACGCAAATCGAATCGCACATACATTTACATCACTGCTAAGTACCTCACTCGCTCATTCGAACATGCGTTAGCATACTCACACACATTTTATACAAACAACAGCCCTCCACTCGTGCTTTCCTACCGGCCTTCCACAAGCGGATCTCACCGGCTTGGGAAATCAAGAGGCGAGTGGACGGCAGAAGATCCTCACCTAACACTCTGTCCGGCGGGTAGCACAAAATGACCGTACAAATGGGCACATATAAGAAAGCCAAGCTAGCACGAGCGCACCACTACATGTCGCAAGCTTAGCAAGGATGGACCTATCGGAAGTGAACGAGCAACTCAAGAGAATTCAAGAATGGATGCAGCAGGGGTGAGCCACATCACACGCTAGAAGCTCTGCCTACCCTGCTACGCTATACGCCATGCGCCATACACACTACGCGCATTCACGCAGAACGCATCACCGAAGCTCTGCCTACCCTACTACGCTACGCGCCATGCGCCATACGTGCAACGCGCGCATTCACACTAGGCGCATCACCGAATCACAAGCACTAGATACTACTTGCCAGCCAAAGGCAGTAGTATACTTCACGACCAACACACATGTTACGAGAAATACGCAGCTGTTAGCAATCGACGCTCATCGAGGCAAGGAGCGCACGACGACCGCATCGGCTGAAAGTCATCGATGTACTGCGAGCTCCAGCGACCGGCCCGGTGACGCTACATTACGTCAGCACACTCCCACCGCACACCACTGCAAGCGCCTGCTCAACTCAACGCCGCAAACAACGCCTCAAGCACACTAACTGAGTTTTAACTATGTATTATGGGTTAGGCGTCGCAGAAGGGGAAATATATTTTCTGTCGCGAAAGTTGTTTTCTTTCCCAGGGGGGGAGTATATGTAGGGTAGCTACAAAAGATCGCCGCGGCCAGAGTAGGTATAAATACGGCCGGCGCATCCAATAAACGAGCATTCATCCAACGGGAGTCCATCACCACAGCTGGGCCACAATCGAAATTTCAATGTTTGACTATGCCAAGAATTTCTCAAAATTTGTCGTATACGATTGGCAAAGAAAACAGAATTTCTCGGGGCCGCGTTTAAAAGTTATCGGGGGTTGTTTGGGGCCCAGCTGCAGTGACGTCACTACAGCTGAGCCACACCTGTATCTCGAAGATGGAACCATGTAGCGGAGATCTGACTACGTAGAAAATTTCTCGTGAATTTCTCGAGACAAACGCCAAAATAAGAAAACTATTCGATCTCGCGTTCAAAAGATATAAGACATTCGTTGGGGCCCAGCTGCAGTGACGCGTCACTACAGCTGAGCCACCTGGATCTTGAAAACGGGATGACGTAGAGGAAATCTGCTTGCGTAGATAATTTCTCGAGAATTTCTCGAGTATAATCATCTAAAAATCTGAGTTTCTCGGTGTCCCGTTCTAGAGAAAAAAGACTTTATTTAATTTTCATAGAAAGGTACTGTCGCGATTAAAAGTGAAATGAAGAAAATTTAATTCCAGTAATATAATAAAGAAATAAGCTAAAGCAAATTGAGCCGTCTGGCATGGTTTACAAAAAGTCTTCTTCCTTTAGTATCGTGTAGGTATAATCCCACCAAAAACATAAATGTAAAAAAGTAGGCCAAGTTCTTGTACATAAAAAAAGAGTTGAAATCTAAACTACAGCCAAGTTAATAATAATCAGAACCGATATTAATCATTCCAACTTGGCGGGTTTTCATCACACCAATACTTCTGAGAAGAGCAAATCTTGAGGAGGTAAGTTGTAGAGTTGGACTTTTTTCCTTCATTAATTTCAAAAGCCAAGTTCGAATGATTAATATCGGTTCTGATTATTATTAACTTGACTGTAGTTTAGATTTCAACTCTTTTTTTATGTACATACAAGAATTTGGCCTACATTTTAACATTTATGTTTTTGGTGAGATTTCATTTCTTTTTGCTCAGTTTGCTTTATAGTACCTATCGCAACGTTGTTCATATTATATCATTTTTATACATAATAATGACTATAAACTGACTCACACTTGACCAATTTCCAATTTTCGACGTTTTCTTTACTTTTTTAAATATTAACGACTATCCTCATGCCAAATTTCAGATTTTTAATTCTTAGAGAAGTATTACCAACATTCTTATACATAATTTTGACTTAAACCTGACTCGCACTTGACCAATTTCCAATATTCGAATTTTTCCATTACTCTTACCCTGACGACTAGCTAAATGCCAAATTTCAGCTTTGTAGGTCAAACATTTTGATGAGCTGTCAATGAGTGAGTGAATGCGTGAGTCAATCAGTGAGTACCAAATTTACTATTTTCTCGAGTCTATAACTTTTTTTCTGTAATAGCTACAATATTGAAACTTTTTATTCAAAGTATATTAAATTATATCATTATGTCCGTAAAGTTTCATCCAGACCTATTAATCAGGTAAGAAGATACAGGGGGGTCAAAAGTGGCTCGAAGCGGTTCGGGTAAATAGTGCACGGTGTGCGCTCGGCCTGTGCTTAGAACTTGGCCTTCTAGGATTGGCTAGGCAAAGCCCAAAAAAATAATCTGTTTGGGCTTTGCCTAGCCAATCCTAGAAGCGACTTGCAGACTCGGTCAAACGTAGATCTGTACTGTACTAATAAGTAATATGTTTAATTATGTACAATTCTAAAATGTCATAATGCCTCACCATGTGAGAATAATGAATTTTTTTTATTGTAGTTATGACAATATTAAAACAATAAACATTAAAATTAAAAAATATCGTTTTATTATACAACTTTTTTATTTAAATTAAGGCAATATTTAAAAAATAAACATTGTTTTAAATTTACGTTTTATTAAATACAACTAATATAATATAACAAACAAACACATTCTAATTCATATTTTAGGTTTGACTGGTCAAACCCCGATTTCATAAAATTGAATTTCGATGTTTGCCTGACCAAATTAGTCTCTCCTTTTTAAACTATTATTTTGTAAGTGTTAAGTAATAAGTCAAAAAATAAATATATAGCGCCCATTTTGTTAAAAAACAAACTGGTGGATTTGGTGCGTAGCTAAGAAGCACGATTAATTTATGTTTTGTAAATAATTAAGTATATTTGATCTCAAAAAATACTTTACCTTGGAAAGAAAAAAATAAATCATGTTAATAAATCAAACGTTTTTAACTTTGTTCGCCCTCGTCTTGTATGCACTGCAGTTTACTGTGTTATGCGGCTTCGTATCGCTTCTAAAATACATTACTCTTAAAAGCTAAACTCAATTTATGAACTACCTAAGGGTCAGCTCCCACAGCGACGCGACGTTGCGAATAGAGCTACTCAAAATTGAACTTTATTACATAACATGAAAAGATAAACATTTCATTGTGAGAACGACGCAGCGCCACGCGCTGCGTGGTGCGACGTGTTCTAATTCTCACTTGTAATAAATAAACGTCGCGGTGGGAGCTGACCCTAACCGTGCTGCCATCTCCCGAGAGTGTGTTTCAACTTTCATTTTTTATGATTTTATTTTAATCTATGGTTTAATGTAATTTTTGTACTTCACTCATTAAAGTCGTACCATATTTCATAAAGAACTTATTAAAAAGTGTGAAAGTGAATCAAGTGGTCTAACATACACCACTGAACTTGGACTTGACTAAAAGGACTAGTATCCATGCCATAAAAATAAAAAATAACTAGTACTTTGAAAGACAGTTGTACGCGAGTGTACATTTTACTTCGGGTAGTCTAAGAGCTCGATGTCAAAATATTGTACATATCATACTGATCGATTTAATCATTTAAATAATATGAAAATGATACTAACTTCATTGAAATTATTGCCTTTTCTCTCACTAAATACTGTAAAACTAGTAACGTTATACTCTGACCCAAGAAAGTCACGCCAAATATTAAAAATAACAGTTCTGTGCGCACTTTGGCCATCTGGCTCCTAGACTATTCACGATAAAAAAGAATTTTTTTTTCTCTAGAACGGGACACCGAGAAACTCAGATTTTTAGATGATTATACTCGAGAAATTCTTGAGAAATTATCTACGGAAGCAGATTTCCTCTACGTCATCCCGTTTTCGAGATCCAGGTGGCTCAGCTGTAGTGACGCGTCACTGCAGCTGGGCCCCAACGAATGTCTTATATCTTTTGAACGCGAGACCGGACAGTTTTCTTATTTTGGCGTTTGTCTCGAGAAATTCACGAGAAATTTTCTACGTAGTCAGATCTCCGCTACATGGTTCCATCTTCGAGATACAGGTGTGGCTCAGCTGTAGTGACGTCACTGCAGCTGGGCCCCAAACAACCCCCGATAACTTTTAAACGCGGCCCCGAGAAATTCTGTTTTCTTTGCCAATCGTATACGACAAATTTTGAGAAATTCTTGGCATAGTCAAACATTGAAATTTCGATTGTGGCCCAGCTGTGGTGATGGACTCATCCAACGGCACTCGGCGTTTCACTACCTCCCTGTTCGACCCTACCTGCGCATCTAATACGACCGCCACAAAAGTATTCATTCGTTCATTTCAAGTGGCAATTTATCACGAGCGTTTCCGTACTTCGGAGGCAACGTCAAACAGTCGATCGGTCCCTGCTGTTGTCGATTGAATACAGTCGTTAAACAAAGTTTGAGGCCATTTGGGTGGTTTGGAAACTCACAGCAAAGTTAGTCAAGTTCGCCTCGATACTTGATTACATATATCTACACGATAAGGAAGGAAGTTAGTAGCTATTAGAATATAGTATGTGCTCGTGTATAGATAGTTGGTTTATAATACCTATTAAGTCTTTTCAAATTGTTCCCAGTATCAAAACACTTCCAATTTTCGTGGCGTTCGTTTCACTAGCTACGATATATGCGCTCGGGCCCACTGTTGACTTGTATCATAAAACAACTGCTGATCATAAAGGTATTATTAGCTTTACTTACAATCCTTGTATGGTGTTATTAAAAACATACGAAGGCATATCAGTTAATCTACCAAACTGTATTTTTTATTTACAACTTGGGGAACACAGCATTCGATTGATTTAAGTTCTCAACTTCGAAAAAGGTAACATAGCACAAAAGCGATCAAAATGTTGACCACCTACCATTGATCTACCAATTTAACACATTACTATAAAAAAGTCTTTTTAAGGAGAGCGAATATTGTAATCTCAATAATGTGACTGCTGGTCTTTCATAAAATCAGCTCTTTTTATATGGCGTAGGATACCTAATGTATTCTGTTTCAAAATAAATGACCAAAAATGTAAACAAACAATAGCGCTGCACCTTATAACAAATTCGTTTCAGATCACTGAAACACTATTCTTCTATATCTATATCTATACATTTTATAAAGAGGAAAGGTTTGTTTGTTTGTTTGCATCGAATAGGCTCCGAAACTACTGGACCGATTCGAAAAATTCGTTCACCATTAGAATCCTACATTATCCGGGATGGACATAGGGTACATGATTTTCCCAAATTCCCACGGGAACGAAGTCTCGCGCGGGAAGCTAGTAATAAATATTTTTTTAATAATACATTCATAAAATAGTCAAAATCTATATACAGGGTGGATATTCACCGACGTGATAGTAAGTCATGTTTCTACTTTATTCGATAACTTCCAAAACGGAATACTTTATGAAAAACTGAAATTAAACAAAACTTTTTTTTAAGTGTGGCCCGGAATAAACTACATAAAGATTTTTCCTGTCAATATTAATTTTAGGAACAATAGAAATTTACCTTATGTTCGTTTATCTCAAATCAAATGATAAACAAAATAAATGATTTCAGACTTTCATTTTTATTTTTAACCCCGTTAAAAAAAGGTGTGTGTATCTGTATGTCTGTTTGTGGCATCGTAGCTGCTAAACAAAACAACCGATTTCGATGCGGGTTTTTGGTTGGTTTGAAAGCTGCCGTGATTAAGATGGTTCTTAGCATTGGCGTATCTAGGGTTATTTACTGGGGGGGGGGGGGGGGGGGGCACGGGCCTGTCGAAAATTAAATGTATTTCTTAGCTGTAGATAACTATATATATATATATATATTATGATTTTTGTGTGAAGTTATCAGTATTATGATATTAATTATAGTATTTCGAATTGGTAGCCCAATATTCTGGGGTGGGCCCTAGACCATACTGGGGTGGGCACGGCCCACCCGGCCCTCCCCCTATATACGCCTATGGTTCTTAGCTTTATTTGATCAAAATCGGTTATGAATGCTTTAGCAGTGAGAGTATGGAGTTAATTTTGAAATTATCTTTTTTTACAAACAAGAAAAAATATTACCTACTAAGAAATAAGGAATTTTTGGCGAAGTCTTCATCAGCCCATATACGTCCTCACTGCTGGGGCACGGGCCTCCCTCAATAACATGAGGGGTAAATGCCATACTCACCACGCTTGGCAGACGGGTTGGCGAGGGTTTTGATATAATTGCAGAGTTTTCCTTCTCTGTGTGCAGATGAACTTGCTTGCATATTTACCTTAGTCGCCTTGTACGACACCTCGGTAAGAAAGAGGGTGGTCCTATTCTACTCTGCCGGGGACTCACACGGATTAGTAAAAGCCTAAATCATATCGGTGTAAACGAAACGCAATTATAAACAAATAATTATGTAAAACGAAACGCTTTTGACAGTAGCTGTCATATATCTGTCAATGTCATTCCTGTCACTTTTTGTCTGATCCAAATGCCCCCGTATGTGCTACGTTTAAAAAATAAAATATCCAAAGTTAATTAAACAATCGTTTCTTTTTCTGACCATAACCCATGCCGGGGCTACGGCATTGCCCAGTAAATAGTATATTTTCACGATTCGGCAGAAAAAGTAACTTATTTCCTCCGTGTACGTACACCAATCTTTTCACATCTCTCCACAAATAAGTTAGTCCGGGATCGCGTTGGCCGGGGAACTGGGCCATCTCGTCCGATCCATTGTGTTATTCTCGGTAACTTCTCGGTAATTTTACGTATCGCCCCGTGGCGTGAGCGCGACCAGTAAAAATTTGCGCTCAACTCAAATCACTATTAATGGCAATAAATTTATGAAAAATTTCGCAAAAATCAAACAACCATTTTTTCCAAAACTTGTACCAATGTCAAGTTTTTTACTTTTTCTTATTTGACAGCAAATAGTTTGTGTAAGTTAAATTGATCAGTTGACAAACCGTACAAGCTATGTAATAGGAATGTGCATCAGTTTCGATAATGTATCGATGGATTAGTGCTGTGTGCATTAATTGTCGATGACAAAAAAAAAAACATTTTTTATTTTATAAGTTATTTAAGTTCTTTACAAGCAGTACAATGACCTCAGTGGATAGGGCAAGTTTGCGGATTTACAGCTTGTATATAAAAATGAACCTCTATTTCTCCTGGTGACGCTATAACTTGAGGACGGCTTGGCTTGACCAGGTTTATATATAAAAAAAAATAATCCACCAGGACAATCCCCACGAGAACGAAGTCTCGGGCAGACAGCTAGTAAATAATATTTTTAATACAGTTGCTCAAAAAGTGGCGTATTGCAGGGACGTATAGCGTTCGGGATGTGGGCTATTACATATTCGAGCTTTTTCTTTACCTTTCCCGAACTCATGCGTTTTCTTTCCCAACTCTCAAAATAATGTCTATTAATAAGAAAATTAAACAACCGCGAAGTTTTTACTAAAAAATATTCATAGAAGTTTTTCTGATTCATGCAAATATTTCTAAAAAAGCTACTAATTTGTTTCAATATCAGATTTCAAAGTAATTTTAATTAAAAAATTCGCCTTCGGCTCGGGTCAACATCTGTCGGAACTCGTTGTAATAACAGAAATCCCACACTTGTATTGAAAACTACTATTCCAAAAAAATATTAAAATTCGACTTAATAGAGCAACACAACAAAATTTAATTAATAACAATATTTACAATCTTTATTGTTATTTACAACATACGGTTTTTACTTACATTTTTCATATTTTTCTACTATTTTTATTATATTCATTGTATACATACGTCATAAATACTACACATTAACATGCACACGCGCGCAGAGAGCGCCTCCGTCCACTTAGGTCCTGGCAGAATAACAGCGTTGTGGTTTCTTACCACAACAAATGCTGAGCCAGCGCCATTTTCACTGACACGATACACGCAACACCAACCACTCACACATACACATACACACACTCACACACACACACACACACACATTCCTACTCACTCTCAAACACACTCTTCCAAACACATTAATTTTAATTACCCAATCGTTAAAATACAAATGTTTTTTATTTTTTTAGTTTTTGTAATTGTGTGTAATGTGTCAGTAAATAAAGGTTTTATCTATCTATCTATCTATCATAACCTAAAACCGTGACAGGTGTCAAATGGCTGGCACGCCCACCCGTAATATTTGATTACATTTTAGGTCACTTAGTTCGAAATAGAATATAGCTTATTATACGTATAGGATAGAAACAAATGTAAATTTCTTTACAGATTCCTATTTCATCATAAACCATAACGATTCTCTTGATCCTTGGATGAGAAGCAACATAGGTAAACACCCTCCTTATTTCATCAGGGGTCACAGAACTATATCGAGATAGACGAAAAGAGCGCTTCAAACAGTATGAGAACCTAGCGTGTCGAATTTTTCATAAAATGACGTCACGAGCGAGATTTAGTCATGGGAAATCAAGACCGCGCGGAAACGATTCAAAGGCGCTTAATTAAGTAAAACAATAATGTAAATCCGATTAAAATCGATTATCATTTACGGCATAGGTCTCAAGCGGACTGACTTAAGTCGGACAAAACTGTGACGAAACCTCACACTTTTTACACGCAAGGTAGGTAAACTTTTACCGTCTATCTCGATATAGGTCTGTGTCAGGGGTTTATAAAGGGTTATAAAAAATCCGCTGTTTTCCCATAGATAAATTAGCTATTAAGTATTAGCTAAGCTGTTCTTTACACCCTGTAAAAATCTCAATACCGTTAATGACCGAAGATTTGGATATCTTATCAACATCCTCATTTCCCTGTATCGCTGTGTGATTAAATTAATTGTTACTGAAACCTAGAAGTAAATTTTGGTTTGATAATTTAATTCAGCTTTCTGAGGACGTGAAATTTGTCTAAATGAATACAGCTGTAATTAACAAATAACCCTTAGTGAATTTGGCTAAGGTTGCCTGGAAAAAAATTCTTTCAAGCAATAAGGCCGTCTTTTTGTACAGTCAACAGCAACTCAGGTTACCACAAACTGCCAAATTTCCCCAATGAATAGTAAACTCTAATACTTGGAGATAAAA
Source organism: Aproaerema taeniolella (assembly GCA_949987775.1). Classification (NCBI taxonomy): domain Eukaryota; kingdom Metazoa; phylum Arthropoda; class Insecta; order Lepidoptera; family Gelechiidae; genus Aproaerema; species Aproaerema taeniolella. The sequence goes on along the minus strand of OX465246.1, from coordinate 1,914,435 downwards.
TTGAAAATCGATTGAAGAAATTTGACAGTTTTGGGTAGCATGATGTGCCGTTTTCCCTGTATATATTTTTTTATGTTTTGTCTTATCTTATATTAGTGTGCAAACAAATTATATTGTAATTAATTTAATAAACTGTATTGTAATTGAGTACAAATAACCCTGTGTAAATTCAAATAACCCCTATGTGAATTACAAATAACCCTGTATAAATTATGACGTATGACAGTGAGATACAACGTAATGGAAACGCCTGGCAACTGCATGCTCACAATTTACTACTGGATTCTTAGCGAGGTGACTACCACAGGCTTCCGCTTTTTTAGTCCAAATTCCGAAGAACTCATCATTGCTTTAAGTATTGCACGTTTAGCAAGTAAGTTTTTTTAAAATATTTATTATTATTATTTATTTTATAAGCTCACATACATGGGCCTTCCTTCGAAAGTGGATTTAGGCCACAGTCCACCATCCTGAACCAATACGGGTTGGTGGACCGCTCGCCTTTCGAAAACGAATTTTCTTAGACGTGCGGGTTTCTTCACGATGTTTTCCTTTACCGCTGAACAAGTGATAAATTATTGAAAGAATCGTCCATAAATCCGAAAAGATGAATTAATAGTGGTACAGGCCCTCACCAGGATTTAAACCCGCAACCTTTTGGTTACAAATCTGGCTCATTACTAACTGAGCTATGCAGACTATTAATTTGCTATTTAAACTTAAGGAGGCAATTCTCCTCATTACTAGGCTCCGCTCTCCGTCCGTCTGTCCGTCTGTCACCAGGCTGTATCTCATGAACCGTTATAGTTCGACAGCTGAAATTTTCGCAGATAATGTAGGTATTTCTATGTGCCCTATAACAACAAATACTAAAAACCAGAATAAAATAAATATTTAAGGGGGCTCCCATACAAAAAAACGTGAATTTTTTTGCTCGTTTTTATAGAAAGTCGGTCCGAGGCTGTATCTCATGAACCGTGAAAGTAAGACTATTGAAATTTTCACAGATGATGCATTTTGATTGCTGCTATAACAAAAAATACTAAAAAGTAGAATAAATTAAATAATTAAGAGGGCTCCCATACAACAAACGTGATTTTTTTGCCGTTTTTATAGAGATAATGGTTTTTATAGAGATAATGGTTTTTATAGAGTCCGACTCGCACTTGCCCGTTTTATTTATTTATTTATGAGCCCATATGCCACCCAACACGTTTCGCCCTGCATCAGCAATACTCCGCTCGTAGCCCAGTGGCTCTCGCTGATCTCGACTGATCAGTGAGGTTAAGCAACGTACACAGAAGCAGGTAACCTGATGGGTGACCAAAGTGGCAATTTATCACGAGTGTTTCCGTGCTTCGGAGGGCACGTTAAGCTGTCGGTCCCGGCTGTTGTCGATTGACAACAGTCGTTAAAACCAAGTCAAAGGCCATTGTGCGGTTTGAAAACTCTGACACCAGGGTTAGCCAAGTTCGCCACTTACTTGACTATACCTACACGATAAGAAGAAGAAGCAATACTCCAACTAGATTACGGGTCACGGACAAAATCAAAGCTAAATGTCCGCGTGAATAAGTTTTAAAAGAGTTTTTATTTCAACCTAATTACAACCAACAACACACAAATATAATAAAGACACAAATATATTTAAAAATAGGAGCTCACGTCTCATGTGAGCTGTTTTTTTTAAAACGACACACTCAAGTGGCCACTCTAAAGTTTTGTCTCGTGTGCCTTAAAGACGCTGGTCAAATCTCTTCTCTACTAAATAATAAAGTCACTTACACGGGGGGTACCGGTATGCTTTCAGTACCGTTAACTCATCTAGTACTGGTACCTGGGTACCAAAATAGCAAGAACCTCTAAGGACAGGCTGGTATGATACCAGTTCCAAGATTGACTTGACTTTATAAAAGTTATTATTACATCTATTATAAAAGCTTAAAGTACTTGCTTTAAAAGGGCTGCATTGAACTCTCGTATTCAGTTAAGCGGCGCTTAAGGGTTACAAAAACTCCTCGTATGCTGCTTAAAGTAGCCGAATGCACTTTGTTACTTCCTTTATAAGATTTTAGGCTGTAAGTTGGTAGTCAAATGAACTTTTACAAGGGCAAAGGTAGTACTTGATTCAAGTACGCCGCTTTTAGTTACCTTTGACTATTGCGGAAGCCATTATTCTAGTCATCGCTGCTCTTTGAACTGTAATATAGCTATTATATAGCTTAAAGCTATAAAATAAGCTGCAATTTTCACTTGTGTGGTGGTTGGGTGGTTAGGTGGTTTCGCTTGATTCTATCAATTTAATTCCAGCTACTGTTCTACTGACGTATGTTGCTATGAAAATAATCAGCATTAGAGGAAACGTGGATAAGTCACTGGCCAGATTTCAACTACATATAAACGACTTGTTGATATACATGAAGAAAGAAAACTTCAGCGTGGAGATACAGACGTAAATAAATAAATACATTACTCAGAGTGCAATGGACAGGTTAGCAAAAACTAAAAAACCCGGAACACAGACCATCGTTCTGAACAATTTTCCAGCGGGATTTGCTTAGGTTTTTTTTTTGTTTTTTAAAGTGTTATGCTTTTTAATTAAATTATTTTTACAAATACACTCTATTTTCCAATAAGAAACGATTATAATAGCATAAAACACGAAAACCAGCAATGTACATCGCATTCTGAGAGCAGGGCAAAAATTTGTTTTTGGGTGTTAGCTAAAAAATTCCCTTCTTGCCCGCGGTCCACCAATTCTGTTCACCTGGTGGACTACGGGCAATTTTTTTTACCCGTCGTCCAATCGCTTGGTTATGTCAAAAATTATATTTCCCATCGTCCACCTTGTTTAAAGCCGATTCTTTTTAAATTGATCTTTTTGAAGTTACTTCTTATAAGTACAGGGTACGCAGGATAAATAATTGGTAAGTTAAACAATGTACAGGGATGATGAATATGAAATTTAAAAAAAAAACTTTATTTTTCTCGCCACCAGTAACAATATATATATACGAGTATATCACAAATATGTGTGCATTAATGTCAAATAAACGCTTTGAATCTTGAAATGTTACAGTTTGTACTAGTGGAGAGACAGGAGCCCCAAACTACACACATCAAAAAAAGTTTGCGATCACTTGGAAAAGTGCTAATATTTTTTATTGTAGAAGAATAAAACTTAATCACTTTTTATCTTTTGATTCCTTATTTAAAAATATGAAATTTAAATATAAAATAATTTCGTAATTCAAATGATTTTTCATTTAAAAAGACAATCAACCCTTGCTTGCTTTCATTCAGAAATCTGACATAGTCGCAACTTATCAATATTTTCAATTTATTCAAAAAAAATTAAGTTAGTAACGATGCCGAGAGGATTAACTGCAGTTTTACGAGCCAGAATTCTAACTTTAAGTGGAGAAGGCTATTCCACGAGGGAAATATCACGCAGAGTTCATGTATCCCAATCCTGCGTGGTGACCACGTTGGAGAGGTAACAGGGCATGGAAGATTTAGCTGATCGACCTCGCAGTGGTCGCCCAACTGTTCTTACTGCAATTCAGAAGCGATATATCAGATTACTGGCTGCCCGTGACCCAACAATGAACGCTACTAAAATGAAAGCAGAGCTGCGAGCTGCCACCGGCCGCGAAGTTAGCACCCAAACGATTAGAAATTGCTTACACCAAGCTGGATTACGAGCAAGGAGATCCTGGCGAGCACCTCTGAACTCACAGCAACGGAAGCGGCGCAGATTGCAATGGGCAAGGCTCCGTCAAAATGAAGAAATTGAGGACGAAAGCATCTGGCAGAACTGCCTCTTCGTTGACGAAACGCGGATCAGTACACATCCAGATAACCGACGTGTCCGTGTCTGGAGAAGACCTGGCGACTCTGAAAGGCAGAGAACTGCCACTGGAACCGTTCAGCAGGGCGGAAAATCAGTGTCCTTTTGGGCCGGGATAATGATTGGGGCTAGGACGCCCTTAATCCCGTATCAAGGCACCATGACCGGAGCCATGTACAAAACGATTGCAATCGATGGATACGTCAGACCATTCCGCATCAACCACGGGCGCCAATTCATAATGGTAGATGATAATGCGCCCGCACATCGAAACGGACGTGTTGATGCTGCTCTCCAGCAATACGACATCACCAGATTAGACTGGCCTGCCGGCTCGCTTGACTTAAACCCGATCGAGCATGCGTGGGATGCTCTTAAGCGAGCTGTTTGGAACCGTCAGCCACCTCCGCGAACAGTGTCAGAAATCAGGGCAGCTGCTATTGAAGAGTGGGACAGGTTACCACAAGAAATGCTAGATAACTTAATTCTTAGCATGCCCAGAAGGGTTTCCGCATGTGTGCGAGCCAGGGGAGGAGTCATTTTATACTAACTATTAATTTTTTCGTAATAAATTTTGTTTGTTTTTTCATTAATTCAAATTTTTCATTACATTACATTTAAGCCAAAATTGCATTTCCTAGCTTTTGTTAATAAAAAGTAAATAATTAATAATGATTCTTTTATTTACTTAGTGCATTTTCATTATAAAATCATAAAACGTAAACAGTTTCTTTAAATAATTTATATTTTAAAGAATACACCTGATTTTGCTACTGATCGTAAACTTTTTTTGATGTGTGTAGGTAGACCCTGTGCTATGGGACCCCTGCCCTCCCCTTAACGGACAGTTGTTACTCACCTAACTTTAAAATTATACTTAACAGTTATACTTAAAGTTATAGTTATACTTAAAAGTTATACTTAACTTTTTGGCAGAAAGGGTAAATTTCAAAATAAAAATTAAATTAACAGTTGATTACACATCTAACTTTTAACCATTCAACTAAATTTCTTTCTGTAATGTTCTTTCTCTTTTGCAGAGAGAGTAAAATTATAAATAAAACATTAAATTAAGAATTAATTTACAAACATTTAAATTCTTGCATCATATTTTGTGTGTGTTTGTGTGTGTGTGCGTAATGTGTTGTGTGTGTGTGTGTATGTGTGTGTGTGTATGTATGTGTGTGTGTGAAAGGCGCTTAATATAAACAACACATACTACCCCTAATTAGTTAAATTAATTAGCGCAATTTCTCTAAAGCATATCCAACAGTTATTTCATTGTTCAGTAATTGTAGTTGTATACTCATTATGTCATCGTCGTTGGCAACGTATATTTTTCTCCTTCTCGATATCGTATTAGATGATTCTTCAAGTTCACTAAGAACATTTAGTAGCCGTATTAATGTTGCATTTCTTTTCATAATTTTTCGCCCTAATTTCGAGTGAAAGGACTCTACAATATTGTTTGTTCGATGTCTATTTCCAAAAACAGATAATATATTATTAAAGTTCTCAGTTAGCCAATAACTTTCAACGGAAATTTACCCTTTCTGCCAAAAAGTTAAGTATAACTTTTAATTATAACTATAACTTTAAGTATAACTGTTAAGTATAATTTTAAAGTTAGGTGTGTAACAACTGTCCGTTACGGGGAGGGCAGGGGTCCCATAGCCCAGGGTCTACCTAGTTTGGGGCGCCAAAAAGATTAATAATAACTGGCCACTTAAAAAGATTGCAACATGGTGTACTACGGGTAGGAAAATACCTCCCGTAGTTCACCTCTGTTCACCTGGGTGTACGATGGGTAAAAATAATTGCCCGTAGTCCACCAGGTGAACAGAATTGGTGGACCACGGGCAAGAAGGGAATTTTTTTTTATCAAAATTTGTCCAGCCGTTTGAGCGTAAAAGAGTAACAAACATCCATATAAACTTTCGCGTTTATAATATTAGTAAGGATGCGAAAGTAACTCTATCTGTTTGTTACGCTTTCACGCCTTAACCGTTAAACCGATTTCTATCAAATTTGGTACAGAGATAAATTAGACCTTGTGAAAGGGCATAGGCTACATTTTATCCTACTTCTGTACACGATGTAATCGGAGCCGCGGGCGGAAAGCTGGTAATATATACGCAAATTTTGATTTTGTTATTTAACACGTTGGCTGCCCATCACACTACACCTAAAGTATTCCTTCGACGCCCCATACAAATCTACTGATCCCACTGGTGCTGCTCAAAGCATCGCTCTATTACTGAAGGGCCATGAGCATCACCTATGGGATAAGAAACTAATTGTTCACTCATTGACTCTGGCCCCCCAAAAAAATCGGCAAAACAGTACCCTCAAAAATAAGCTTCTAATCTTAGAGTATAACTACTGTAATATATACTCTAAGCTTCTAACCCAACTGGTGATGCTCATGGTCTCGAGAGAAGATTACGTGATCTAACCGATGATGCTTATGGCACCATAACACCATGTTTTCATGATCAGGGAGGCGTTATCGTACTTCAAAAACAGATGGGAACATACGAGTGGGTCGTCGAGCCGTGAGCTCCTGAAGCTTTGCGATCAGATCACCCTGCGAAGTGAAGTGATACTTCACATTTATGGACCCACTTTTCTGAAGGTCAGATATTATTCACGCTCCTCTTTATGGTTTTATAAACCCAGTAAAACACAGTATAACATGTAACTCTAGTTTATTTTTCAAATATGTCTATGAGTGATAACTTACTTCGCTGGCTCAACGATCCAAAGTGGATCTTGGTCTACATTCTGTCTTGTGCCAATTTTGACCAGTCGGGCACTTTTAGCTCTTTTAGGTCTTTCACCCAGAAGAAGCCTATTCACTTGCACTTTAAAGATATTCGGGTTGTATCAACTCGGAAATACAGACGCCGGCGGAGAATATAAAAAATTAAGAATAGCGCTCAGTGAGTATCCAAAGGATCTCGACAAGATAAGGGTGATACAGCACCAGGCTGTATCTCATGAAAGGGTAAAAACGGGATCGTAGCTTAAAAAAGAAATTTAATGTCTGCAGAATCCTTTGCTGCGGTACTGCGAACAGAATGTTTTACGCTCAATGGGCCGTGGAGTCTCCAGCACATTCTTCCAAGCTGGCATCACAATCATTGAGCAGGATGACGTCGTTGATTCTGTTTACTTCCTTGCCCACGGCACCATCGCGGTATTCGACATGGAGGGTAAACAGCCTTACCTAATCACGAAACTGCCTCGTGGAAGGTTAGTAATTAAATGAAATATGTTTAATTTCTGTCACCCACAACCAATAGCGTAACTATACCCCGGTCGGTTTGTCGAGTGGTATTGGCGCTGCCACTTGATCGGCGGGTCCTGGGTTCGATTCCCAGTCGGGGCAAATCAAAAGCAAATGTTTGTTCTTGGGACATGGGTGTTCATGTCCGTCTTTATGTGAGTTCCAAGGGACCCACGACACAAGGAAGAACCTTAGTGTGGGCCATCGAGTGTGTAACGTTTCCTAAAAAAAAAACAACACAAGTTACTTACAACTAATGTAGTTTTTATACTTCGTCCTATTACAATATTGATTAGATTATCCTCCTCTCTCCTACATTGCTGCGCCCAAACTGGGTCCATGATTGTACCACAAATCTGTATTTAGACCTAAAAGACCATGGAAAGCAATAAATTTTATGATTATGATTATTGTGAAGGTGAGATGTCCAACCCCACGAACTTACAAAAAATTTACTGAAAGAACTTACATAAGAAAATAGAGTTCTCGACTTCTCGTTATTTTTCTTCTTTGGCACTTTGCAATTTACCGCGAAATTGGGCCACGGCGATATTAGAATGGAATGTACAGTGGCGTTCATTAATGGAGTCATAGTATAACCACTTAGCGCGTTATAATAGGGACTATGTTCCTCTGAACATAGTTCAAACGATTGCTCACGCACACAAGTTTGTCACCTCCTCTAAGAACATCATTTTGCTTAGCGACATCTCTTGGCTCCTCGGTGAAGTTTTTGTAGGACGCATTTATCCAACATTGCACTGTCCTACATTCACCGCTGCTGTTGAGTCATATCAAACAATCGGTAATGTAAGCATGACGTAGTGTATCTTTATTTTGTCGATCTTACTGGCGTTATGTATGGTCCAGCGGATAAGCACTGTCCTAGCAGGGAGAAAGGTTTACGGGTTCTAATCACAGCCGAGTAATTTCTTTTTGTAGTTTATTTTTGTTTATTAAAGCATTAACAACTATTTTGACACATAATATGTATTACATTAATAATAATAATGTTACATTATTGTATCAGTGATAAAGTATTTGAATAAAACAAGTATGAAATTCGACTAGGTAATTTTATTTCCTATTAACAAAATAACATTTTTTTTCTGCAACTTAAACACTTACAGTTTTATTAAGGTTATAGCTTAAAAATTCGTTTTCGTGTAAAAAAGAGTATAAAATTAATATTCAACTTGCACTACAAAGTCAGTAGATACATAGTTTATTATAACAAAAGAAATAGTTATAGATAAATATCACAATTTCACACATAACAATATTTAATTAAACTTGTTAAGCCTTAGAATCGAGAATTTTCATACATTTTCACCATACGCCGTCATTCATTGATAAGTCGCGAGCGCCCACTGTGCGGCCGAGATTACACATTACCCTCATTCCGTAAAGATTCACCCATCCTCCAATAAAACCAAAATAACAAGATTAATATAATAAGGAACAAAAATTATGCACCACTAATAAAATGCATTAAAATAGTTAAGCTAACCATTCAGATGACATGTTTACGTTCTCAAAATAAATTATAAATTTAAAAACAGTGTTACTATTAAGTAAACATTATGATACTCACAGTAAGACCGGTCTCATTAGCAATTTGGGATTTATTATATCCTATATTGTGCTGCGCAACAATACGCTGCCTCTCCTGCAAACTTATTATGTATTTGTATGCATGTCGAAAAAAGATATCACAGTAAACTGCCGATACGGTAAGAACACACGAGCACCTTCGCTAATGATCTAGCCATGACAAACAGGTTGCTCATGAACACCGAACCCAACGAATCTAAACTAACTTCTTTGCATTCAATTTTTGTATGGTGTGGTCTATGACTATAAAAATGTTTGAAAACCAAAACATATTTAACAAAACATCGTAGCAATTAGGCGATAGTTGGGCTCGAACCCGCGCCTCGCTACAGCAGGCAGACGGTGTTACCACTGCGCCACCAAGGCTTATGCTTTGGCTCGTGAAATTATGCTTGTTATCAGAGCAACAAGCGTAGTGGCGTATGCGGTTCATTTGTGTCCATGTGTGAGTACACGAGCACCCGCAAGCGACTTGTTTTCTGCGTTTTGTATTGACTATGCCTCCATATATGAACGTGATAGTACATTGCTGATTTTTGTGTTTAACTCTGTTATTATTGTTTTTTTATTGCAAAATGGAGTAACTAAATTCTAATAGATAAATTGATTTTAATACTAACATTTGTTGCAGTGTTTTTGGAAACTTGGAACACACGAATCGATCGAAATGCTGCACCAGATTTGTAGCTGATTCAAATGTGCATTTATTGAAGATTTCAACAGAACTTTTCCATAAAATAATAGCTCCTTTTCCGAAAATTGGAATGACCTTAGTAAAACATCGTCCAAACAATGAGGTAAAGAACATATTATTTGTGAAGAACAGCACATTAAGAGGTTCGTCTCAGAATGTTATGTTCGCCACACGTTTGACTATATTTACACGATAAAAAGAAGAAGTAAACTATTAACTTTCGTTTTACAGAATTACATCCTCGGAGTGATAGCCGGCGCTTCCAACAAAGTGATGACGACATGGAAGGAGCGAGCACTCAGTTCCGCCATAACTGCCATGTCAAGGCAGTTAAGAATCTTAACATTCTTCAACTTGAACAGCAAGCCTGTACAGATGTACATAGTCATCATCTCCTTGCTTAGTCTCTATTTTAATATCTTCAACGCATCGTTTAGGGTAAGGATTAAAATGTACCGAAAGCAGCGGCTGCAATAAAAAATCACTTTTAATTTTATCGTTTTATAAACCCAGTAAAACACAGTATAACTTGTAACTCTAGTTTATTTTTCAAATATGTCTATGAGTGATAACTTACTTCGCTGGCTCAACGATCCAAAGTGGATCTTGGTCTACATTCTGTCTTGTGCCAATTTTGACCAGTCGGGCACTTTTAGCTCTTTTAGGTCTTTCAGGGCAAAGATGTGGTCGAGGATGTAGCGAGCTCACCCAGAAGAAGCCTATTCACTCGCACTTTAAAGATATTTGGGTTGTATGAACTCGGAAATACAGACGCCGGCAGGGAATTCCACTCCTGGCAGTGCGCAATATAAAAGATGAAGAATAGCGCTCAGTACGTATCCGAGGAATCTCGACAAGATAAGGGTGGTACCCCGCAGTGCGTCTGGACGTCCGATGGAAAAAAGGGGCAGGCGGAATGAGCTCATGTAGCCTCTGAGCACACTCTCCGAAGTACATCCTATAAAAAACACATAGGCAAGCTACTTTGCGTCTATGAGCTAGGCTTTGTAGCTTATCCGTAACCAGCTTTTTATCACCAATAAGCCTCCTGGCTCTGCGATCCACCGAGTCAAGAGCGGCGAGTTGGTATTTGGTTGGTTGGTGGTTGGTTGGTTGGTATTTGTTGGTAGACTGGAAGTGATCCCTTCAGGGATAAATCCGCCTTTGAACATATCTATGTTTCTTTTGTATTAGTCAGTAAGAGTTTGCAATAAAGTTGACTAAATATTTCCATCACAGACTGTCACGCTAATGTCAGCTATTGCAAAAGAACCCAATCTGGTGTTTTTTGAATTTTTATGGTGCGTGCATAGATAACATATCTGCCTCCCGTTGTAACAAGGTGTTAATAGGCTAATAATTTTCCCGAATTCCCACGGGAACGAAGTCCTGAGCGGGATGCTAGTCTATCAATATAAAAATGAATCTCTATTTCCCTTGCTCACCGCATCACGCGTGAACGGATGGAACTATTTCACTAATTATTTTTTGTTGTGTTTGTTATTGTCAGGAGAAGGTTCTTATGAAAGAAAAAAATAAGAAAGTTGAGCGGAAAAACAAAAAAAAATTAGACAGGACAACGTCCGTAGGGTCAACCAGTTCAAAATAAATGAAAATCATAGTTGAATGACTTTAATTTAAAAACAGATTGTTTTAGCGTTTATTGGGTTTGTTTCAGCACAACAATTACACGTTCATATGCTGTTTGTATTTACTGGATTTTTTGTTTTTGTTGAAGCTTATTATAAACTATCTTATAAGGACCTATCTCAGTGACGAAGAACGAAATCTTCTTGGTGGGACAAAGAGGTATTAATCTTCTTCATCGTGTAGGTATATTCAAGTGTGTGGCAAATGATTGGCTAACAGTGGCAGAGTTTTCAAACCGCCAAATGGCCTCTGACTTGGTTTTAACGACTGTAGTAAATCGACAACAGCCGGGACCGACAGATTAATTCTGATCATTATTAATAACTTATAACTGCAAACTCCTAAAATTAAAAAAAATGACTTGAGCAGCTGATATGTTTTTTGGTTTAGTTTTAACACTTTTTAAGTCTAAGAATCAAGTCTAAGAGTCTAAGAAATTTTACATTGTTTTTTCTGCCTAGAATAATAAGATAAAAATTATAAAACAAAGATGATATTATATGATATTATGAATCCTGCATTCAATGTTAAGTAACTGTTACAAGTTAGTTTGCTTGATTATCAACAATTTGGAACGTATTTTGAAGTTTTTGATTCTTTGACGTTCTTTTAACTATTATAATTATTATGCTTAACCAAAAAGCAGATTTTGATTGCAATAGGTATTATGTAACCATGATAAAGTATTGTAGTACCTAACTGTTTGTAACAGGTTTTATACTTTTAAATGGAACAATTTATTGTAAACTTAATGTAGAAAAACAGTAAGTTCAAGCACTTTTGTAGTCCTTTTCTAGGTATAATGCGAGATAAAACTGAACAACTTTCTTTAAAAACTATATGAAATTCTTGAAAAACTTAAAAAAAAATTGTAATGTAACTTCACTTTAACAGACATATTTTTCAGCGGCAGAAAGTGCAGCAAGGAATTGCTGGCTGACATCCTATCCTGCCTACCAATTGAAGTATTTGGCTTACTTGAAAAAGACACATGGCACGCCGTTGGAATATTACGACTAAATCGACTCTTTAGAGTGGTAACGTCTTTTTTTAAATATTTAAGACAACTTCAAGAAAGTTTATAGATAGAATTAGGAATTGTGTGGAAATCCATGCTTAAGAGGATCGTCTCAGTGTTTTTTTTCCCATACAAACGGCTTCAATGGATTCCATCCCCTAAACGTCAACGAATCGCTGTAAAATTTTGGTATAGTGTCAGGAACATAAAAAACTAGGTCCATACGTTTTAATTTTTTTAAAGATTTTTAGTAGACAAAAAGATATTTGAGACTAAAAGTCAGCATTTTCCGGCAGAAAAATTCTCAACATTTAAGAGGTGACTGTTGAAAAACTAAGAACAATTTTGGAAAAAAAAATAACGTACGAACCTTGTTTATACGCTTATGAATCGATAAATACCAAAACGTACGATTTCATTAACTTTTTGGGGTAGGAATTCATTGACGCCTAAACTCATAATTTTGGAAATAAAACTCTGCGATTATTTTATTTTATTCATTATAAGATGGGTTAACTCTTGATTTCGCCGGAAAGCTGCAATTGTCCCTTTCGCACAAGTCTGAGGCGGGTGGGTGGTCGACATCGAGACAGCATGAAAAACAACTGAGACGCTCCTCTTAATGAGTTCTATACAGCTATACACTCACGCCTATAATCCCTTTCGGGATAGGCAGAACTTCATGTGGTTCTAGAACCACTGGACGCTACATTTGACGTCTGAGTATTTTTTCGCTCCCAGTTGTGCGTTGAAGGTGAGTTAACAATAATAATATCAATATTTAGCAATTTCTGCAAATAATAGTTATAGGTTAACGTTCACAACAGCCCTCCAAACCCGCACAAACCATGCACAGGCTAGCGAGCAGTAAAAAACTTGACGTTTTGGGGAGAATAGAATTTCCTGCAGCCAATCATAGTTATAGGTAGATTCTACTATTTTTTTTTATATAAGATGGGTTAACTCTCGACCTCAATCTTGACCATAGATGATGTCGACGATGGAGCGAGTCAACCCAGAAAATACCTATAAGTATAATAATGCCATTTAAGTATTTTCCAGGCTGTCCTTAACCCCCTGTATTTTGCAAATAATAATTATTATTAACACGTTGGCTGCCCACCATACTACACCCACAGTATTCCTCCGACACCCCATACAAAATTGATCTCACTGGTGATGCTCAAAGCATCAGGGGCCATGAGCATCACCGGTGGAATTAGAAACTAATTTCTGCGACAAGTTTGACTCTGGCCCCCCAAAAAAATCCGCAAAACAATACCCTCAAAAATAAGCTTCTAATCCCACCGGTGATGCTTATGGCCACAGAGAGAAGATTACGTGATCCCACCGGTGATGCTCATGACAGCCAACGTGTTAATATTGAAAATTTTCGATTGCAGGTCAGCATGCAAATTTATCTGAATGGTTACAGAAGGCAGCTGTCCATCAGCCTAACTATCGCTACCATACTTAACGTTCTCATATGGTTTACTCTGTTCGTTCATATAGCAGCTTGCCTGTGGCACAGACTAGCTTTGTATGAGGATAACGTTACGCCCAAGACTTCGTGGCTCTATTCTATACGTATGGAAATTATTGAAACTTGCACATATACTCGTACGTGTTAACGGAAATGTATGTAATCCGTGGTTGTAAACAATTTCTAGGAAAAGTAGATAATTATACAATGCCTAGGTTTCACACATTTCCGGTAACATACATACTTACGCTCACGTCTATAATCCTTATTCGTGAAGGCAGGGCATCAGTCAGTGGTTTTAAAACCACTTGATGCCCAGGGTCTAGACGGGGCAGATCCTCGGGGCCCCTCAAGCTCAGGGGGCCCCTCGGACTCTGACTTACAAACTATAAATTGTACTAGTGAAAGTCGTACTTCAGATTCTTCGTAAAAAGTGGTGTTATTGGTTCAAAAATCTCTATTTAATTAGGATTCCATACCCAAAGGGAGCTCAACGGGACCCTATTAACGAGTCTCCGCTGTCTGTGTGTCTGTATTTTTTTAACAGTAACAGGTAAGTAGATATTGTTTTTATTTACATAAATTAATTTTAATATGTTCATTAAAATAGGTTGCAATTCGTATTTGTTTTTATTCATTAGGTAGTCGACTGTATTACGACGAATCTGAAGTACGACAAATCTGGAGTACATACGTTGAATTCGGAAAATGCCGAATACGAAACAAACGATTTTGAATTGTTTAGCTGGGGCCTAGTTTATTTTTTGCCCCAGGGCCTTTAGTTACCTAGCTACGCCACTGTTGATGCCACGTTTGACGTAAATTCAGAGGGTTATAAGAAATATGATGTAAGTGGTGAGAGATTCTCAACGAGACGCGAGGGTTTTGCTTTATTTCGCCTACAATAAAACGAAACCCTCGCGTCTCTCTTGCTGACTTTTAAAGTATTCCTGGGAAGAGTAGGCATCTGGCACATTCTATTAAAACTTAATGAGATATAAAAACAGCATTGTCCTGTAGTATTTGTTCTCTGACTTTACCACGCCCCTCCTTATTGTGTAGGTATGGCGAACTTGGCTAACCCTGGCGGCAGAGATTTCAAACCACCAAATGGCCTCTAATCATCTGCAACTAGGCGACTTCAAATTAGCTAAAATTAAGGAAGTGCACCAGCCCACAAAACTGAATAACTTTATCTAAGGAACATAGGTCGAAATAATACCTATGAAATTGCCGTTTTTCATACAATATATTTTCCATACTAACGTTTTTGGATTTTTCTCGGGAATGCGAAATCCAAATTTAGCAAAATTTTGTTCGAAGGTTCGGACAACATTAAGTTAATTTTAATCATACTTACTTTATTGAAATTGTAACTGTAACAACGGTACAGCAAAAATAAGCAATGAAACGGGAAACGGATGAAACGAGCTATATTTGAGCTTCTTTTTCAGCAAATAAATCTAAAGTAAATATAATTAATTTGACTCAATATCTCCGTTATATGGCCAAGGTTTTAAATAAAAATCAATTTTAGTCATAGTTGTTCAATCAAATAAATTATGAATAAAATAAAGCTTGAGAAAAAATCGGCAATTTCATAGGTAAAGACCTATTATGAAGAAAAAAAAATCGCGTCTCTTCCGTTTGCCAAGGGAATTTAGAATAGGAAATGGATTTTACACATAAACCTTTTGAATCACTCCGTCCATTGGTGAAAACCGTATGAAAATCCGTTCATTAGATTTTGAGTTTTTTTTCGTATTTTGACGTATGTTTCTTGGGGAAGTTGTTCAGTTTCATGGACTGATTTAGCACCCGAGAGGTTGAAAGAGATTTACCTAAAGCCATGTATAAAAAAAAACGCTACACACTCAAAGGCCCACAATAAGGTTTTCCCTTGTGTCGTGGGTCCCTTGGAATTGGAACACACATAAAGACAAACACAAACACCCATGACCCGAGAACAAACATCTGCTTTTACACAAATGTTTGCCCCGACTGGGGATCGAACCCAGGACCGCCGATCAAGAGGCAGCGTCACTACCACTCAACCAAACCGGCCGTCGAAAGTCGGGTTTGTTTGAACGTTTATAATTCGAGGACGGCTGGACCGATTTTGATTTGATTTGTTGTATTTGTCTCCGTCCCGAATAGCAGAATAACTAAGTATTCAAAAGATTATAAAACTGAAAAAAAATATCCCACGGGAACGAAGTCCTGTGCGAAAAGCTAGTTTTTAATAAAAAATACTTTTTTAACAGCTGATGAGATACGATCGTGTAAAGATAAAGAATATCTTTGTTCAATATATTATATATTAATTACATTTGTGACAACTGGAACTAACAACGATCAGATTGCTAGAACTCAACTGGAAGTAAGTCTACTTTTCTACTTCATTGTGCTTTCAATACTGGATTTGAAAAAAAAAACGACCAAAACTCCTTTTAAAAGAAAGAAAAATTTGAAACAATAGCAGGATTTCTGATTCGACAAGCAATACCGCGTTTTAAAAAAACAATGCCTGTGTTTGGTAATTTTTATTTTTTATTTTTTATAATAAGATGGGTTAACTCTTGACCTCAATCTTGACCATAAAGATCAAAGATGAGGTCGACGATGGGAGCGAGTTAACCCAGAAAATGCCTATAAAGGCACTGGTACTCCCACGCACCGACGGAACACAGCAAGCTGTTTGGCGTCGGACTTCGGTAGGAGGGTGGTTGCGAACCAGACGGCCCTTTACAGAGCCTACCACACCGCATGAAACCAAGGACGACACCTCATATTCAGAAAAAAAAAATGAAGTGTCGTTGCCTGGGATGGATTACTAGGAGGCAGGTCTCATTTGTGTTTCCTTAGTCGCCTCTTACGACGCCCACGAAAAGAGATGGGGTGGTGTTATTCTCAACCGATCACCACACGGGAAAACGGGAAATTAGGGTAATGACACGGTAATGAAAACTGAATCTTCTTAGCGCTTAGTCCCGTGGCTCATTCGGGGTACGCTCACTGATCCAGGATATGGCCGGTCAGCTTAGCTTTTAATGAGTGCGCCGCTCAAAAATATTTACCTAGCTAACTCATTAATATTCGAGTAAATACATGGCAGCACTGAGAGATTGAACTTGTAGGGACACATGATTCGGTTTGTAAATACAGCATATTTGCCACTCCCAGTAGAGTTGGACGAGGTGACGTCAGTCGTCTCTCGCCCGCCACGCAGGTCACTCACTTAAAATGTAATTTTATAATGAATTGTGACTCAATAGAAAATGTGCCTCAGAAAATCTGGTTCTCCTCATTTACCCTAATCCTGCCTAAAAACCCAACAAACTCAATACTTCTCGTTTATGAGCGTGACCCGCTAGCAGTTACACCACCGAAGCTTTCAAATACCGAGTCACAGATAAGTGAACCTTTAAATAAAATGTTGTTTTCCTGCTAGGTGATATTCGTTTGCATCCTGATGACAATATCCCCGATGATCTTCGTGATCTACTTGGGCGAATTCTCAAACGTGTTGCAGTTCCAAAACTTCCGAGTCCTGGAATACGTCAGTCAGAGGCTAGAATGCGATGTAAGTCATTCATTTTTAAGACACTTGCGGGTGTCACGCAATTCATGCGGGGCAATCCCGCGTGCATGATGAAATCCGCACGCAGCCATACTTCAAATGATTCGGAATACGGCTTATGGAACTGCTCAAGCAAATGACCTTCACATCGATCCACATCATCTTCCTAAGTGGATTCCTGACCATTGACATTGCCGCTGGGACCTATTGATTCGTAAGAAGTTAATTGATAAGGCACTGTCTAATAAACAAGGGACGGGACGCGACGACTCGCAGCGATCAAAGCAATGTAAAATGAATCTTAATATCTACAGAGCGCAGGTATTTTTCGTCCATCGCTCCGTCTCCAGCCGACCGGTGTCTCTTCGCGCTTTTTTTTTCCAGCAAAAAACATTTTTTTCGTAGTTATTAAGATTTATGTTGCTTGATTCGCTGCGTCGCCCGTCGCTTGTGAATAAATAGCACCTAAAGCCGCAGGCCCACCGCGACACACGAAGAAGCTACGCACGTGTCTTAAGTTTCGCTTTGCAAGAAAATGTATGTGATTGTGTCCACTGCAACCCGCGGATACGCTACGCATGAATACGACAAATGCCAGGTGATTATCTACTCAGTAAGTATGACATTAAGGCATAAATTAGATTTTGATCTAATCCACGTAGCTAAAATGCGCCGCGTGTTCGTGCACAGCGTGCGCAGCGGTAGGTCCGCGCCATATTAATCTCTATAATTTTTTGTCATACAGAAGTTTTTGCGAAACAACCGCGTCTCTGAAACGCTGATACAGCAAGTGCGCAAGTACACGCTGTTTATGTGGAGGCAGCAGAAAGGGCGACAGGTGCCGTATTTCCTGAACCAAGCTCCGCAGGCTCTCAGGACCAAGATTATGTCTACCGCCTATATGTACCATCTCATGATGGTAAGATCATCTTTACAGCAATGTGTTTTGAATTTGTTAAGATAATTTGTATTACATACAGGGTCTAAGGGACAGCTTAGCAAATACTTTAATAGTAGTATCTACTCATTATGACGACGTTGATTCTTTGTCATCAGCCCATATACTTCCCCACTGAGGGGCACGGGCCTCCCTTCGAAACACGAAGGGGTTTTAGGCCATAGTCCACCACGCTGGCCCAATGCGGGTTGATTTACCGCTTGTCTTACGAAAATGAATTTTCTTGGACAGGCGGGTTTCATCACGATGTTTTCCTTCACCGTTAAGCAAGTGATAATTAAAAATCCGTACATAAATCCGAAAAGACGAATTTAGTGGTACAGGCCCGCACCAGGATTTGTGATCGGAAGGACCCGCGACCTTCCAATCACAAGTCTGGCTCATTACCAATTGGGCTACTTATTACGTGATTGGCTATAAGTATTTTTTTTACCCGGAAACGTTTTGTTAAAGAGGGTCAAATGCAGGGTTGAATTAGTCTAAAAAAACCTCTTGTGTCTTTCCCAGCGAATGATCATGTGCTGGATGAACTAAGCGATTTAAATCGCTGGAAGTTGCAGCTGTCTTCGAGTTGTTATATTTCAAAAACTAACAGACCAATTACGCGTTATACATAGGGGGCCGTCCATAAATTACGTCACACGAATTTCATGATTTTTTGACCCCCCCCCCCGTCCTTGTCACAGCTGGTCACATTTGTGAGACTCCCCCCTCCCTAGTGTGACGTCACACATTTTGCAATTTTACATCTAGTAGGTAATTATTGAATAAAAAAAGCCGTTCTAAAATAACTTATGTTTCCATTTAAATTATTTTTTAAATTAATTAACATCAAAAGTAACATTTCAAGAAATTAACCATTTGAACCTTATGTTCATATAGATAGAGTTGCAAATGTATTTGAGATTTTCGTTAATAGTTCAAAGTTCGCGTTTTAACACTTAGATTAGAATAGATTTTGAAATGTTACGTCACGAAATGAAGGACCCCTCCCACCCCCTTGTCACACAATGTCACACTTCGTCGACCCCCTCCCTCCCCCTTAACGTGTGATGTAATTTATGGATGGTCCCTAGTTCGATAGAACAAAATATAGAACTAATTATTTATTGTATACAGCAGGGGTGGCCAACTTGGTTATACCCAAGATCTCGTGTTTACTAACGAAACCCTGTGTGATCTACCACAATTACATACTTCTTGAAATCTTAAATGAAACAGCATAGTTCAGTACACAATCATGTAGTATTTTTATTATTATATTAAGAGAAAAAACTTAAATGTGAAATGTTTTTTTATTTTTTTGCCTTGCCACGATCGACTGGACTAACAGTCGCGATCGACCGGTTGGCCACCCCTGGTATACAGGGTCATCTGATAATAACCCAGTCACTCGCGGAGACACGTAAAAAACTCGGGTGCTAAGCTGTTTCACGATTTGCGTCTAGGCGACCGAATGTAAATACTAATTTCGAATTTAGCAACCAGTCTGTACCGCGTTTCTTAACAAAGATAAATTTAAACCAGAACCGTCCTTTCAGATATCTGTAGAACGTCGTATTATTTGTACTTTTTAGCAGCTTGATTTGCAAATGGCGGATTTTCTTTTTTTGCAGCACGATATCTTTAAAATGTGCGACCCTGCACTTTTAAGACAAATGTCAGCATGCTTCCGAGTGCGCAGCTTTTTAGGAGGTATGTATCTAACTACGCTACTTCGACTAATAATGGATTCATGTATTTTTAAATTAAAATAATTCCCCAATAAACGAATTGGTCGTATAAAACATGCCTTTTGCGACTTTAGGTTATATAAGTGTCGAATAGATGTTAGTAGACAACTACAACGGCATAACCATTATGTAACCAAATAGTCGATCGAAAACTTTTATTTAACATTTGCGTAACGTTGAAATAGTTCTTGACTGACTTTTATTTAACTTCTACATAACAATAATGTTGTCTAATTTGGGCCTTTTTCGCGTTGTGTAGACGTCGACCCACCCTGTAGGACCAACAGAAAATGAAAAACGTTTACTCAACTATTATACCACGTGAATTTGTTACTTGGGTCATTATAAGCGACGCGGCGATCGACGATTTACGTGGTTTTGATCGCCGCGTCGTCGCCGCGCCACGTCGCGTTGCTAGTGTGTAAACAGTGCCTAGATCGTGGTCAAACTGTTATATAATGTCTTAAGCTTAGGTCTTAGACAAAGAAATGTTTGCCCTACCGTAGCAGTCTCGACTAGCTTCGCACAAAGATTTTTCCTTTTTCTAGGTGTATTCTTATATAATAAATTAAACATTGAGATCAATATATACACACTTAGCAGATATGAAAATAAACATAAAATTTCCAATTGGTTACAGAAATTCGATTACAATGACACAGAAAGCTTACTCAAAGCCGTTTCATAACACAATTTGACTTTGACTTTTGAATTATACGCCTTCTTTACATACGCTCTCTCTCTCCCTTACACACACACACACACACACACACACACACACACACACACACACACACACACACCGCTTTTAGTTTTAAGTTAAAATAATTTTCTAATTTTGATCTACTTAATATACTAAGTAATTTCCGTCCTTAGATATTAGGTAACTAGGTATGTATATGTACATTTTACTAATATTGTTAGCTGCGCGGTGGGCTCCTGGAGACCTGCGATACAGGTTTTACCTAGTGCAGGCTCCAGTCTCCCACTTCTCTATGTGCTCAATTTTTATGTACAACTTTTTTGGAGAAAAATAAACATTTATTATTATTATTATTATTATTATTAAGCGCTGTTTATACACAAGCGTCGTGGCGCGGCGATCAAAGAAACTTATTAAGGTGAAGCTACGGAACAAAGATATTTTTGCTGTAAATAGAAGCACAAAGAGACATCCGCCGCCTGAAGGAAGAGCGAAGGACGAAAAAAACCTTTGCTCCGTAGCTATTAAGAGTCATTTTACTTTTCTTTGATCGCCGCGCCACGTTGCTTGTATAAAAACAGCACCTAAGACTTTGTCTACCCCCCAAAATGTTATATTTGACCAGACAAAGTTACATTTCTCGTTAAAGGAATGACCGTCGTAAAGGAGGGCGAAGTAAGAACCGCAATGTACTTCGTTCACAAGGGAGTCGTCATTGAGATGTCTGAAGATTTTGAGGAAGAGCTCCGGGATTATGAGGATGGACATAACTTTGGCACGGTAGGTACCTACCACAAAAGTTTGCCGTTTTTTTTAACAGTCCATTATACTATACGTCCCCACCGAGAGACACGGGTTTCCCTTCGAAACACGAAGAGTATTTAAGCCATAGTCCACCGTTGACCAAATGTGGGTTGATGGACTGCTCGCCTTTCTAAAATGAATTTTCTTAGACGTGCGGGTTTCATCACGATGGTTTCGCTCGCCGTAAGAGCATCGGTTAGGGTGCAACTAATATACATAAGTTAGAAAACAAGTCATTGGTATACGGCAACACTGGGAATCTAACTGGTTACCTCTCACTTATGAGCCTGACCCGCTAGCCGTTACACCACCGACGCTCCTTATCCATCTTTACTAACATGACCACTTTTCCCTGCACAAAGAAACCTGCACATTCAGAAAACTGAATTGTAACAATGATCCAATTCAGTAATTTCCCTGTTACCAGGGTCACGGAGGTCAGACGGCAGTCGTTCTACTGTCATGACTTGACTTGCCAAATCCTGGATCATGGTCAAGCGTACCCTAAATGAGAAACGGGACTAAGCGGTAGGAAGAAGAGTATAGATGGACATAAGTTTGGAACGTACTTCTAAATAGCACAAAAGTTAGATGTGTTACGTAATATGTATGGCTACTATAGGTATAAGTAACACGATTCCTCTCGCTCACTCATAGGTCGATTGAAAGAGATCCCCGTTGATTCCAATGTACAGAAAGCAGCACGTCAGGTTACCCATTTGCACTACGAAAGCCGGCGCTGTTACGAGCGAGATTAGGGTAGCGTCAGGGTCCACATGTATATCCTGATATGCCGATATACGATATACGACTTTATCGCAGTCGATCCTCTTTACGTCTATGATATGAACTTTATTGTTTCAGATCAATGGTCTTTTTCGCGATACTCCATATCTATACACATACAAAATAAAAACAAGAACAATACTTCTGAGCTTGCACTTGGCAGATTGGGAATACTTATTAGAACATTTCCCAGAAGATAAGCACACAATATTTTACTCTCAAGATTTTTCCAAGGGACTTGATCATGGGACGAAGCACCAAAAGAAGGAGAATGTCTTATCTAAAGCAAAGAAGGCACTATTCAAAGAAAAAAAACTACACATCCAAAGTTCAGAATTCAAAAATGTAGGTGAATCAAGTTCAAGATCACGTATGACGAAGCGTTGGCACGGTATGGCAGGAAAGAAAGAAAACACAATCGCACCTGAACCTGATTCACAAAAAAAATATCTTTCACAAATACAAGTTGATAGACAATTATTTTATAAAGTACCTTCTGAAGGCAAATTATCTTCAAGCCTTAATGTAGCAAGTGACAGTCGTCAATTTAGAGTTGATGAAGAAGAAGCACCCGAAACAGATGCAGAAAACATCCAATTTGATGAAACTGAGGTTTCAGCTACAAACTTGCAGGTCAGCCCGAAACATGATGAAGAGAGTCTTGATGAAGTCGTTGCAATCAAAGAACCACCAATTAAAGAGACTTCTGTTGAATCTGTTCAAAACTTACAATTCGAACCTGAAGTTTCAGGATATAGTAAAAAAGAGTTACTCAAAGATGAAAAACGAATTAGTGATGCTTCAACTGAAGAAAAAGAGGTAGTTGAAAAATTTGCTCCACTTATTAGAAAGTCAATTGTGACAGAACCTGATGTTGTTAAGGAACCGGCCATTGAAGAGGCTTCTAGTGAACCAAAACCATTAATTCCTACTGACCAAATGCAAATAAGGCCAGAAAATATTGAAGCACAACAATCTATTGAATCAGATTTACTTGCATTTGATGAAATATCAATTGATGAAGAAAAAGAATATATTGACGAAGAAGAACATCTTACTAAAAAAACGCCACATGTTAAAAGAAAGAGACTTACCAAATTAGCGCCGGCCAAGGATGCGGTAACCAAAAATAAAAATCTTGCTGACAAAGAACCTCCTACAGAACGGTTAACTGCTACAAAAGAACCAAAAGAAGATGTACCAGTTTCCGATGATGAACTTGCCCTTGAAGAAGAGCTAGCTATTGAAGAGGAGCAAGTAATCGAAGAAGAGCTTCCTGGCGATGACTTGGAAACTACAAATTTAGAACTTACTTCTACGAAGCCTTTAGAAAACACACAATCTGCTTCTGAAGAAATTGAAGTTCGTTCAATTGATTATTCTAAGCAACCTACAGGACATATAAGCAAGGATATACAAGCAGATTTAGATAAAACTGAAAGTAGCTTAGGTCGAATAAAGTCTGAGATATCATACTTCATTAATATGCCACTTGAAAGTTCAACAGATGATATAAAAGATAATACCACACGTGACGAAATTCAGGAACAATTAGACTTAAAAGTTCTTTTAAGTCCAGTACAATCAGTAACATCGCTTTTAATGACTTTACCCAGTACTTCTTCCGTAACGAAGAAAAAATTATCACAAGAAAAAAAAATATTGATCGATGATGAAGACGCGCATATTCTTAAAAGTGGTATAATGAAACCACCTAGCAGTATAGCATTGGCGAAAGCATCACTATCTGATATCAATATAGAGGTTATGAATGTTCCGTCAAGAAGCCGTTCTGTACTTTCTTTTAGAGAAGAAGTTGAAATGGTTGAGATACCCAAAGTAGAACCAGCAGATTTAGCTGTAAAAAACATAATCGATCTTGAAGAAGCTGTTTTAGAATCTATGTTATCTTATACTGGAGATATAGTTCTAAAAGAAGGCGGTATAGAAGGATTAAAAGCAAGAGACGTAGAAAAGGGAGTTGTGGAGCCCAGTCGGAGTAAACCTCATATAGAAAGTATGCCATCTGTAACAGCTGTACCTTCTGTGTGGAGCGTGGAAGGATTTACACAAAATCGATATGGTGGTAATATTCAAACAGACTTACTACCATCGGTGCACCCTTCCAAGCAATCAATAATTTCTGTTGAATCTTTGACATTGGGAAGTGCATCGGATACAACAATTACTAGCATAACACAAGAGAGGAAAAAGAGTAAAAAGGGTTTGGTGTGGAAAGAAGAGGAAGAAGAAGCCACTACATCCAGTGCGACCCCTGCTTGGCTTCAAGGCGTAGTCAACCTTGAAATGATAGACAGCAAAACACTTGCTGGACTAGATGCACTTTCAAAAGCAAAACCTAAAGGTTCTAAGGATTCAAAACGCTGACCAGGTTATAAATTATTATTTGATGAGAATAAAATATTTTTAGACATTATTTGAATGATGATATTATAATTAAATAACTTGTTATTAGTATAGTCTTCGTTTTGTTATTTTGTAATATCTTTAAAATCATCTGTCAAGTGTCAAGTATTTATCGTAATGATTTATCCAGAACCTAGGTTTCAATACTTGGTCTACACCTGTCTTCACATATAATTTTAGGGAAAGAAAAATATTCTGCGTGAATGTAACATGAACACACGACCCTAGGATTAGATTTTCTGGTGCTCTTACCTATTGTCAAGCGGCAAAATATTCCTCACGCGGGTAAGCGTTTTAAAATGACTATACCTTTCTTTACCTCATTTCTTTTATTTTTCAATCCAGCAGGACCTTCATAGAAAAGCCATAAAAATACGTAACTCTATTACGTTTAATGTGGTAAAATGAAACGTAACTCTTTCGTTTTACATTAATCGCAAATATATACTCGTACATTAATCGACCACTTCATATCAGCCAGCAAACCGATGATTCAAGAATTTGTTCAAGTGAGGGCAACAAGCGGGTAACTTGTTGCCCTCACTTGAACAAATTCTTATTGATTATTGAGTTCACAATGAGACAATTAATTATTGATTATTGAGTTCACAATCAATCACATTAAACACACGTCTTGCACTTAAAGTTCGTTCCCGGGCCTGTAATACAGCGACAATTAATGTAAAAAACCAGTTTCTCTTCAGTGGTTCTTGAGTTTAGATTTTTTATGTACTTACTCCTGTTGAAACTGCTCGTTTAGGAAAGCGCAGGTCTTTATCCGAAGCCATTCCGGTGTCATCTTGATGAAGAAAAATTGGAATTAAATAAATATCACAATTGGTTGATGGCTAAAAAAACAAGTGTGACTGATTTTTGAAAAGTTTTGGTACCAGTATCACTAGATTCGAAATGGTAAACTAACATCACATTTCTTTGTAAATTTTTGATTTTTCTGATTTATGTCTAAATTTATATTTTAATTTTTCCTGTTAATGGTGGCGTTACATTTACTTGTTCAGCCTTATCGTTTTGTCATTACGCGTGGCATATAAGTTGGTGAGGGCATTTGTGATGCGGTTCCCTATTTTCATGCTTGTGACAGTCATGAAGGAGAGCTTTCGGCCGCAGGCGGAGGGCTTAGTATTCCACCGTTTTCGAGGAGGATTCCCGGTTGTAGACACCCCCGGAAAAACACCCGGTAAATAGTGTTAATTGGGCTAGATTGTGGTCAAGAGCGAACCCTTCATTAAATATGTATGTTAGTCTGGGCCTAGTTGCCTAAAAATGTTTAGGTAATTAAAAAATTTTGTTTAATTATATTTCATATGTATGTTAGTCTGGGCCTAGTTGCCTAAAAATAAATTATTTATTATTAAAACACAACTGAAAGGCCTTTCACCTGAATGCCGTGTATCCAGTATCCAGAGGTCTGTGAGACACGACCGAGAGTGGCGACGGCCTGGCGGGCGTAGGTGCTGACGTCAGGCACCAGGATATTGCCGTCCAGCAGTCGCTGAGAGAACGCATTGATCTTCGTCGACACGTACAGTGGAGCCACATGCTGCACATAGATGCCTCTGCTTGTGTACTCTTCGCGTATAGCCAGAGTGAAGCTGCGCACATAGGCCTGGAATTTTATAAAATAGATGGTTAAATTAATGTGAAAATAAAGAATATTACTGCCAATTTCCGGTGATGATTGTGGATGAAATGAAATAGCTTTTCATTCAAGTTTTTTTAAACAGAACAGCTAGTTCAAAAATATTTTTTACTTGAAAACTTGGCTAAGTAGGTAATTAGGTATGTCATAATTAGGGAGATATTAAGGCTAGTGTTTACCAAAAATTTAACCAACGATTAGCAGCTAACCAGAGATTTGACAACGTCATTTTCATACATTTTTTTTGACATTTTTTCTGATTAGCTTCTAACCGCGGTTTAACCGTTGGTTATATTTTTGGTGAACACGGGCCTTAATACATTACTTTGGATCTGAAAACAAAGCTCAAACGTAGTTGTTTCATCTATCGCTTATATTTTCTATACCATTGTTACACATGCTGCTTTTGATAGATTAAGGACCGTATTACAGAACGCGACTCGGATTCTGATGTATACTTAAGAAGCAGTCTTAAAGAATGTGTGCGGTTTATAACGAACTTAATGCAAAGTTTCCCGACATTGATATCTTTAGTGACTCTCTTTCAGTATTCCGAAGGAAATTGCTGAAACTCATCGGTTAATCCATTCTGTCACTATCATTTTTGTGTTATCCTCTGTAAATATTTACGTAACTAGTTATTAGCTTTCCCAACAATTTTATATAAAAAAGGTCGTAATGTCGATTTTACTATTGTTAATTTTTCTTAAATGTTATTTTTTAAAGCTTAATTTGTAAATTATGTTTGACTGTAATGTGGCCAATGATGAGCATACCTGTGATTGGCATGCATATAGAAAATGTAACCTAATCTAATTTTAAATTGTAATATTCATATGTTATGCTGTAGGTTTGCCTTTTTAATAAATAAAAAAAAGCAGTCATTTTTGTCATTTTGATAGTGAGAGAGAGACAATCAACACTTAAGTATAGATCAAGACTTGAGTCTCCTTCTGTAAATTACTTTTAGTCTTTTTTACTGGAAATAGGTATGAACGGTTCAAAAAGATTTAAAATGTATAATAACAAGCGTTTCTTAATTTAAAACTTTAGACAAACTATGTACAGACAGCAGCACGTCAGGTTTCCATTTGCACTACGAAAGCCAGCACTATTACACGCGAGATAAGGTCAATATGTAAACCCGAATGTGCCGTCGTATGTACCTACCTATTTCCGCATGTCGATGTTTATGTGGTTCAATGTCATTGTCACAGCGACTCTGTAAGTGATGTACTAGACCGGTTTTAAGTTTTATGCCTCGAGTTATGTAAACCATGATGCAACAGTCCGTGAAAAAAATCCAATGTTTTGTTTTCTTAGATTTATTTTTACCATTGACACTCGACAAAGGGCCCGTGTTTCTTCAAAAACAGTGAATAAAACGCTGTTTGTTTCACTGAGTGATTAAAAATTTTTAAATATGGAACATGCGCGAATATACGTATTTTAGTAAGAAAAAAAGAAAATGTGCAAAGAGGTTGCATACTCTCGCTATAAAAACGTACCTAAATACCACCAAAACGTAATAAACTGGCAAAATAAATTCCGCCAGTCAATTTTCTACTGTTCTAGTATTCTATTTATTATCTATACAAATTATAAAGAGGAAAGATTTGATTGTTTGTTTGTTTGCATCGAATAGGCTCCGAAACTAC
Source organism: Aproaerema taeniolella (assembly GCA_949987775.1). Classification (NCBI taxonomy): domain Eukaryota; kingdom Metazoa; phylum Arthropoda; class Insecta; order Lepidoptera; family Gelechiidae; genus Aproaerema; species Aproaerema taeniolella. Next base: position 1,886,528 of record OX465246.1, on the reverse strand, counting down.
GGGACCGATTTGAAAAATTCTTTCACCATTAGAATCCTACATTATCCGGGATGGACATAGGGTACACGATTTTCCCGAATTCCCACGGGAACGAAGTCCCGCGCGGGAAGCTAGTCCATAATAAAAGTTGATTCATAATCAGTCACAGAGTAATTATTTTCTCGTAGTCAATGATAAAAAGTAGAGTATCTATAACACGTGAAAAAAATAATTCATCTCGGCTCTTGTATCCCTCGATCCGCTCAGGATTCTATACAACTCAGTGCCTCGAAAAGAATTCACCTTTTTGTTCACTAGTTGGGTAATCTCTCAGATTAATGAAATCCTTAATCTGAGGGTAATCTAATATTGTTCTTTGACAGTGACAATTCATTCAACGGTTCCGGGTTTGTTTTTTACAATGCTTCTATGTCTCTCGGCAAACAGTGTCTGTCTTGTTTTTGTAATTTGATAAAAAAGTTTTTGCAAATTACATTTGGTTATTTTAATAGGAATCCCAGCAGGCCGAGTACGATAGTAAACATAAACATAAAAACATAAAAAAATCATAAAAATTGTTTATTTAGCAAAAAGTTCATACATATAAAAATAATGCTGTTAACTTAAATTGCTATAGTGCTAACTATACTAATAATATGCCCGAACTAGGTATGAAAAACCTGTATCTCGGGCTTCTTATGCGCTAAATAAAACTTTGTGACTTATTTCATATTACAAAAGGGAAAAATTATAAAACAACAATAAAATAGTTCATAGTAACTGAGGTCTATCTACAGATAAGTTTAAATTTACTTAAGAATAGTTAAGATTATCTTAAAATTAGCATTAAATTTTCTGTTTCGTCGTAAGACAAGGTCCGAAGGTAATTATTAACAATTTTCTGACAATGAAAGGAATTATGGTGGTATATATTTAATGTCCTGTTTAACTTATTATATAGAAACGGGCCAAGAAAAGTGAAAAATGTATTAGTATAAATGAATTTTGAGGTTGAGTGGGATCGGCAAACGATATCCTTTCTTCTTTTGTTAGTGTTATCAGAGGTGTAGTTAATCATTTTGTGCTGTTTTAATATAGTGCTCGAAAAAAAGTTGTCTAACAGTCAACACGTCACATGATTCGTACAGTTGCCGAGTGGGATACAGAAAAGGGCGGAAAGTGGACACTTTACAGCTAGTGACAGCGCCGCGACAATACCGCGGTCCTATGTCAAAATGTCAACATTGACAACGCCATAGGGCGAGCAATCCTTTGCGCGGGGCCCTCGCGCAATCAAAGTGAAGTTTCAGCGTTAGCCGAGCGCGATTTTGTCGTTATCGTGCTAGAACTGCGGGCCGGCAGCCAGACATTAACTTATTCTCCCATTAATCAAATGTACGATTAATCGAGAAAATAAGTAACGCCTGGTGGTTTTCGGATCCCCAAATGTCTGTTTGCAATGGTGGAATCTTGCCTCGAGAAGAACAGACAAGAAAACTCTGAGGGTTACTCTTTTTAAATCAAGTAACAAACCGAGTTCAATCTATACTAATATTTTTTATTTTTTATTTTTACATATTATAAAGAGGAAAGATTTGATTGTTTGTTTGTTTGTTTGCATCGAACATAGGCTCCGAAACTACCGGACCGATTAGAAAAATTCTTTCACCATTAGAATCCTACATTATCCGGGATGGACATAGGGTACATGATTTTCCCGAATTCCCACGGGAACGAAGTCCCGCGCGGGAAGCTAGTAATATTATAAAGAGGAAAGATTTGATTGTTTGTTTGCATTGAATAGGCTCCGAAACTACTAGACCGATTTGTAAAATTCTTTCACCATTATTAAGCCACATTATCCCCGATGGACACAGTCTTCAAAATTTTCCCGATTTCCCACGGGAACGAAGTCCCAGTCGGAAAGCTAGTCTATAATAACTCTATAGAGCTGAGCAGTTTATTCCCATAGTTGCTTATCTGATAGATAAATCAGAAATTCTGTAATACTTTTAGTATTTTTTTACAAAGTTTTTGTATTATTGTGTAAAAATTTTTCAAAGTAAGTTTTGCATACACGTGGGAAATGACAATCTTATTATATGTAGAAGCGTAGGTAGATAAACGTTGACCAATAAAACAGTTCTTAGAAAACCCCAACAAAAACAGCAAAAAGACCCTACGAGTTGAGTATCTACAACATTTTGTTAGACTTTCATCAGAGCAAGGAATAATCATTAGATATGCACATGCTTAAGTACAAATAAACAAAAAAATAGATTTTTAATCTATGTATCTATTTTAAATATTTTAAGTAAGCGGTGATAGCCCAGTTGGTAATGAGCCAGACTTATAATTCAAAGGTCGCGGGTTCAAATCCTGGTGCGGGCCTGTACCACTAATTCGTCTTTTTGGATTTATGTACGGATTTATAATTATCACTTGCTCAACGGTGAAGGAAAACATCGTGATGAAACCCACCTGTCCAAGAAAATTCTTTTTCGAAAGACAAGCGGTCCACAAACCCGCATTGGGTCAGAGTGGTGGATGGCCTAAATCCCCTTCGTATGTTTCGAACGGAGGCCCGTGCCCCTCGGTGGGGACGTATATGGGCTGCTAAGAGAAGTAAGGTACAGAGGCAACGTCAGTTCATATTATCCCATCGGTAAAGAGGTGCACCTGGTTACATTATCCCATTTCTTAGTTCACTTGCTTATCGTAACAGGACTGAGTGTTCACATGTAACTTGATAGGTATGCAGCCCTCTGTACATAGTAGATTTTTCAACTCTTGACCTCAATCTTGACCAAGGTCATAGATGAAGTCGACAATGGAGTGAGTTAACCTTGAAAATGCCTATAAGGCACTGGTACTCCTACGTACCGACGGAACACACCAAGCTGTTAGGCGTCGGACTTCGGTAGGAGTCGCGAAAACAAAGCTTACCACACCGCATGAGACCATTAGGACGCCACCTCAGATTCAGAACAAATTGAGATGTCGTTGCCTGGGGTGAATTAATAGGAGGCAGGTCTCATTTGTGTTTCCTTAGTCGCCTCTTACGACATCCACGGAAAGAAATGGGGTTACTCTCAACCGATCACCAGAAAGCAACATATCTCATTAAATGTCCTACGAAATTAAACAAAACCGATTATAACCGCTTAAAATACAAAACAAGTTAAGCGTGCGCCTGCAACCTTGTGCGTCATCTGGTTAGCGAGTTTTTCTACTACAGGTGTAGGTTCAATGTTGATCTTAGTCTATAATAAGTGGTGAAACGTGTTGTTTGTGTCGCTCAAGAAATCTATACATATTAATACGTGTTCTTTTTAAGAATATTACGTGCACGGACGTGCGAGGTTTAAAACTAATTTATGGAGGAGAAGTGATCTAAAATAAATTAAATATGTCGTTGAATTCCGACCACTAAAACAGACCACATAGAATTTTAAAAATACGTGCATGTAATTGACATTAATGTACATTTCATGAGTGATAACTGTACCTTTTTTTGTGTTGTATTATATTGTGTAAAAACTGGTGAAACTTAAATTAAAAAAAAAACACTAACAACTCGTTTAGTTTCCAAACTTTTTTGTGAACTTTAAACAGAGTTCAGAATAAAGGTGCTCTTCAAACCATACGGTCGACGATCTCTGAAACAAAGGAATATTAAGATACAAGATACATCACCAGCCACAGTTTCTTCTATAACCTACAGTTTACTGGTTTCCCGATAACTTGAGACGATGATCCAGATAATAATCTTCGGGATCCTGGCGTGTTTCACGTTGGTGGCTGTCGTGGAAGCCTTCAGGACGTGCTGGAGGGATGATATGGACTCCAAGAAGGCGAGGCTTTGGAGAGGTTAGTTAAGGGTCCTTTTGTTTAACGGTCTGTGTGAAATAGTCCATATCAATAACGCAACAATCTCAGGAGTCTTATTGTTTTAAACTCCCCAACAAAAAAACGGGGTGTTATAAGTTTGATGTGTGTATCTGTATATCTGTGTGTTTGTCTGTGGCATCGTAGTTCCTAGACGAATGGACCGATTACGATGCGGTTTTTATCGGTTGAAATCTAACGTAATTGAGATGGTTTTTATCTATATCAAAATTCGTTTAGCTGTTTAAAAGTTATAAGCAATCGAATGTCGGGGTGAAGCAATGTTTTTTATTTTAGAATTATTGTCAGCATATACAGGGCTTTAAGTAAATCTCTTTCAACCTCTCGGGTGGTTAATCAGTCCACTTTCCCAAGGAACATAGGTTCAAATACGAAATAAATTTTGAGTTCCCATACAAACTTCATCAGCATATAGCGCATTTTGTATGTGAGATCAATTTTTTTTTCGTATTTTGACCTATGTTCCTTGGGGAAGTTGTTCAGTTTCATGGACTGATTAACCACCCGATAATTTGAAAGAGAGTTACCTAAAGCCCTGTTTAAGTCCCCAACGAGAGAGGCAGGGCCTTTCTTCGAAACACGAGTCTTACCACAAAAAATATATAACTAACATATACTGTTTAATCCCTGTTTAGTGATATTTATTTGATAAACATGCGTTTGGAAACCCTGTTTAATGATACTTAAAACTATTTTTAAATTACCACACACGTAATATAGGTCCACATTAAGGTTTCCCTTGTATCGTGGGTCCTTTGGGACGCAGAATAGAATAGAATGGAAAAACATCTTTATTTTTTAGAAAATTCAGAATGCCACTTAAAACAAGTCAAGATTACATGAAATAGATACAAACATACATTAAAGGATAAATACATACGCATTCGTTCTTTTGACCCTACTGACTCTACGCCTATTCGCAAAGGTGCTGTCTTAATGAGAAGAATGGGCAAGAAACTCTGAGGGTGCTCTTTTTAATAATCGCACATTGGACATTTGGGACATAGGGAAGGCGAAGACGTGTGTGTGTTCCTACGTTGGCGCGTACGCTGTGCATCTTAATATCTTTTGCGCATCTGACTGCTTCCGACAAATGGAATCCGTTTTAACAGGAGTTGAAGCAGTCGCCATGGCCGAAATCGGCCGGGAAGAGGAAGAAGAGAGAGACATGCAAAGAAGAAGGCACACACTTGAGAACTGTGTCTTTTTTGTGGTGCTTACAAGAGTCTACAAGTTTTCTATCACAGACACAAAATACACCCAGAGAATATACCAAATGTTTAAACTTGAAAGTCCTTTTAAAATTTTTAACATTTTTACGTAAAAATCTATCAGAACATTAAAGTATTAATAATTCATTAGGTGACGAGAGTAATCGAGGTAATTTCAAAGGCTTCGTTGTTAATAAGTACTTACCTAAGTTTTTGTGCCTAAAGTTGCCGCTCTACTACTTAGTTATTACTTATGTTTGTAGTAATGGTAGAACTGTTTGAAAACTATTTCAAAAAAGTAAGTTATAACTTTATGAAGAAGCAGTACAAATAAGAAACTTAAATATTCTAAATTAATAAAAACATTAATAACGGCTTGCGTCCTAGTCACACAAATTATAGTACTTAATTAATTAAACATCAATTAGTAATCAATTAATGTATTAGAGTGTACATACAAATACACGTCATCGTGTCTGACTGTCTATTGTCTGTTTCACAGTAACAGCTTGTAGCTGGACTGTGTTATTTACTATGCATCGATAACTATCGACCTTGTCGAGCATGCTTGTTTTTAAAAATTTTCAAACCTAATAAGTCTGACCTCAGGGCTGCCAGTTTTGACTTGAATTCGCCGGATTTTAATCCAAAGAGTAACCTAAGACCATAGGAATAAGATAATCTTTTTTGTACAGTATCTTTTTTTGTTTTGACCTGAGACCTTATCTTGCCTGGTTGCAGGCCCACACTAAGGTGTTTCCTATTGTCGTGGTCGTGGCTCCCTTGGAACCAAAGACAGACATGAACACCCATGACCTGAGACCAAAATCTGCTTTTTACACTATTATTTGCCCCGGCTGGGAATCGAACCCCAACACCGGCCGTCAAGAAAGACAAAAGGAACCGCACGTGATAAAGCAATTGTTTCGAAAACTTTAAGACATCAAGATAGACTTGTTTACGATGCTAATCCCAGGAGCGCTCGGTTTCTTAAAAGTGTTTCATGCTTAACAAAAACTATTTATAATCATATTCCGGAAGAAGTGAAGGAATTGCCCCTATCTAGGTTCAAGACATCGTTGTACAAATGGCTTCTAGAACACCGTTTTTATTCTGTCAAAGAATTTCTAGAATACAAGGGGTAATTTTTGACATTGTACTTTTATTCATTTGAATTTTGACATTTAAAATTAAAAACATGACATGACATGTAATTAATTAATCAATTTCTATTGTAATATTTGATGGGATATTGACATAAGTAATTAATTTTTGACATGCGTAAATTGTTTTGATATCCTGTATTTGACTTAATTTGCTTTGACTAATTTTAGTGTTCAATTGTGCTATAATTAATATGTTTTAATTTATTTATATTTTGTAATATTTGCATGCTAAATATTTATCGGCTAAGCATGTTGGCCTCAGTTTATATAAATTGTAACATATTTATACCATGTTTATTGCAAATAAATAACTATGAACTATGAACATGTGGCGATTGCCTTTGCCTGCAGCACCCGGCGTTTGGCCAATTCGCCGGTCTCCAAATACTTGATTTCCTGCAACACTTATGTTGGCAGAAGCAACCGGTGATTGGTTGAATGTTGGGTGTGTTAGGTTGGCAGGACATCCGCCCACTTTTTCACTTTCTGCTCGGCTCGCAACCGCGACCACGCGAAATTATCGGCTGCGACATTTGTGGTGATATTACCGTATAAACTTATAAAGTAAATGTGTATCATACGATTGTGGAACGCAATAAACACTTGTGAACGTTGGAACTTCTATTATTCCGTAAACGAAGGAACCCCACTGATTCCTTACAAACATAATGCTTTGGTGTTATTCGTGACAGATTATTCGTATAACCTTTTAAAGTAGAAATGTAGCAACCCTAATTTAATTTTAGTATTCAAAAAATTATAATTTGAATTTTAGTCTAGAAACTAAATAGCCTCTGTACAATCACTTTTAATGAGAGTCCCAGGGTCAGATATGAAATAAAAATGGTATCCATTGCAAAATCTTATTTACAACATATAACAGGTTTAAATCACTGCTTAAATAAATCTGATTTAACCTTGACGCTGCAGTTTTTTACGTAAAGGGTAATCAGTCAAGGTTTGTGCAAAAACTTTGTCTGGAGGCTCAAGCTTAGGTAGCTTACCGTCTGCTATTTACCATAGGATTAGAATATCTTGTTCTCTTGTTGCTAACGAGAAGGACGTCAAGTCTGTATATACATATCGCCTTATATCCCTATAAGAAGAAGAAGAATGAAAAAAATAATAATTTATTCATTGCCAACAATACATTATAGTAACAATTTAGGTTATGATTATAGCAAAGTTCGATCAAATACATAAATTGTAAATTACCTTCATCTATACTACAATGTATTGCACAAAGAAATGGCCCCGACTCAGCATTTTGTCATAAGCACATAACAAGTATGTATTTACGACACTGATATTGTGCCGGTACCAAATTAGAAATAAGTTACGCGCTATTACAATAATAAAAAGCTAACTTTGCAGTGACAAAAAAAGCTAATGGCAAATAATTAACAAGACTTAAAGACTTAAAAATAAACAATAATAAAGATATTTTTTAATTGAATTAAAATTAAAGAAAAATTGTTAAGCAAGTTAATTAAAAAAGGTTAGAAAATGTTCAAAAAATGTTTCAGCGATCGCGGTCCCAAAGTTATGGTAACAATTTCTGTTGGCCGAGTAGATAATCTACCTGTCCCAACTGTAATGAGCAAATTATATATTATGTATGTATGATTTATTATATTCGTTTATATGTATTATATATGTTAGTATATATATTATTTTTATTTCATTATATTAAAGTATTAATAATATAAGCCCTTCTCTTATTTGGTATTTTCTTACGTTGTGCGCAATTCTCTCTTCCCGTCTCGTACACTATTTCTCACCAATTAGGTTGGCTGGAAGAGATCTCTTGTAGAGATAAGCTCGCCTTTGTACACTATTTTTTTATGTGAAATTTTTCTACTGTGTTTGTGCAACTATATATATATATATATATAATCTCGGAGATGGTTCTTAAAGCTCCATCTAGATTGGATGTGTCTAATATCGGGATGTGCAGAGCAGAACACCATGTGGTTTTCAAAGCACGCCACTTAACGTCACTTTCGATACGCATTCCAAGAGATCAAGTCTGTGGATGCATAAAAAAAAACGAAAAAGATTTCCCGCTCGCAATTCCCTTTTCGTTCATTGAATTCGTTGATTTCATACTAGTAGCATACGTGATATGACGTCATTTTGAAAAGCATGGCACACGATAGGGGAAGTTATGGATAGCCAGCATAGCCAGTATTAATCGAAATTCGTTTCTAGTGACTAGTGACCACGATCTAGATAGCAACTGAGGTTACCGGGAAAGTATCAATTTGCTTCCCGGTATCTCAGTTCGCATGTTTAAAATTGATGTTTAAATGTGAAACAACATAAAATTAATGTTTATTATATAAATAGCGATTTAACAAAAGTAGGTAATGAAAAAAAAAACTTAATTAGACCATTAATAAAGATACGGCAGTTTGGTCAAGTGATAATGGCGCTCTTAATCGACGGGTCCTAGGTTCGATTCCCAGTAGGAGCAAATATTTGTTTAAAAAGCAGATGTTTGTTCTTGGGACATGGGTGTTCGTGTTTGTTTTTATGTATGTTCCAAGGATGATTAGTTTTTTTGAAAACGGATGATTTGTTTTTGAGTTACTAATACAAAAATTCAATAGATTCAGCCCAAAGATATCGCTATACAGTTTATAGCAGTCTTTCCCAACGTGGGCGATAACGCCCCCTTGTGGGCGCTGCAGGCCTAAAGGGGGGCGGTAAGAGACCCAGAAAAAAAGGGGGCGTTGTGTAGGGCTTTGGGGTCGATTTATAATTTCATCTACCTAGCTAGGAAGACTCTTAGACACCGACTGAGCTCTCGACTCCTGACTACATCTTGTGAACATCAACTAATATTAATTAAGATATAGCTCAAACTCGGTTCGATATAATAGACCGCGGGCAATCATGTTTTAACAAGTTTTTGTTAAATAATCCGATTTGTACATTCCTGTATCAATCGGCTGGTTCTATAATACTTGTTCTTGCTTGTCGAGTACGATTGGGCGTCGAATGAGATAAACGAGTTTATGCACGTTTGTCTTATTCCTGTTGGTGCGTGCTGCTTATGCAATCCTATATAAACGACGTAAATTTATTTTATTTTCATTTGCGGTTTCGCGCATAATAGATAAGCAGTACTTCATTATAACACTTACGTATTTCTCAAAACAAAACAATGTCGGAAGTAAAAAAGAAGAGACGGCAATACTCTGCGGAATATATTAAATTCGGATTTATTGAAAATCCCACAAACCCGTCGTCGCCTTTGTGTCTTCTATGTCTCAAAATATTTTCGAACGAAGCAATGAAGCCTTCAAGACTGCAAGATCATTTGAATAAAATGCATCCAGATAAGAAAGACAAGAATGTAGCATATTTTCAAGACCTAGAGAAGAAGCATAATACTCAGCCAAGTGTATCAAAACTGTTTTCGGCGGCTGCTAAGCAAGATGACGACGGACTTCGAGCTTCGTACAATATCCCTTTGTTAATTGCTCAAAAAGGCAAACCACACAACATCGGAGAAGAGTTAATTTTGCCAGCAATAAAGGAAGTAATAACTACTGTGCTTCATAAACCGACCGCAGATATTATCCAAAAAATTCCTTTGAGTAATAATTCTGTGCAAAGACGAATTGATGAAATGGCTGAAAACATTGAAGAATCATTGTGCAATCATCTGAGGACTAGTCAATTCTCAATTCAGCTCGATGAGTCCACTTTACCAACTAATGAAGCGTTGTTGCTATCTTACGTGAGGTTTATTAAAGATGAGAAAATACGTGAAGAACTATTGTTTGCCAGAAATTTGGAGACAGATACAAAAGGTGAAACCATATTCAATACATTGGAAAAATTTTGTGAAGAGAAAGAGATTCCTTTGAAAAATATTATATAAGTTGCTACGGATGGCGCTCCGGCTATGACAGGGCGCCATAAAGGCTTCATAGCGTACCTAAAAAATAAAATTCCAGATGTCCTTGCTATACATTGCGTTATTCATAGACAACATTTGGTTGCTAGAAACTTAAGTGAACGACTATTTCAATCACTGCAATATGTCATCAAAGCATTCAATAAAATCCGTAGCAGCTCTTTGAATGATAGATTATTTCATCAGCTTTGTGTTACTAATGACGAAGATTTCAACCGTTTGTTGCTTCATACTGAAGTTCGTTGGCTGTCAAGAGGCAATTGTCTGATTCGATTTTATAACCTGTTTGACTCTGTGATAGAGTTCTTGGAAACTAAAGATACAGAACTGCGCAACAAGCTCATAACATCAAAGAATGATATAGCTTACATGACAGACCTGTATAAATTGTTCAACGACGTGAACCTCCAACTGCAAGGCGATGAACTAAATTTAATTAAAACAAAAAATGTCGTTGCTGCTTTCGCAGCCAAACTGCTTCTGCACAAAAAGAATATGGGCAGACGTGAGTTTCACAATTTTCCGAATTTATCAGTATCCTGCAGTAACGACGACTTGTTTGCCTACTGCCAACATTTGGAAAACCTCCACATTGACTTCACCGAACGATACCAGGACATTTTAAACTTGGAAATACCAGACTGGGTGTTGGATCCGTTTTCAAATGTCAACATAGCAATGTTACCTCAGCTGGAAGAAGAACTTATAGAATTGACAACAAACGAAGAAATAAAAATCAAGTTCAAAAATGGATATCAAGAATTTTGGCTAAAAAAACCGATCCTGCAATTGTACCCTGGATTGTGGTCAATTGTTCAACGATTCTTGATAGCATTCCCATCGTCATATTTGTGTGAACGTGGATTTAGTGCTGTGGCAACGCTGCTTACTAAAAAGAGAAATCGTTTGCGTGTTACCGAACGTGGCGACTTGCGGCTGCTTTTGAGTAAATTGGAACCTGATATCAACAAACTTATTGAACAGCATCAGATTCAACCTTCACATTAGTTTTTATATAAGAATTGATTATGTTTGTTTTATTTTCAATCAAAGATACTCTGTCCGAATACTATAAAGTTGCGTTTCAATAATCAGTTATAAGTACTTAGCGGTTTTAAAGTATGTTTAAAAAGGGGGGCGTTAAAAAATAATTTATTCTTAAAGTGGGCAGTAGACAAAAAAAGGTTGGGAACCCCTGGTTTATAGCCTTTAGACGGGGGCCTGGGCCACTAACTTTGAATCACTTGCCCCGGTTAAAATCGAAGGTACCTAAATATAAACCTGATCTAAAAGTTTAGAAATATTACAAATATTAATCTTTAATCAGACTGTTATTATTTCAGCACCCGTGGAAGTGTTGAAGAACCGACTGAAAGGCATGAAGACTCTCAAGGAAGAGTCACCTCCCGCTGCACAAGAGCAGAAGGCGAGCGCAGGCGCAGTGGAGGCTGTCTAGTCTAACCAAAGACAGAATTATATCGACTTGTCTGAAGATATACCTAAGAGGAAATTTTATAATTTTTTGTTGTTAAGTTGCTAATTTAAGCACCGCATGTTTTATTAGGTCTTGCTTTACGTAGGAAAATGTTTATTTACAAGTTGCAATATTGAATGACTTTAAATAAGTTAGGGAAACTTAAGGCGACTACAGCACCCGATAAAGGCAGCACACATAGGAATAGTGCCATCTCCGTCTCTCAACAGGCCTGGGCCGGTAGTGCGAACAGTGTCGATACACGAAGTTTACGGACTATGAAAGCGTGCGTGCGTAAAAACATGTTAGAAAGTTAGAAAAATGCGTTAGTATCTTATCGAGATTCAATATAGCAAATTCAAGTTCCTGTGTGCATTTTACTATCGTTTTTACAGCTTAAAAGATACACAATATTGGGTATTTAGAGGTGTGAGCCTTTTCAAGCTTTTCTATCGAACCAAAAGTGCTGAATCATGTTTTCAGCAAACTACTTATCTAGTTCATGTCCTGAATATTACCGTAGTATTTTTTTCTTCGATTCAATGCAGTGCGTCATGCTTATCTACGCATCATAAAATCGTAATTTAGGTGCTGTAGTCGCCTTAAGTATGAGACCAGCTCACTAAACTACACGACAAAACCATCATCATCATCCGCCCATATACGTCCCCATAGGCACGGGCCTCCCTTCGAAACATTGGAGAGAGCTTAGGCAATAGTCCACCAGGCTAGCCCAATGCAGGTTGGTGGACCTCGCGCCTTTCGAAGACTTAATTTTCTCAGAAGAGCGGGTTTCATCACGATCTTTTCCTTCACCGCTGAGCAAGTGATAATTAATAAGAAATCCATACATAAATTCGAGTAGAAACCCGCAACAAAACGGGGCAGTTTTTTTTTTAAAAAACAACTGCGTGATTATTTATTTACTAGTCTATACTTATAATCTATATTTATTAAATAGATACCCTTGCCCCCTTCAGTTTGTCGCTTTTGTATAATTATTTTAAAAAATAAATAAAAAATCTTCAAGGGACACAAAAGGTCGAAATATTTAAAAAAATTTGCTTCTCTTACTCAAGTGATCAGCTGATTTCATATTTCCTTAGTATTTTGAGAATTTTACATGGGTTCCTTTGGGGAAAGTTGTTTAGTTTTATTTAGAATCAACTAGTAGAATCAACCCCTAAATTAAGTGTCGCTAACGCATTTGATGTCATTTATTAGTTTTATATAATTTGGCGTAGGTAATATAAATTAAATTTTAAAAAGTAAATTATTTTTAATTTTAAGCGTCATGAGCAGTTTCGTTAACTAGTTTTTCAGTAGGTACATGTGTGTGTGTGTGTATGGTACAAAATGAAATCTAAGGTACGTATTACAGAACGCGACTCAGACTCTGATCTATACTTGAGTCTCCTTTTGTAATACAGGCCTAAGACAGCACCTAAATCCAAAGTCAGCGATGTTTAAATAAACTATAAAATAAGTGTAAAAAATGCCTTTATTTGTTGAACAAAAATTCACGTTGTAGATTCCTTTCGTACGTAATTTAATGGGAGTTAATATCTTTACAGTTCTTCTATTTTATGATTGTGGTTCGTCAAAACCACAATAGAATAGAAAAAATCTTCTATTTGGAATAGAATAGAATAGAAAAAATCTTTATTTTATAGGACATTCAGGATGCCACATAACATAAGTCAAAATTATTTTTAATTTTTATTATTTTTATTATAAGATGGGTTAGCTCTTGACCTCAATCTTGACCATAAAGGTCAAAGATGAGGTCGACGATGGAGCGAGTTAACCCAGAAAATGGTACTGGTACTCCTACGCACCGACGGAACATAGCAAGCTGTTTGGTGTCGGACTTCGGTAGCAGGGTGGTCGCGAACCAGACGGCCCATTACAGAGCCTACCACACCGCATGAGACCATAGGACGACACCTCAGATTCAGAAAAAAATTGAAGTGTCGTTGCCTGGGATGGATTACTAGGAGGCAGGTCTCATTTGTGTTTCCTTAGTCGCCTCTTACGACACCCACGGAAAGAGATGGGGTGGTGTTATTCTCAACCGGTCACCACACGGTCTTAATACATACAATACATTAAAGGATTTAAATACATACATACACATTCTTTCTTTTGACCCTACTGACTCTACGCCTATTTGCAAAGGTGCAGTCTTCCCCAGAGAAGAACAGGCAAGAAACTCTAAGTTGATTTTCCAAACACAAGAACGAGACACTGCCGAGAGACATTAAGAAAATAGAAGCACTATACCTGCTCGGTTAGTCTGTACTAATATTATAAAGGAAAGGTTTGATTGTTTGTTTGTTTGTATTAAATAGGCTCCGAAACTACTCAACCGATTTGAAAAATTGTTTCACCATTAGATTCTTACTTTATCCGTGATAGACATAGGGTACATGATTTTTCCGAATTCCCACGGGAACGAACTTATTTACTTATTTACTAGCACTCTTGATTAAACATTAATTACAATAAAACAGTTAACAGTTAGTTTCTTTAACCTTTACTAGTCACAATAAAACAGTTAGGTATATATTTACATTTTAATTTTTAAAAAACGAACAAATAAAGTAAATAGTACGGTCGGCCAAGAAAGTAGTCTCACAGACTTCCCGTGCAACCAAAATATCGTTAAGGTTCACAATGTAACAAAGAAAGAAATATAATGATGACGTATCACGATAAAGTTATAGTGAGATGACATATGGAGTCATATGTCAGTTCATTATTGCAAGGGAAAATTACATAGACATAGAAAAAAATAAGTTAAATGTGGAAAATTAACCTTGCTGTTTTATGTCACGCAAACGAATTGCAACCTTAGGGTGGTAGACCAAATTTTTGGCCGACTGTACCTACTTACAGTGTGTATGTAAGTAAACAATCCTTGAGAGTAATGAACCTACCCTGTATGATGTTTCTCAATTTATTTCACGAAAATAAGAAAGAAAATGCATTAACAGTTTTGCAGGCGCTTTGCAATGATTTCGGCATAAGCATTGCTATGTTATTTCAAAAAGGCTCTTTATTATACCTTGTCGTATCTATGACAGGGTAGGCTCAGATGGGTGTACAGTACATACTTACCACATGGTAACCTCACCAAATTTAACTCTGCGTTTTTTAGCTGTTTTGATATTGTAAATTATAACTTTGTAACCCTCGGGTTAAAAAGGTAACTCTGGAGTTGTCGTAATTTTTAATAGTTAAACACATTTATTAATGGGGTCTCTGTTCCAGTTTATTAGTGCGATGGTAATATAGTATTGCGAAATCTTTGTTGATAAACGATGACATAAGCCATTTTGTAGGTCGACGCGTTGACGAGTCTTGAATGAATGTTGGTAAACTGACCGAGCTGCGTTAGTGCACGTTACTCTGTCATGCGACCGACACGTCGCGCCGCTCTCTGTCTCCGTAAACACGTTCTATTTTCATAAATCGGGTTAATTTTTGAAAAATAGAACGTGATTTCAAAAAGTTTTATTCTTTTTTCCAAACTTAGTGCATTTACGGAGCTAGCCATGTTCTTATTAGTAGTTTTAGCGTTAGTTGGATTTTTATCGTTGTGTCTTGTATTGATTGATTCGTTATGGAGTGTCCTGGAGCTGGTGTCTTCGTATCTGATGCCGTACTTCCTCCCTGGAGAGGAGCAGTCGCTAGTGAAACGCTTCGGACCTTGGGCTGGTAAGTCCAGTTAGAACATTTGCTACTCGGCATTTTTTTTGCAATGTTTTGACTAAAATTGGGGTAGGTCACGGTATGGTTAAGTAACTTGAGGGGTCTGGTTCTAATTTTGAGTTTTTAAAAATAAATAAGGTCGTTATGAAGACAGTATTTGTGTATTAATGAACGATAAGTTTGTTGATAACTAGGTATCAGCTGATTGCTCGACTTGCTTGATGCTCTTGAATTTTACCAGTATGCAGTGATAGCGCAACATTAGCGTAAAACTTTATAAAGTTCCTAAAAATAGAACATCCTTTTACATTTATTTATCACATAATTACTACATTTGTAAACATGTCACTATTACCCAGGTGATTGTACCGAGTCGATAATTTAACGATTTAAATTAAAATTACATTATCCGTAATGGATTTCGCTTCTATAAGTAAGTATCTACCTATTTGTAATCTATCTTCGTTTCTTTTTTGGTTTGAGATTCCAAAGAACTCGCTCGCTCAACGTTAAAATATTTAACAAACCAATGGATATACTTATAGGAACAAGTTGGCCAAAATACTAAAATGTAGGTAACAATTCATGTTTGGATTAAATAAATAAATAAAATAAAATTGTTTTTATTTTCTCCCAAACTTAAGCTATGTGTACATTCCTTTTTTATTATACATTTAATTGGGAGACAGGAGCCTAAACTAGGGTATTGATACAAGCATGCATTAAATATTCATTAATAATGTACTATTTTAACATTTCAGTTGATAAAAAAACAAAAAAAATTAAATGTCAAATATGTCAATGCAACTATTCGAACAACGTGTCGATAGCTTGCTAAATGTCTGAATATTTAAATAAAAATAAAAATATAGAATGGCGAAGTCGCTAAAATAAAGTAGAGAAACTCTTTACGGGTTGTAGTTCGTCCCTCGTCCGTTGATCAGCAGGGTGCACCGCTAGAAAGTGAGGATAACGCTTTAGGTAACGTTAATATTACTTCCAAAAACACCCGAAAAAAAAGGTTAGGTCAAGAAGGGTGCTTTGTTCGTAAAGCACGCTTCAAAGGATTAGGTACGTTTACCTGACGAACCACCACCGGAGTTCACAGGTTAACCCCTCGCGTACAAGTCATAGATAGAGGGCACGCAGGGCAGCGACTGCGCAACAAACCAGTATCGTATCTAGCCCAGGATGCAGGTTATATGCCCTTCCAACGCGGCGCCTTTCACGGTCACTCTGAATCACTGCGGCTTATTTGACAAACATTTGATGAAAGTATTACCCGTCTTTTGACCAAGATATCACACGTGATGCAATCCGAGATGCGTGAGTGAAACCGTTGGAATCGCATCACCAAGCTATTTTCAAAGCATTTGTGGTGCGGTTCCCGACGTTCATGCTGGAGACAGTCATGAAGGAGAGCTTTTAGCCGGAGGGCGTGGTGTTCCGCCGTTTTCGAGGGAGATTCCCGGTTATAGATACCCCCGGAAAAACACCCGGGAAATAGTGTTAGTTAAGTTTTAATTTTGTTAAATAATATTTTATATGTATGTTAGTCTGTAAGGTATTTATCTAGTTGCCTGAAAATAAATGTGTATAAAAATGTATATATATATTTTATATTTGTTAATATATTTAAGTACACACATAGTTTTACATGGTTTTGTACAGCGGATAGACTTGATACAGCACAAAAACTCACACACATGAACACCCCACGCACAATATTCTCACAAATTCATACATGCAAGAGCGGCCAACATACAGAACACACACATACACATACACTCACACAATATGAAATTAGGTTAAGTATTTTAAGTCTAAGTTTATTTTTCGGGACTAGCTGAAAATCAGCGCCGTGTTCACCACGGCACGGCAGTATGCTGAGCTGGCAACCCCTTTTAGTACATTACTTTGGATGTAACTATGTCTTATGTTTAGTGATAGTAAGCATGTAATGTTACTGAATAAAACATTTTCTATTCTATTCTATTCTATTTTATTATTATTATTATTTTATTTAATCCCAAAAACTCGTTGAACTAACGCCTAACACGTAGTTATTCCACCTACCCAATCTACCCATGTAATCAATGGCCACTATCCGCTCGTAGCACAGTAGCGCTCGCTGATCTCAACCGATCAGTGTGGTTAAGCAACGTACACAGGGGCAGGGAACCTGATGGGTGACCGAAGTGGCAATTTATCACGAGAGTTTCCGTGCTCTAGAGGCCACGTTAAGCTGTCGGTTCCGGCTGTTGTCGATTGACTACAGTCGTTAAAACCAAGTCAGAGGCCATTGTGCGGTTTGAAAACTCTGAGATCAGGGTTAGTCAAGTTCACCACACACTTGACTATACCTACACGATAAGAAGAAGAAGAATAAGTTTTATAGTTTAACATTTACGATTTAAGTGCAATATTTTTATGTAATAAGAATAAGCTACGAGTGTTTTATGATTATGATTATGAGACAGCAGTTATTTTATGTTTTACGATGTGAGGAAATAATAAAGATGATACTCAATGCTATACATTCACAAAAAAATACATTTACCAGTACAAATATTTGAAAATCATATTTTCAACTTTATTTTAAATATTTGCGATGAATCTTTTTTTATTTATTATAAGATGGGTTAACTCTTCTCTTCAATCTTGACCTGTATATTTATGTAATTTTTATTTATATTTATATTACTTAGATATTATTATATGTATAAAAACGTTCTTTAATTAGCGGCCCATTACAATATACCATATTAAATTGTACTTACCTGGTTTTCCATACAAAATACAAGATAACAACACAATAGAATGCTAGCACGTGTAAGCACGTAGTAAATATGTTACTTGGGTATTTTTACCTAGTTACAGCATATATTTTTTAATTATGAGATGGGTTAACTCATGACCCCAATCTTGACCACGGTCATAGATGAGGTCGACGATGGAGCGAGTTAACCCAGAAAATGCATATTAAGGCACTGGTACACCCACGCACCGACGGAACACACGGAACATAGAAATGAATAGACAAGTGACATGTAGTTATGCATTTTAGACCGTGTGGTGATCGGTTGAGAATAACATCACCCCATCTCTTTCCGTAGGTGTCGTAAGAGGCGACTAAGGAAACACAAATGAGACCTGCCTCCTAGTAATCCATCCCAGGCAACGACACTTCATTTTTTTCTGAATCTGAGGTGTCGTCCTATGGTCTCATGCGGTGTGGTAGGCTCTGTAAAGAGCCGTCTGGTTCGCGACCACCCTCCTACCGAAGTCCGACGCCAAACAGCTTGCTGTGTTCCGTTGGTGGGTGGGAGTACCGTGCCTGTATAGGCATTTTCTGGGTTAACTCACTCCATCGTCGACCTTTGACCTTATGGTCAAGATTGAGGTCGAGAGTTAACCCATCTTATAATCTAAATATATAAAACAAGGTCGTGTTAGTTACACCACTTATAACTCAAGATCGGCTGGACTGATTTACATGGTTTTTGATTTGTTGTTTTTCTCTCCGTCCCGATTAGCAGAATAACTATAAAAAAACATTGGAAAATTGACGATAAAATTCCCACAGGAACGAAGTCCCGGGCGGAAAGCTAGTATATAATACTAGCTGATGCCCACAACTTCGTTTGCGTGTTAATTTAGATTTTTACATACAAAAGTTTTTTCCCGCTAACTCCCGTTCCCGTGGGAATTTTGCAATATCCTGTTGCAACTAAGCTTTAAGTTTACTAAGGTAACTGCATGCCAAATTTCAAGCGTCTAACTTAAGCGGTTTAGATTTTTCATACAAAAGGATTTTCCCGCTAATTCCCGTTCCCGTGGGAATTTCGGGAATTCCTTTCTTAGTGCACCTCTAGAATAGAATAGAATAGAAAAAAATCTTTATTTTATAGGACATTCAGGATGTCACTTAAAACAAGTCAAAGATTACAATGAAATACATACAAACATACATTAAACGATTTAAGGGTACCTAAGCTACGTCCCTTCCAAATTTCAAGTGCCTACGTTTAGCCGTTTAGGCTGTGCGTTGATATGTCAGTCAGTCAGGCAGTCAGTTTCTCCTTTTATATATTTAGATTGATTAATTAGAAAAATAAATTAAATAATTAATAGACATGTTGTTTACGTGATTTTTAGACTTGGACTAAATATAAGCATCGGATTGATTTGACCCTGACCAAAATCAGAAGACATTGAGAGGGAAAGAGTCATGTGTAAGATTTGCATGAATTATCCTTACCAATTGGCAAATCAAGGTTTGCGAGTTGCGAAATAGTGGGCCCATGCCCCATGCATTTAAATTTTTTTTAAAACCGTAAATCGATGTACAGTTTAGCCGTCTGGCACACGCATACTTGAGGTCAAAATAAAATTTTTGATCCGCAGTTCCTAAAAAAGTTTCCCTTAGGAGAGGTGTGCCGAGTCATAATTTTTTTTGTAGGAAAAAAAATCTGAAACCTATCGTGTGTGGTATCAAATGAAAGGGCTTTTAAAGGCGGTTCTAAAAATATACCACATTGTTACCTTTTAGCCAGTTTTGTTTAAAAAAAACAAATTATTTTCAAAACATATCAAATTTCGGGACCTACAGATAAGATATGGCTAAATTTTTTTTCGTAAAATATACCTCAAATGATAGGTAATATTCTCATATACAACCTCTAGAAAGCAATTTTGAAAATAATATCATTTAGTTTTTTTTTTCTCATTATGACGAAGTGAGATAGTTCTACTTAACTATCTATTTTAGGGTATTTATGGAATTGTACTGCAGATACGGTACATATTAATCATAAAACGATACGTAGTATCCATATTTCCAACTAAGAATACCTCATTAACCCTTTTACTGGATTTTTCCATCAGTTGGTATAGTTTATAGTTTGTTTAGTGTTTAAACAAACTACACCTACTTAAAAAATGGCTTAAAATTGAATGGGAGATGTTTTTTTCCGTTGCTTTTATCGTAAATTTACTATATAATTGCTTTTTAAAATTATTTTTGTATGTTTTTTTCTTCTTTTTCATATTTTTTCCTCAATGATGACTCAGCACGCCTCTCCAGAGGGAAAATTTTTAGGAACTGCGGATTGACTTCTAGTATGCGTGTGCCAAACGGCTAAACTGTACATCGATTTGCGGTTTTTTGTTTGCGTAGGGTTTCAACTAAAAGTATTATTATTAAAATAGTGCCTCTTCGTTGCTGGTAAAAGTGGCATATAGTGGAGAATAGCAAAGTCACCAATATTAAGTGAAGAAACCCTCGTCAGAGCCTCGTCCATTGATCAGCAGGGTTCGCCGGCACCGCCAGCAGGCAAGGATGATGATTTTGGAGCACTAAGATTATTTTATTATTATCATATTAATTTAGTGAAGCAAAAAAATTTGTTTCGGAAATCGGCCGGCGCCTATATGAAAAGGGGTGTGACCACCGCTCCAGGTCATACCTGGTGCAAAGGCTGTCCAAAGCCATTCAGCGAGATAATGCCGCGAATGTCATGGGCACCTTTGCACCGTGGATGACAAGGGGCGGTCTGTTTGATTAGAGTTAGATATGTGACGAGGATGTTTCCGATTTAGAATATGTTTTGTGACTTATTAATTTAATAAATAAATTATATATTTAGGCCAGTGTTCACCAAAAATTCAACCAACGATTAGCAGCTAACCAGAGATTTGAAAATGTCATTTTCATAATTTTTTTTTTACATTTTGTCTGGTTAGCTTCTAACCGCGGTTTAACCGTTGGTTATATTATTGGTGAACACGGGCCTTAGACAATCTTACAGCATTACATTAGGGTAAATATTCTTTATAACACATTGCATTCGCCAATTAAAAGATTTCTCAATAAAACTTTTTCAATCTTAACAAAAACTTTTATATAGAAAGTAATAAAAGAGTATATATATATATATAAAAACTTTTATATAGAAAGTAATAAAAGAGTATATATATATATATATATATATATATATATGTGTGTGTGTGTAGGTGTGCGGTTTTGTGAGTTCATGTGTGTGAGTCTGTGTGTAAAGCTGTGATTGTATATATAATTGTCTTTACCGCCCGGGTCTTATTTACTGTGATTGTCAATTAAGTGTAAGTAGATGTTTTTCCAGAGAGAACATCGAGCACGTAACTTTTATATTTGTGCCGCTTCCAGCAAAATATTTTTGTAGGTACGTAGGCATCGTACCATGACAGAATTTTGACCATACCCCAAAGTTTTCCATTAAGCTTACAAACTTTGTTTTTCATACTGTTTTTTAACTTCACAAGCTTTTTTAAACCGCCATAAAAAGAGGGGTGTTATTAGTTTGATTTGTGTGTCTGTATGTCTGTGTATATGTGTCTGTCTGTGGGAGCGTAACTCCTAAACAAATGGACTGATTTTCTGACGTAATCGAGATGGTTCTTAGATATTTGATCAAAATTGGTTCAGCTGTTTTAAATTTATAAGCAATCGAATGTTGGAGGTGACGCCATTTTTTAAAATTTTCGTGATATTTACTTCCAGCTTTAGCAGTATCGAATTGTTTTACTTACGTTTTTATTAAGAGTTTTATGATGACCAAATCTACAGAACAGGCTTAGAACAGGCAACTGGAGGTTTACCATGATCGCTTAGCGCGATCCAATTTAGGACCTAAACAAGTCTGTAACGCTTATTCGTACCATGATGGCTTATAAGAGATTCAATTTTGGCGCTGTTGCGATTCAAAAGCAGACCAGCGACAATTTATGTAGACATTTAAAATGGACCATAGACAACCGAGCAGTTCAAAAGCAGCTCCATCATGGTACCATTTTAAAAATATTCCAATTGCGAAGCAGTTCAAAGTTGGATCCTAAACAGAAATGCTTTTAAACGATCGTGGTAGGTACCCAGATACAAGTTATATAACAAAGTCAAATGCCAATATGTGCTGCAACTACAAATGCACAAAATAAATGGTTTCTAGAAGCTCATAATGTCATCATAACATTCATGACGTAACACGAGGCTTAGATAATTTACGTATACCTGTGCCGAATGTGTGCCTTAACGTAACCCACTCTTAAGCTGCCACTAGCAACAGGGCCGGAGCAAGAAACATCCCACACCCCCCATTCTTATAAATATAATACAAAGAAAAACTTACTTATAAATATAAAGAAAAGTTTAATTACTTACTATATAAGGAAGAAAAACATAATTTGGCACTTTAACAACTAGTTGCAAAAACTAATGCTACTTTGAACATCGTATTGTCACTTTCTATCTTGTTGTCGACTCACTCACTGACTCATCACATCAACATGCAACCCAAATCCTTGGACCGTTTTTGTTATTGCTTTACCATGACTGTCCCACTCTTTTCTTCCACCGAACTCGGTCAAGCGCTGTTTGCGCCCAGATTCCGTCAACGGTAGACCGCCAAAGTTTCTTAGGTCGTTCCCTGCCCCTGCATCCCATCGGCATCCATTCGGTTGTGAACCTCCCCCAACGCTCCGTGTGCATTCAACAGATGTGACCCGCCCACTCCCATTTTTAACCGACTTCCAAAATGGACTGTATGTATTTTTTTTTATGGATGTTCACCGATTTCTCCACCATTTATGGACCGTTTTTAAAAATTCTTTTTAGTTCGAAAGAATATACTCCAGAGGTGGTCCCATTGTAATCAGGTCAGGATTTGATGATGGGATCCCAGGGAAATCGAGGGATACCCTCAAATTAAGTAGGCACTTACATTGTTTCTCACCTACTTTCAATTATTTACACTAAAAATAGATAAATAAATACTTCAAACAGATCAGTACGTACGTATCACACTAAATGCAATGTTTTTATTTTTCGCTTTTTGAAGTTGGTTTTCTTTTTTTGTAAAAAGTTAACACCTTAGTAGATATCTGCCAGTGCGGACTTTGTCTATTAATTTTACAGCTAGAAAGCAGAAATTTTGGATAGCGGTCCCATTTAATGAGACAACAAAGAAAAAGGGCTGGCTTTTTAAAAACTAAAGTAAAAACTGTAACCATCTCTAAATTTTTTGTGAGTCCTTATCTAGAAACTGATTTCGGCCCTGGCTAGATGTGGCACATTGTGTGATGTAACCGCATCTCCGATGCATTTAAAGTGCATTCAACTGTTAAATTCATACTTTCACAACGGTAGATAGAATACTAAGGATTTTATATTAAGTTTAACTGGCAAAGTTAATTATGATAGGTATATTAGTTAGGTACTCAAGTATGTTGACGTACATTTTTCAGTCCACATATACAACCTATTCCTGTTGATATCCCATAACTCCAGGGTATCAATGAGACCACATATATGAATCAAATAGCATATACGTTGTTTTTCAACTATTAATATTTTCTAATTTTTATTTTTCATACAAAATTATTCGGTGAAAATGTGTATTCGGTGAATGTGTTTTTTACCTTTACGTAAAAAATGACAGCGTCGAATTACCGTATTCTAAATTATGAATGATTGAACCCATCAGGTTCCCTGCCACTGTGTACGTTGTTTAACCTCACTGATCGGTTGAAATTATCCGTGATGAACTTATTGTACATTATTTTCCCGAATTCCCACGGGAACGAAGTTCCGGGCGGAAAGCTACCTAGTCACAAATAATTTTTAAGGACAGAAGAATGTTTGGCGCGAATGGGACTTGAACCCACGACCCCAGATTTGATCTACTGGTGCTCTAACCAACTGAGCTATCGTGCCTTCAAGTCAAGCGGCGAGATTTCTCATTCCCTTACTACATTACTTCGTGCGTAAGTTTAAGTCAGAAGGATTCGCTGGCTAAGTTAAATACGTTGCTATTTCTTTGTTAGCTCTTGCATTGTATAGATACTAGTCACGGCGATCAAGTTTTTTTCTAGTCTAAAGACTAGTATTTATACATATTGATAGATACAACTTGTTCTGGTTAAGGCGACTACAGCACCTAAATTACGATTTTATGATTCGTAGATAAGCATGACGCACTGCATTAAATCGAAGAAAAAAAATACTACGGTAATATTCAGGACATAAACTAGATAAGTAGTTTGCTGAAAATATGATTCAGCACTTTTGGTTCGATAGAAAAAGCTCACAAAGTCACCTCTAAATACCCAATATTGTGTATATTTTAAGCTGTAAAAACGATAGTAAAATGCACACAGGAACTTGAATTTGCTATCAAAATGTTCGTGATTGAACACTCTCGATAAGTAGTTAACGCATTTTTCGATTTAAGCTGTCACCTTTCCATAAATCTCATTTTTCTAACTTTCGAACATGTTTTTACGCACGCACGCTTTCATAGTCCGTAAACTTCGTGTATCGACACTGTTCGCACTGCCGGCCTAGGCCTGTTGAGAGACGGAGATAGCACTATTCCTTTGTGTGCTGCCTTTATCGGGTGCTGTAGTCGCCTTAACCTACAGCATAGAATTATACACGTTTAAAGAACAGCTTAGCAAATACTTAAATGTCGGATCGAAACATGATTTTTAGCCGAAATCAAAAGACTTTTGGCTTCGGTTGAAACCTAACTCATTTAGAGATTTTAAATTCTAGCATTCCTTCGCTCCCGTGGGAATTAGGGAAAATTATGTAGCCTATGTTACTCAGGGATAATGTAGCATACAATACAATACATGTCCTCGTTTAAACATATATTGATATTTTATACTAGCATTCAGCCCGGTGCTTCGTTCCCGTGGGAATTCGGGAAAATGTAGCTACTCGTGTATGTTACTCAGGGATAATGTACGATTCTAACGGTGAAAGAATTTTTCAAATCGATCCAGTAGTTTCGGTGCCTATTCAATGCAAACAAACAAACAAACAATCAAATCTTTCCTCTTTATAATATTAGTATTGATGTTTAAAACTCGACTTGTCTGTCCTTCTCGGGGGAAGACTGCACCTTTGCGAACAGACATAGTTTTGTCTTATTTTCAGAAACATTTAAATTTTCACTGATATAATCATAATTTGAATCGAATGGAATTGAATTTTTTAAAATGGCACTCGCTTGATCCTACAGCTCTGCCAACCCTGACCCACATTATTTCACAAGCACCTATTGTAGGCGGTTTCTATGCAGATTAAGTCCGAGTCAATAGGAAAATAGGCTGTTATCTTCTAAAGCCTGAGTAACTATCAGGTACCTATGATCTTTGTGTTGCAAAACTTGGTACCTATCGCAAGACTCGCAAGTGATCGTCTGTCAGAGTTACGCAAGACAATTTGCGAAAATAACAAACAAGTAAGTCATTAATTTTATTTCTTTTATTTTCATCCAAAGTCAAAGTCAAAAATATTTATTTCATAGAACATACAAGTGCTGCTTGAAAACGTCACAAAAATACATTCAATATAAATCATTGAGCAAAATAGTGAATTAGATTAGCATTTTTGATTTTGAGCCTATTCGCAAAGGTGCAGTCTTCCTCAGGAGAAGAATAGGCAAGAAACTCCGAGGGTCGCTCTTTTTAAGTCAATCATTAAATCTTAATTTTAATTTGAATTGACTTAATATCTGAATAACTCAAGAGCTTAGCAATTTATTCCCATGGTTGCTTGTCTAACAGATAATCAGATAATATATAATAGACCTTTTTACAAAGTTTTTGTTTAACAAAGTCTTAAATTTTTCTAAAGGTAGGTTTTGAATACACATGGGAATCTTATTATAGAAGCGTATAAATTGACCCACAAAAGAGTTTGTTACTTTGTGGAGACGACTGTCTAGTAAATCCAAGTTATGTTATCCAAGTTATCCATCTATGTATACTAATATTATAAAGAGGAAAGATTTGATTATTTGTTTGTTTGCATTGAGAAGGCTCCGAAGCTACTGGACCGATTTGAAAAATTCTTTCACCATTAGAATCCTACATTATCTTATCCGTGACGAACAAAGAGTACATGATTTTCCCGAATTCCCACAGGAACGAAGTTCCGGGCGGAAAGCTAGTAACAAATAAAAAAGTCGGATATTAATTCGAAAATAAATTACAAATACATATAAAATTCAGGTGCTCACGTTATTAGCCCGCGAAAAATAGGAAAATTAAGAATATGGACCAGCCTACGAAACTGAACAACTTACCTCAAGAAATAAAGGTTGAAATATGAAAAAAAAATGTAAACAGCTGATTTTACGTATGGGAATTCATTTTTTTTAAATATTTTCATACAGGTTCCTCAGGAAAAGTTGTTCAGTTTCAGTTTTATGGGAGGAAGCGCTCGTAGCCCAGTGGCGCTCGCTGATCTCACCCGATCAGTGAGGTTAAGCAACGCACACAGAGGCAGGGAACCTGAGGTGACCAAAGTGGTAATTTATCACGAGCTTTTCCGTGCTTCGGAGGCCACGTTAAGCTGTCGGTCCCGGCTGTTGTCGATTGACTACAGTCGTTAAAACCGAGTCGGAGGCCATTTGGTTGTTTGAAAACTCTGACACCAGGGTTAGTCAAGTTGGCCACGCATTTTGACCTATTTACAGGTGACGCAAAGTGTAGGGTTCATACAACTAAGTGTAATAAAAAAAAAACTAGGAACTTTATCTTAGTAATTTTAATTCCTTCTTTAGTATGTAACTAGCATTCCGCCCGGGACTTCGTTCCCGTGGGAATTTGAGGAAAATTATGTAGCCTATGTGTTAATCCAGTGTGTCTTATAGTAACAAATAATTTTAAATTTCGCGCCATTTCTACACATGCTGCAATTGCTCGCAGCGCCTTTCGAAATGCAACCCAAATAATCTTTGTTCTGAATGAAGTTCAAATACTCGACAACAGATGGCGCCACTACACTTATTTTCCAAGTTGAAGGGTTGGAAAAGCCCTTATATCTTTAAAAATACGCCCTTTAAGTTAAAACGGGAACTTTCTTGTTCGAGGGGGGATAAAGGGCTATCACACTATATAAGTCCCTTTATCGTGCTGAGACTCCTTTTTACGTTTTATCGGCACGCACATTTTATTAACTTAGTTTTATTATATATAATGATTTTATGGATTGTATGAATTTTAACTTCGTAATTACGGACTAGTGCTTACTCTAATGTTAGAGAGACAAAAAATACAATTAAAGCAATAGCATGCTTACCATTAACAAACACACACATCAACACGGTCTAGGGATATTGCACGATTTTTCATACAAAAGAGGTCTGTTTGAGAAGCTATAAAAGCATACTCGAGCTACACAGAAAACTATAATTTTCAAACGAGCAAGTGCTTAACCAAAATGTTTAATTATAGTCAGTAAATTTTGTTTTACTTGAAATTTGTGAAAACGTGACGGAAACGAAAACGAAATTGCACTTTTTGCCTGCTTTTTGTATGAAAATGGTCGAATTTACGCATTTTTTTTTCATTTTCGTCACGTTTTCACAAATTTCAAGTAAAACAAATTTTATTGACTAGAATTGAAAATTCAGGTTTAGCACTCGCTCGTCTGAAAATTATAGCGCTCCATGTATCTCGAGTATGCTTTTGTAGCTTCTCAAACAGACCTCTTTTGTATGATAAATCGTGCAATATCCCTAGACCGTGTTGATGTGTATATTTCAGCAACATTTTTCTTTGGTGTTTACGTTTTCAAACCGCCAAACGGACTCTGACCTGGGACCGACTGCTTAATATGCCTCCTGAAGCACGGAAACGATAAATTGCGACTTTGGTCACCCATCAGGTTCCATGCCCCTGTATACGACACTTGACCTCACTGATCGGTTCAGAGCAGGGTTCGCCATTGAGCTATGAGCGAGATGATAAGAAAGAAATTAATCAAATATTTTTTGGTCAAAGCGAAATTTCATTTTACTGTATGGTATAGAGATATGTATGACCTAGAAAAAACCTGCGTGCAAAAAAAAGTGAAAGGCTTTGACCTCAACAACATCGTCAACTTACATAATACGTTTCGCAATTACATTCATAACCATTGTTTTGTTATGTCAAATCATCAAATAACATTTTGTAATTTCAATAATATTCCGTTTTTAGGGTTCCGCACCCAAAGGATAAAAACGGGACCCCATTACTAAGGCTCCGATGTTCGTCCGTCTGTCTGTCACCAGGCTGTATTCTCATGAACCGTGATAGTTAGACAGATGACATTTTCACAAATGATGTATTTCTGTTGCCGCTGTAACAACAAATAATAAAAAACAAAATAAAATAAATATTTAAGGGGGCTTCCATACAACAAACGTGATTTTTTGCTGTTTTTATAGATAATAGTACGGAACCCTCGCACTTGGTAGGTTTTTCTTTTTTTATCAGCTCATACGTATAATACCTTTGTCCCCACCCACCGAGGGGCACGGATCCTTACTAATATTATAAACGCCAAAGTTTTTGTGTATGAATCTTTGTTCCTCTTTCACGCTCAAACGGCTGGACCAATTTGGATAAAATTTGGTATGGAGCTAAGTAGCTGACAACCTGGATTCACATATTGGCTACATAATTTTCCCAAATTACTACGGCTAGTAAGTAATACAACCAACAAACAACACGTAAGTAAGACGTATAAATCTATGCAAAAAACCAAGATTCATCCTTTTTTCCAAAATTAGTGTTCATTCTCTATTTTACATTGAAGCTTGTTATTAGGACCACTTTTTATTTTAACTACTAAAAACAATCACGTTTTATGACTTGCTGCGAATAAAGAAGCAAAACGCTGCGAAAACTCCCAAAATATAATTTTATAAAATCTTTTTTGATAAACTAGTTCTGTCGAGGTCATAAGGATAGTTAAATACCTACTTGCATATTCATGCTCTTTGTAAAACATAATACCTATCTAGTTCTTTTAAATATAATTCTAGCTTCTAAGCTTAACTTCTGAAAATAGTTTTAAATATTATATGGATTCGTTAAGGCGACTACAGCACCTAAATTACGATTTTATGATGCGTAGATAAGCATGACCCACTGCATTAAATCGAAGAAAAAAATACTACGGTAATATTCAGGACATAAACTAGACAAGTAGTTTGCTGAAAACATGATTCAGCACTTTTGGTTCGATAGAAAAAGCTCACAAAGTCACCTCTAAATACCAATATTGTGTATCTATTAAGCTGTAAAAACGATAGTAAAATGCACACAGGAACTTGAATTTGCTATCAAAATGTTCGTGATTGAACACTCTCGAGAAGTAGTTAACGCATTTTTCGATTTAAGCTTAAGTACCTTTCCATAAATCTCATTTTTCTAACTTTCGAACATGTTTTTACGCACGCACGCTTTCATAGTCCGTAATCTTCGTGTATCGACACTGTTTGCACTGCCGGCCCAAGCCTGTTGAGAGACGGAGATGGCACTATTCCTATGTGCGCTGCCTTTATCGGGTGCTGTAGTCGCCTTAATATGTAAGTAATGAAGCTTAATCTATTATTTAAATTCTTTAGAGATTTGAGAGATTGGGTGCCATAGTGAAAAATGGTTAAATATAGCCTACCAGCGCAGCTCAAGCATGATGGCGACAAACTCGCGCGGCGCGCCATTCGGCTGACGCTGAAACTTCACTTTGATTGCGCGAGGGCCCTGCTGCGTTGTCAATGTTGACATCGCCCTGTTGCGTTGTCAATGTTGACATTTGACATAGGACCGCGGCACATTACGCACGTTGTCACCGTCGTACTCGAGCTGCAGGAGGATACTTGTTTATCGCTGGCCAGCCCTGTGGATTCTTGGGACCAAAGTTGTATTAGACCAAGATCCCAGGGCCGCCAGACCTTACTTATTTTCTCATAAACCAAATGTGTGGGAAATAGTAGTGCTAGTACGTACTAGTAATGTATGAATACCAGCTAACCTGGGCCGACGGCCAATTTTCAGCTACTGGGTTCTGAAGGTACTTCCAAAAATTGCTCACTTGTCTTGAAGTCTGGGTGCTATAAAAAGTATTGTTATAGTTCCCTGAACATCATATACAAAAATAACGGCTCAGGTTGTGGGTATAATCGCATAACTTACTTTCGAAATGTAAAGCGTCTGGCAGAAATTACAGCCGACGGAGAGTGTCTGGCGGTGTTGAACATTAATTTTTATATTTAATTAATTATATTCTATAAGACATCAGCAGCTAGACTTCAAGACAAGTGAGTAATTTTGGAAGTACCTGCAGAACCTGATAGCTGAAAATTGGCCGCCAGCCCAGGTTAGCTGGTATTCATATATTACTAGTACGTACTAGCACTACTATTTCCCACACATTTGGTTTATGAGAAAATAAGTAAGGTCTGGCTGCCCTGGGATCTCCGTCTATATGGGGCGTGAATGACCTCCTTTGAGTAGTCATGACGCCGCCGCCGTACGCACAAGTCTAATCCTAAAAGAAAGAAAGACCAATTTATTATAACGAACATCGCAACACATATAAGAGGTAAGATTAAACAGTAAAAGACGATCACGATACACTACATAAAGACAATAACAAATACAATAGCAACTAGCTTTAGATCGCTATGTGTTGTAGGGTCCGAGACAAAGGGTCCTCAACTCAGCTATATGTTGCGACTCGGGAATCAGGATATGAGACTGCGAGCCACAACTAAGTGACGAACGAACGAACGATCCTCCTTCCGTTTCTTTCTCTCAAGCTGATTAGCTGGAAGAAATCCCTCTAAGGCTAAGAGATAAGCTCGCCTTTGTAAATTGAGTTTTCTTTGTATCTCTTTTGTTTTGTACTTCTGATATTTTGTGCAATAAAGTTTTACATAATACATACAATTTGAGAGTAAACGAAAA
Organism: Aproaerema taeniolella; assembly: GCA_949987775.1. Classification (NCBI taxonomy): domain Eukaryota; kingdom Metazoa; phylum Arthropoda; class Insecta; order Lepidoptera; family Gelechiidae; genus Aproaerema; species Aproaerema taeniolella. The sequence goes on along the minus strand of OX465246.1, from coordinate 1,855,361 downwards.
ATTTGTTAAGTACGCAATTAATATTTGCAGATCGAGTTCCGTGTTGGTATTCTTGTTAGCGTATAAATTGTGTCACTGAGCAAATAATGACTTAATAGTGTGTGTTGTATAGTTGAGTGCAAATACAGAACCAAAGTTCGTAATAGTGCAGCAACTCTTACACTTTTCAACGGCCAAGTCTTATGAAATCGCACAACATAATATTATGGGATGGTGACTTTTAACCCTTTATCAGGCATAGTATGTGTCATTGACCCCCTAAATAGAGGTAATTAGAGTTTGCTAGTGACCGTCACCGTTTTCAAAAATTAGCAAAACCTTTCTTTATTAATAACTAGCATCCCGCTCGGGACTTCGTTCCCGTGGGAATTCGGGAATGTTATGTAGCCTATGTTACTCAGGGATGATGTAGCATTCGAATGGTGAAAGAATTTTTTAAATCGGCACAGTACTTTTTGAGCCTATTCATTACAAACATACAAAAATAGGTACAAATCTTTCCTCTTTATAATATTAGTGTAGACTAGCATCCCGCTCGGGACTTCGTTCCCGTGGGAATTCGGGAATGTTATGTAGCCTATGTTACTCAGGGATGATGTAGCATTCGAATGGTGAAAGAATTGTTTAAATCGGCCCAGTACTTTTTGAGCCTATTCATTACAAACATACAAACATACAAAAATAGGTACAAATCTTTCCTCTTTATAATATTAGTGTAGATATGTTTAGTTATCGTAATATTTTATAACTTTAAAAAAAAAATACTTTGGCAAAAATCTTTGGCAAAGTAAGAAAAAAAAACAGTTATAGAAACAAATTAGGTATACATTGTAAAGGTAAAAATTAGATTCACACCACATTTAAAAAAATATATATGGCTGTGCAAATGGGGCCTTATTTAGGGTTAAAATAGTTAGCGAAACTTTAGGGGATGATTCTTCCTATACTGTACAACTTTTCCCAAGAACCTATATGCCAAAAAAGTTGTCCACTTCTCATTCAAAGGCAAGTCAGATTATCGCAGACAAACTCCAAGCAAACCCCTGCATCGCCCTTTTAGTGACCTTAAGCCAATGCAAGCGACCACGTTTCAGCGCCGTACGTCATCACTGGCAACACACACTGGTCTAAGACCTTCGTCTCCAGACACAAATGTATGTTAATTAATTCAAATGATTGTATAATTAGGCTCAGTAGACTGTAATGGAATTCATAAATTTAAAGATAGGCCAGATTTGTGCCAAAAAAACTCGTTTTCTTTTTTCCTAGACTTGACTGTGTACAGATTAACAAAAAGCTAGTAAACAGTGAACTCCAAAGCCTGGCACATAGGCGCAAAGTAGCTTGCCTGTGTGTTTTTACAAGATCTTCTTCTTATCGTGTAGGTATAGTCAAGTATGTGGCGAACTTGTCTAACCCTGGTGTCAGAGTTTTCAAACCGCACAATGGCCTCTGCCTTGGTTTTAACGACTGTAGTCAATCGATAACAGCCGGGACCGACAAGATGTACACACAAGACAATACAAGATATACAACAAGATGTGTGTTTTACAAGATGTACTTCGGGGAGTTTGCTCATGAGCTGCACGAGCTCATTCCGCCTGCCCTTTTATTTTACCGGATGTCCAGACGCACCGCTGGGTACCACCCTTACCTTGTGGAGATTCCTCGGATCCGTACTGAGCGCTTCTCTTGATCTTTTATATTACGCAGCGCTAAGTAATGGAATTCTCTGCCTGCGTCTGTATTTCCGGGCTCATATAACCCGAATCTCTTTAAAGTTCGAGTGAATAGGCATCTTCTGGGGAGCTTGCTACATCCTCGACCACATCTCCGCCTCTGGGCTAGATTGTGATCAAGAACAAACCCATTATCTATAAAAGATTTCCCTACTTTTTATGAACAAATCACATCAATCGATACTTGGCTGTTTTTGTTGGAATATGGAGTTCTTGTAGAATTGAGACACTGGTTCGGAGTGAATTTAAAAGAGCAACTCTCGGAGTTTCTTGCCTTTTCTTCTCTGGGAAAGAACTGCACCTTCGCGAATAGGCGTAGAGTTAAAAAAACTAAAGTAATTCACTAATTAGACTTATTTTAAGTAACATCCTGAATGTTCTATGAAATAAAGCTATTTTTTACTTTGAAACAGCAGCTCTATCACGATAACGACAAACTCGCGCTCGGCTCACGCTGAAACTTCACCTTGACTGCGCGAGGGTCCCGCGCAAAGGCTTGCTCGCCCTATGGCGTTGTTAATGTTGACATTTTGACATAGGACCGCGGTGTTATCGCGGCGCTGTCACTATCGTACTCGGCTGTATTCTTCTGTAATTCTTCTCCAGCGTCATATTTCTAAAGCATTCTTTATTGCACACCAAAAAAAAATCATAAAAATAAAAACACGTTCTTTTCAAAGAGCATTCTAAGTAGAGTACTTAAGTATAATTAGTTTCTCTATGGTTAAATAAAGTACGAGTGTTATTTATCCGTCGGGTCGTATTAATTGTAATTTTATTTAACGAGGTGTTATATTGACTTGTATCTAAAGATCGTGTTCCGTGTTAGTTTAGCTTTATTTATACTTAGTATTGCGCTGTTTGGTTTTGCCCCATGTTTTGAGGTCATTCCGCACTTTTCATTATGATTTTTAAAATAAATATGTTCCATCTTGACAACTACTTTTCCTCTCACGACTTCATTCACATAGGAAAGCTAAACTGGGTTCGATTCCTTATGTAAAAAGCTGATTTTTGTTCTACGATAATGGGCGTTCGTGTTTGTCATAGAATGTGTTTCAAGAGACCCACGGCATAAAGGAAAATCTTAATGTTGGTCTTTGAGTGTGTACAGCTTTTAAAAATTAATCTTAAACTAGGTTAGTTTATTGAATTTCAAAAGAGCAATCCTCAGAGTTTCTTGTTATCTGTTCTTCTCGGGGGAAGACTGCACTTTTGCAAACAGACTAGTGTAAAAAAAATCTTTATATGTATTTCAAGTCCCACGAAATAAGTATTTTTTTACTTAAAATCTACTCAATCGTTGCACGATATCGCGTGAAAGATGAACAAATAAACAACTCGCAAACGTCAATTCATTATCATCATCATATCAGCCCATTGCAGTCCACTGCTGAACATAGGCCTCCCCCAAGGTGCTCCACTTTGCACGATCCTCCGCTGTTTTCATCCAGCCACTACCCGCTATCTTCTTTAGGTCATCTGACCATCTGGCTGGGGGGCGTCGTACACTACGTTTTCCAAGACGTGGTCTCGATTCGAGAACCTGTCTACTCCAACGCTCGTCGGTTCTGCGACAGACATGGCCAACCCACTTCAGCTTGCTACACTTTTGGATAATATCCATCACTCTGGTTTTCTGTCGGATGACCTCGTTTCGGATTCTATCCCTTAGCGAGATCCCGAGCATGGAGCGTTCCATGGCCAACCTCACTGTCATGTTCCACGTTCCAACGTCAAGTACGTAACCGCAACTTGGTCTAATCAAATCATTGCGGCTAGCAAAAAATCATGGTTTTGAATCTAGAGATTTCGCAACGATGAAGCCTTCAGGCACAAAATGGCTTGTTATTGAAAAACAAATTATATGTTTGCGGTGAAGTGAGGTCGTTTTGAGTCTGTCAAAGATAAGAATAAAAATGAGCCATGTGGCGGACGAAGACAGACAAGACTGTTTTGGTTTAAAGCCCTGGTAGTAAATACATTCGATTGCTTATAAATATAGCTAAAAACCTTCTCAATGACTTCAGCTTTCAAAAAAAAACGCATCGAAATCGGTCCATTCGTTTAGGAGCTACGATGCCACAGACAGACATACAGATACCAAGTCAAACTTATAACACCCCTCTTTTTTGTCAGGAGTTAAAATAGGCAAGCTCCAAGAGTTAGTTGTAATCTTGACTTGTTTTAAGTGGCATCCTGAATGTCCTATAAAATAAAATAAGAATCTATTCTATTCTATTGACGCAGAACTAGATGCTTTTTTAAGTCTGGAGAAAGCGACGCGCACCATACGCGCAATGAGTCCCGCCGTCTACAATAAACTCCCGGAGGAGATAACGGCTGCTCCGAGCACTACCGCTTTCAAAAATAAATTAAAATATTGGTTGAGGAATTTCTAAATTACAAGATCCCGAATTAATGTATTATTTTATTATTTTTTATTATTAAATTATTATACAATTCATCTATATTATTTTTTTACAAAATGTATTGTACTATTTTTGTACTATAAAATTGACGTGTAATTGATATTATGAATAAATGAATTGAATTGAATTGAATTAACAGTGGTTCTTAACCATTTCACAAAACATCTGTCTTTCCATGAACCGCCCGCTGTTTGGAGATTTGTTATTATCCTTACTTCCTTACTAATATTATAAATGCGAAAGTAGCTCTTTCTATCTGTCTGTCTGTCCGTCTTTCACGCCTAAACTACTGAACCGATTTTGATGAAATTTGGTACAAAGATAGATTAAAGCCTGGGAAAGGCTTTCATCAAAATGGGCTACATTTTATCCCACAGTTGGGCCCGACATAACCTGTAGTCCATGTGGGCGGAGCCGCGGACGGAAAGCTAGTTAAAAAAAACTTAGGAGATTTAACAGTATGACGTGATAAAGTACAATGTTAAATGCTATAGAATGCAGTATATAATCACAGAACCTATATACTTACAATTAAAGGGACCAAAACAAGATCGTACGAGTATAAACAAATCGATTTAACTTTTTGTGTCGACTCGTTATCACGTCAAATGTTATTGAGATGGTTTTACGAATAACTTCGAATGCTTTCGAGACCAGCACCCGTATTGTACACTGATCGAATCGACACGGACGCTCGGAAAATTAAATCAATCAAATCAAAAATGCTTTATACAAAATGTTGCTTGAAAACGTCATAAAAATACATTAGCAAAATCAATATAAATCATTGAGCAAAATAGTGAATTACATTAGCAATTTTGACTTTGCGCCTATTCGCAAAGGAAGACTGCCCCTTTGCGAATAGGCGCAAAGTCAAAATTGCTAATGTAATTCACTATTTTGCTCAGGAGAAGAGGCAAGAAACTCCGAAGGTCGCTCTTTTTAAGTCAATCATGTAAATTTTCTTACTTCTAATTTTAATTGACTTAATATCTGAATAATCTGGAGCTAAGCAATTTATTCCCATGGTTGCTTGTCTAACAGATAATCAGAAATTCTATAACAGCCCTTTTTACAAAATGTTTGTTTAATTATTGTCTTAAATTTTTCTTAAGGTAGGTTTTGAGTACACATGGGTATCTTATTGCAGAAGCGTATACATTGACCCATAAAGGAGTTTGTTACTTTGTGGAGACGACTGTCTAGTAAAGTCTCAGTCTATCCCTCTCTTGCGCTATTTAGATGACAGAGATAGGTATAGTCTTGTCGAATATCTGATTCGAGTCGAATGATGTACGGGTGCTGTTCCGCAGACCACCGGTTGTGAACCATTATGTTACAAGATGTATTTCGGGCAGTGTACTCAGGAGTTGCATAAACATGAACTTATTTCGCCGACTCCTTTGTCCGTTCGATGGGGGTACTTGGCTAAGCCAAGACGTGAGCAAGAGCGTTTACAATTTACATACCTATTCAAATTTCGTCATGCAAGCTGATAAGGGATGGAATTATCTTCTTCTAGGTGAGCTTTCTACATTCTTGACAACATCTTAGTTCGCTACATTGTGGTCAAGAGTTAACCTATTTTTAAAAGATTCTGACACTGTTTACACAGCTGCTTCAAGGCCCAACATAATATCCTTACTCATATTATAAATGCGAAAGTTTTTAAGCATGGATGTATGTATGTATTGGATTTTTGTTTCTCTTTCACGCTCTAGACCTATTTTGATAAAATTTAGTATGGATGTAGTTGACACCCTGGATTACCACAAAGGCTAAATAATTTTCTCAAATTCCCACGGTAACGAACTCCCGAGCGGAAAGCTAGTTATCTATATTTAAGTCAGTCGGTTTTTTTTGGTAATAAAGTATCTAGAATTTATTAATTCAAGGCATATTTTGCAATAATAGCCTCGCTAGACAACCTAGGCCTTGTGACTGAAAATACATATTAGCGGTGAAGTGAGGTCGAGAGCCTCTCCAATCGAGGACCAGCGAGGACAAACCAGCTGGGGTCTCCGGTGTTTTGGAGGTTAATGTTACATCACAACTTTTGATGAAACGGTTTAAAAAAGGTGCTTATTAGTATTTTGCCTATAGTTAAGGATTCAGCAAAACCTCATATCCAGTTGACTACCTCCATTCGTTATATTCCTTCATCGAGCACATAATCATAACCTATGTATTCCTTGAAGTTAGTAGCCAAGGTAATACGTTTTAAAAGTCATAAGATACCTTGAGACGTTTCCGCATCTGCTACTTTTCTCGTTCTCGGCGTGAAATGTAAAAATGAAGGTCTACCAAATTTATCGATTTTTTTTGTGTTTTATTGGAAAACTTACGGGAAAAACTCCTCGCACAAACTTTGAAAGCGGTCCTCAGTTTCTCAACGGATTATATTGCAAGTAAAGACACCAAACTTTGTCTTTCCGAAAAAAAAGGATTAGTAGGCAAAAGTTAGGCACACCAAAAGCAAACTAGAAATGTAGAAATTAAATGTTAAATGTATAATCTTGCTCAATCAGTAATCACAGTCCGGTTTGTGTGTGCCTGTGTGAGTAAATGTTATGAGGATAGGTCGAGCGGGGTCGTGTCAAAAGGCAAGCTTTCGTAATGAGTGGGAATCGTGGATATATCAGATATTGCGTCCCGGTCACAGGGATAAATTTCAGTTTTGCTGTCTGCAACTCAAATAGCAAAAATCTCTGAGCGCAGGCGTTTTTGTAAGCTCCAGTATTCATAAAAATTTTAAAGTTATTTGTTAAAAGGATTACTTTTTAATGTAGCTGCTTTTGTGTCCAATAAATATATTTGAAATCTATTTAAAAATATATTTATTTTAAATGTATGTGTGCTGCTATTGGTAAAATAAACGTACGAGTACCTATATTACGTTTTTATTTCGCCGTTCGTGGCAGAACTTTTTTCCACATTAAGATTGGAAACCCCCTCCGCGTCCTATGTCCCTGATGAAAGGTTATTAGTCATAAAAAGACAAATTGTCTTCATAGCCTTAGCCTGACTCGATCTTATGCGGTTTTTAAATAAGTACCTATAGTAACGCAAGGCTTGATTTTGGGCCTTATGTTCTTTCTTTTATATGGTCTGAAAAAAATCTCATAATAACTTCTATTTTAGCATTTATTTTACTTTGATCGTAGGGATTTATTAAATAAAAATGTGTTTTTTGTCAACAGCTGTGACGGGCAGTACCGATGGTATTGGAAAACAATACGCGTTAGAGCTGGCAAAACGAGGCCTGAACGTGGTGCTGATCAGTCGAAATCCAGATAAACTGCGCAATGTAGCTGAACATATCGGTGAGTATCTCTGTCTGCATCCGCGTAAGATATAATCCTACCATAAAGATCAGTGCCGTGGTTGGAGCTCATATCAAACTAAATGTGACTGTGTCTGGTAAAAGGGACCACTTTCTTGCTCAGCTCCAGAGTTATTCAGATATTTAGTCAATTAAAATTCGAAATAAGTAAATTAGAATAAGTCAATTATACAAGATTGACTTAAAAAGAGTGACTCTCGGAGTTTCTTGCCTATTCTTCTCCTGAGAAAGACTGCACCTTTGCGAATAGGTGCAAAGTTAAAAATGATAATGTAATTCACTATTTTGATGTATTTTATGCAACATTCTGTATGGTCTATGCAATAAATATATTTTTGAATTTGACATTAGGGGTAGCCAATAAGAGCGATTAACATAGTTTGTTTTATTTCAGAACATTCTCACTCTTAACGACTCCCTCCAAAGTGGTCCCATTTAACAGACACAGTCTCAAATAATGGCTCTCTCCTTCTTCCGAATCGATGACAACTATATCAAATGGGAATATAATACAGGATATTATCAAATGAGTATTGATAAAATAATTGGAAAATAATGGAGCACCCATTTATAATGATTTAAATTGATCGCGAAGGTTCATAAGTCGGAGTAAATTACATACCTACTTGTATAAAACCTGCATTAACTAGTGGAGTATTATGTGAATAAACAACACGTTTGGTATCGATGGACGTCATAATCACGATTAATATTTACTTTGTCGATTTAATATTGCACTTGTATTGTGCACGATTTAGTAATGCCGCAAAGTCGAGGCCTACATGTAGATTTTACCTCATAGATACCACCGTTAAACTGATTTTAACGAGTATATAGGTAGTTAATAATTTCTTGAAGTCACAAGCATAACTTTTTTTAGGTTATTTTATTTCCTTTTTTTGAAATAAATCTGTTCGAAAACAAAAATAAATATTTTTGAATCATAGTTATAAACCCAAGTTATAAATAGTTATAAATCATAGTTATAAAGGCAAGTATTTAGTCTTACAAAGCATATTCAAGCAAAAAAAAAAACAACACTTAAATAATCATATGAAAATGTCTATGAAAGCCGAAATCCAGTCCACTGTGCCGCGCTGAAAACGCGCGTTTCACGATCGCCCCGTGTTTTCAGCGCCGTAGAAATACGCCGTGTCTAAGGCGTAAACACAAAGTTTTTCGACTATTTTTCCTTTAGCATAAATGGAAAGGGGCGGGCCAGACGACGAAATAAACCGAAAGGGTTTTTCGAAATTCTGAAAATCCCAAATCGTGCGAACTCACCGACTTCAGACAGTCTTTATTATCTGTGGTCCTTAGTACTTTTGCTGATGTAGGTATCTATTTCACACGCCCTTGTGAAACGTGAATGACCTACTAGTTTGTCAGGCAGGTAGATTGTTTCCCCGAGGCACCGTTTAAGGCATGAACTTATTATTTTATGTGACCTCCACCTTCAGGCGACCTTTTGGCGAAAACCACATCGCTGGCTGTCATTTAGTGATTGCAACAGAGCCATTAACGCCGAGCCTTCGTGCGAATTCACCTATTTCTCAGGGTTGAATTTAGATTATAATACTTAGTTACTTAATTTCATTCCATGCCAACTTTATGCAAACCAGTTTTAACTAATTTAATAAACAAGCTCAATATTGTCCAACTTTACTAAAAGAAGCTACCTATTTGCATAAGTTATAGCCCAGCGGTGATAGCCCAGTTGGTAATGAGCCAGACTTGTAATCCGAAGGTCGTGGGTTCAAATCCTGGTGCGGGTCTGTACCACTAAATTCGTTTTTTCGGATTTATGTACGGATTTCTAATTATCACTTGCTCAACGGTGAAGGAAAACATCGTGATGAAACCCGCCCGTCCAAGAAATTTTTCGAAAGACGAGTGGTCCACCAACCCGCATTGGGCAAGCGTGGTGGACTATGGCCTAAATCCCCTTCGTGTTTCGAAGGGAGGCCCTTGCCCCTCAGTGGGGACGTATATGGGCTGGTAAAAAAAAAATTGCATAAGTCAGTACGAGCATTTTTAGAATTTATTTACGTACCTATTCCTCATTTCCAAACAACAATAAAGAACGAATATGCAAACTGACCTCAAGTCCTCAACATCGAGTTGGTTTTGCAAAAAGTATTACTTTAAGATTATGCTTAAAGTTAAAGTAAGTAAAAAAGGCAGTACATAAGCAAATGTTAAAGTATTTTACAAATAAAGCCGTGTGAGTCCCCGGCAGAGTAGAATAGGACCACCCTCTTTCTTACCGAGGTGTCGTACAAGGCGACTAAGGTAAATATGCAAGCAAGTTCATCTGCACACAGACGAGAAGGAAAACTCTGCAATTATATCAAAACCCTCGCCAAACCGTCTGCCAAGCGTGGTGAGTATGGCATTTACTCCTCATGTTATTGAGGGAGGCCCGTGCCCCAACAGTGGGGACGTATATGGGCTTATGAAGAAAGTATTTTATCCATCAGGATAGGCAAAGGACGGAGCCATACAGCTAAAAAAAAGATACAGTCGAACATAGAACATTTTTTTAGGAAGTCGGTTAATAATGTATCTCTTTCAGGAAGTAGTGTTTACTAAAGGCTTCCAAACAGCGTCTACTTGGTCTTAAGTACGTCCATAAGAACAATTAATAATGTCTATGCCTATGTTCTTAACCTAAATACATTGATACTACAAGTAATACTCTTAGTACAGGGACAACGGCACATCATGCTATCCAAAACTGTCAAATTTCTTCAATCGATTTTGAATTTTATCTCCAAGCATTAGAGTTTACTATCCATTGGGGAAATTTGACAGTTTGTGGTAACCTGATGTGCTGTTGACTGTACATTTATGCATAGTTACAATCACAAGTTTAACCGATGTATTACATTTGAATAAATAATAAAATAAATAACGTCAATGGTGTAACCACAGTTGAGGTAAAGTGCTCTTAGAAACAATGTTAAACATTAGACTATGTGAATAAACGATATTCTTACCAGCACATATACGTCCCCACTGAGGGGCACGGGCCTCCCTTCGAAACACGAAGGGGATTTAGGCCATAAGTCCACCACGCTGGACTAATGCGAGTTGGTGGACCGCACGTCTTTCGAAAATGAATTTTCTTGGACGGGTTTCATTATGATGTTTTCCTTCACCGTTGAGCAAGGGATAATTAAAAATCCGTACATAAATCCGAAAAGACGAATTTAGTGGTACAGGCCCGCACAAGGATTTGAACCCGCGACCTTCGGATTACAAGTCTGGCTCATTACCAACTGGGCTATCACCGCGATATGATTCTAAAATATTCTAGAACTGGGAAGTTTGTATCTGCGCGACCTTAAATATGCAGAAAGAAATTTTACTGCGTGAATTATTGAGAAAAACTATTCGATAATGTCTTAAAATATCATAGTCAAAAACCATAATATCGAATAAAAATGTATACATTTTTTACTTATTATTTATTTACTGAAAACCAAACTTAGGTAGGTATATAGCTCGTTTGATTTGTAGCCTGGTTTCTAGTTCATCTCAACTTGCTCAATGTTTTCGAAACCTCCCGACATTTCTTTGAATTTGGATTTCATATTCCCGAGAGAAATAAAAAAAAATATTCGAAAAAAAACCGTTTACTTAAATTATTTTTTTTTGTGCTTAAAATAACACATCTGAACCTTTAGGTACATCTGAATAGCCACAGAATGCATAATATGCCTCGTTAAATTACAATATTATTTAAATTCATGGTCATAGTTTTTTTCTTTATTTTTTTCTAATTTAGACACTGATATGGTATTTAAAAGTAGTTCTAATCCACCAAAATAAATTCAATTGTTCACAGTAATTGTTCGATACGTCGGCGTACCAAAATCTCAATTCTTCTAAATAATCCATACTTCCATACTAATATTATAAATGTGAAAGTCTGTCTGTCCGTCTTTCACGCCTAAACTACTCAGCCGATTTTGGTGAAATTTGGTACAGAGATAGATTAGAGCCTGGGAAAGGACATAGGCTACCTTTTGTCCCACATTTGGGCACGATATAACCTGTAGTCCTTGAAAGCTAGTAAGCAATAAAGTAATTACCTTGTGGTGTAACCTTTCATTAGATTAACAACTTAAACATATTGTATAAGACCGAAGTTTAAGTAAGTGTAAGACCCGATACTAAGGTAAGTTTTTTTTATTGAATTCATACTTAAAAGAATCTAGGTCTATATACCCATGTTTTCAATATATTTTTTCTGAATAAGCTCCTTCTATTATCTGTAAACCGAAAGTGTTTTGTTTATGGAGAATTAAGGCGACGAGAAGCACTGACGCGGAACCAAACGGAGTGAATACACTGTTTCGTTTGAGCTTTTAACCGACTTCAAAAAAAGAGGAGGTTCTATGTTCGACTGTATGTTTTTTTATGTATGTTCACCAATTAATTTCTCCGCGAATTATGGACCGAATTTTAAAATTATGTTTTTATTCGAAAGAGTATACTCTAGAGGTGGTCCCATAAATTTTTTATCGAAAATGATTGGGCGCTTTTAAAAAAATCAACAAAAACAAAAAATACTACAAACCTGAACATCATCTAAATGAATGAGTGACATTTTCGTTTGTGGTTATCTGCTAATAGGCATGGTAGTCTGCAAAAAATACTAGTTATCTACTTTGTGCGAACTGTTGTTGGGATTGAAGTCAGTGACTCGTACGTTTTTTTAACGTGGAAAATTATTTTATCACCACACTGTTTAAGTTGACGGCCGGTTTGGTCGAGTGGTAGTGACGCTGCCTCTTGATCGGCGGGTCCTGGGTTCGATCCCCAGTCGGGGCAAACATTTGTGTGAAAAGCAGATGTTTGTTCTCGGGTCATGGGTGTTTGTGTTTGTCTTTATGTGTGTTCCAACACAAGGGAAAACCTTAATGTGGGCCTTTGAGTGTATGGCGTTTTATTTATTTTATTCCCAATATGTTAATAATAAAATACAGTTTAGAAGATTAACTGATATGCCTTTGTATGTTTTTAATAACACCATACAAGGAAGGGAAAACCTTAGTGTGGGCCTTTGAGTGTGTAGCGTTTATTTATTTTTTTATTTTATTTTTAAGTTAGTTGACTGCACAATACACTAGGCATTACTACATTTATACTCTTGTACTCTTTAATGTAGAAAACATCAATTCTGTAAACTTATTACGCCGAGTTCCCAATAAAAACCTTCAAGGACTTCGATGTTCTTAACAGCGACCTCCCAGTCGAGTTATAGGATGAAATCAAATTTTTGTAGAAGTAGTGATGCTTATTTTGAGCTACTGGACGGTATTGTCACCAAATTATAATTAACTGTTTTCCTTTTCAGAAAAAGAGTACAAAGTGAAGACTAAGATCGTGGTCGCAGACTTCAGCAAAGGTCCTGAGGTGTACCCTCATATTGAGAGTGAGCTCAGTGGCATCCAGCTTGGTATTTTAGGTAAGTTCTCATTTCCACACGCGGCGAAATCAAAATCGTCATTTTAAATGGATGCCCAAGCAGCAAAATAGTCGAATAAGAATTTGTTTATTCAGCCTTTAATTGTAAAAGTGCCGAGTAACCGCTCTTAAAATACCAATTTATCGTATAATAGCGGTTATCTCGACTATTTGGCAAATTTGCTAACGTGTACTATATGGGCGTTGAATAAACGTTTACAGCACTATGTTTTAGCACTTTTATTCCACCTTTTAGCAAATGCTGAATTAAAGTGGCTAAAATACTCGTTATTCGATCTTTTGTTCTATAACGGTCGTATAATAGCTGTAGAATTGCTGATTCGCTGAATTGGCTACTTTTATACAGCCATTATTCAGCATTATTTTATGTTTCTATAAAAACTCTATAAACGCAATCGAATTGCTTATGGCAACATTGCTGCTGTTACTGCATTCTTATAGACTAACTCGTATAATAGAATTTAAAACGTTTGTATAGGAGCTGTAGTGTAATTAAGAGCTTTTATTCGATATTTAATCAGCTTAAAGTGGTATTATAGAGTTCTAGGAAACAGTTACAGCACAAGTCCGTCCATTTTGTCGATCGATACCTTGAAAACGTATTTTCGAATATTTGCTATCAAAATGGAAGAAATTAAAAAGAAGCGGTCATTTTCGTAAAAAAGGTAAAAAAACGTTGGAGCAGATGAAATGCTCTGCAAAACGAATTCAACCAAACTCAAGTTACGCTAGTGAATTGCCAAGCGCGAGTACGAGTGTTTTAAGTGGTTCCGCAGACTCAAATAACACAATTAACAATGTGAGCGACGACGAACGACATTTAGAACCAAGGCCGAGTCATACAAGTAATGTTGTAAGTCTAGATATTGACAGTACTGAAATTAGTTCTGATTCAGAAAGCAGTGATGATATATGTGAAATAGAAAGTGACAACGATATTAATTTTCAGACGAATTTAAGAGAATTGGCTCTTCAATTCAATATATCTCATGCTGCATTTAGACATCTGGCAACTATTTTAAATAAACGTCTGCCATATGTCCTCCCTAAAGATCCACGAACCTTGTTAAAGACTGATACGAAAAAAATAAATGTCACTCCTGTCGGCTCTGGTAATTAGTGGCACAAAGGATTAATAAAAAATTTGGAAGAAATTTCGGAACGAGTTAATATTACGTATGATACAATTTCTTTGGTTGCAAATATTGATGGACTCCCTGTCTACAAAAGTTCAAATCATCAGTTCTGGCCGATATTCTGTAAAATAATAGAAATCGACGTATCACCATTAAATGTCGGAATATATGAAGAACATGAAAAGCCTTCTTAGGACCTTTTGTAACCGAAATGAAAAACACTCATCATTCGTAAAAACTGCAAAGTGAACACAAACTCGACACCAAAAGAAACCGGAACTTAGTAAATGCTTTATTTTATTGTCAGGTAATACAAATTGAAACCTTCTTCGGTTTGAGTTATCGTTTGTGCTAAGGCCACATCTGTTACATTTATCTGATAATATAAAATGCGTTTCCTTCCAAGGCCATCTCAATTGGTCAAGTTGTTTTAAATCATCTTTGTTAAGAAAGGTGTTAACATCCAAAAAGTCTGGCATTGTTTAATGAAATAAGATATTCCTTTAAAGAAAAACAATCATAATTAAATTGGTTTATTTGGTCTCGTACCAAGGGAACCCTAAAACCTGTTATCATGGCGACACCTTGTGCTATAAATGTGGTGACCAGCGCAGTCTTACTCGACTTTTAATCAAATAAGGTAGCTATAACTGCAACTAGATTACCAATATGGACATTGCATCAAAAATAATTATTTAAAATATATTTAATTAAATAAATTAGTCGTCAAATTTAAGAAAATAGGCAGCGCATTAATGTTTATGTAAAAATCTCTATGAGTTTATCAATAAAGCTTGTTGCGCATGATCTTTTGAAGTAGCTACACGAACAGTAAAAATAAACACATTGGTTGCTCAAAAACTTGATAATATGAAAGTAATAATTAACTTTAAAATGTATACAGTTTACTTGTAGAAACACACAGCTAGCACTTCGCACACGTTGAGTTGATTTTTTTTCTTTAAGTTAGTGGTATAAAGCCTCCTTAAGATCGTTTACAGCACTTATTAGTCGAGTAAAGGCATTCTATTCGCTGTTATAGCATTAAAATGGCGAATAAAAGCAATTCGGCTGCTATTATAGCACACTTTGTCTGTATAATAGCAAATCGATTGCGTTTATTGAACTAAATGTCCTATAAATGCATTTCGGTTGCTTTTAAAACACTTTTAGTGTTTTCTACCACTTTTACTCAAACTTTACAGCATCTTTTTGCTGCTTACTCAGCGTTTATTGCACTTTTATAGGACTTTAGTCTGAATAATTTGCGCCTTTTTCGCGTCGAGTAAACGTTTACAGCGCATTTACTCGACTGTTTTTAGAATTTTTATAGAACTTAAAGCGAAAATAAGAACGTGCTCTCGGCCATTATAGCACGTCTATTTGCTGCTTGGGTGGAGACCCGTTCCATTAAATATCGTATACTTATGTACAAAGTATAGATTCTGACCAGGTTCATACAAAGCCTGTTCCTATGGTGTCATCAGATTACGATATGACCAAAGGCAAGATTTTGTAAGGCAAATTTTTATAAGGCTAAGACGCGAGATTCTTATAAGGCCCAATTCCTATAACGCGAAGTTTTAAAAGAACTTCATAAAGCGACGGAAATATTTTTTCAGTGAACAACGTAGGCGTACAGTATGAGTGTCCAGTGCCCTTATGCGAGGTGCCAGAAGAGAAGGCGTGGGAGCTGATCCATGTGAACGTGTGCGCTGTGACGATGCTCACTCGCATGCTCCTGCCGGCCATGGCGGCGCGGGGTGCCGGCGCCATCGTCAATATCTCTTCCGGGTCTGAGCTGCAGCCGCTGCCCCTCATGGCTATCTATGCGGCCACCAAGGTAAAAAAAAAAACAATTTTGAAGCAAAATCACAAAGCATTTTAATAAGGAAAATAAAAAATGCGTAAACTAACGCTAACTAATACTAAGAATACTAATAGTATGAGATACTGTAAAAACAAACCAGATGCCAGCAATGAATACTGCAACAAAACTACAAACAAACGTGAAACTCTAGCTCAATGTGCTGAAAACCACTTATTTCAGCAAAATACTAATATTATGTTCTTTTGCAAACTTGTGAGTGGTACCTTTGATTGTCCCGAGTTGTTGCCTCAAGTAGGTATAAAAGTGCCCGCGAAATTACCACGCCCGCCCTAATAAATATCAGCCTTTTTCATTGAGGTCGGTTAGTTCTAATCTCGGGTTTCACTCGCCTTTACAAAGAATGGCTAGGTAATATAATACAATTTCTATCAGCTGTAATATTTTTGGAGATAAAAGCTATTCCTTTAAAGCTTCCATCAAAAAACAAATCCTTGGTCTAAATTGTTTAAAGTAGCTCACCCATGTTTGATTTTTAATACTATGTTTTATATGTATAATTTAAATGAATAACTTTTCATGTTGTAAATTGTTTTCCTACGACTGCTTTATTTTTCTTTAAGGTAAGTATAATATTACTATGTTCTTGGTATAATGACTATAATGTTACTTATAATTTTGTGAATGCGGTTGTCACCTATAATTGGGTTAACATTTAGCCCTTTTTTGTAAATTTGTGCCATTTTAATTAAAAGTTGGTGTGTAACTTGTTGGTGATCTATTAAATAAAATAAAATAAAATAATAACTACCGCCTGCGAGAAAGAAAAAGCTTATTTGCAAAAATGTAGTGAACCTCATAATGTCACAACCTATTATTTTACATAAATTATTTTAATTATTTACAAAAAAAAATGTATAAACTAACTAATTATTTGCTCCATTTTCTTGGATACACAAATTTATTCTTTCACATAATAGCTTATAAAACCACGAACTTGTATAGCGTCCAGAGATTCTGAAACGCTGTGATTCTCTGCTTAGGGAATACAGGTATAAAGTTAGTCGAGTGTGTTATTAAAAGCACGCAATGATTTCCGAAACATTTTCCAATGTTTAAAAAACTTTACTGAAAAGCTACTTCATTACATCCACAATCATCACCGGAAATTGGCAGTAATATCCACTCATGCGCCGGTGAAACTGCGGTTGCCAGGATTCCATTTAAAAACCAGTTTAAAAAAGCGATCGAGTTGATATTCTTTGTTGTCTCATTAATTTAACCACCTACTTTATAAAATTCCAGGCCTATGTGCGCAGCTTCACGCTGGCTATACGCGAAGAGTACACAAGCAGAGGCATCTATGTGCAGCATGTGGCTCCACTGTACGTGTCGACGAAGATCAATGCGTTCTCTCAGCGACTGCTGGACGGCAATATCCTGGTGCCTGACGTCAGCACCTACGCCCGCCAGGCCGTCGCCACTCTCGGTCGTGTCTCACAGACCTCTGGATACTGGATACACGGCATTCAGGTGAAAGGCCTATCAGCTGTGTTTTAATCTATATATATAAAAGAAAGTCGTGTTTGTTACAACACTTATAACTCGAGATCGGGTAGACTGATTTTGATCAAATTTGGTATGGAGGTAGCTGATACCCTGGATTAACACATAGGCTACATAATTTTCCGAAATTCCCACGGGAACGATCTTATATATATATATATAAAAGAAAGTCGTGTTTGTTACAACATTTATAACTCGAGAACGGCTGGACCGATTTCCGTGGATTTTGATTTGTTGTATTTCTCTCCGCCCCGAATAGCAGAATAACTATTAAAAACATTGGAAAATTGACGGGGAAATTCTCACGGGAACGAAGTCCCGGGCGAAAAGCTAGTAATAAATAATTTATTTTCAGGCAACTAGGCCTAGACTAACACACATATGAAATACTAGCATTCCGCTCACGACTTCGTTCCCGTGGGAATTCGGGAAAATTATGTAGCCTATTTTACTCAGGGATAATGTAGCATCCTAATGGTGTAAGAATTTTTGAAATCGGACTAGTAGTTTTTAAGTTCATTCGTAACATACCTACAAAAATACAAATCTTTCCTCTTTATAATATTAGTGTAGATAATTAAACAAAATAAAATTAATAAATACTATTTCCCGGGTGTTTTTCCGGGTGTGTCTGTAACCGGGAATCTCCCTCGGAAACGGTGGAACACTACGCCCTCCAGCCGAAAGCTCTCCTTCGTGACTGATGTCTCTAGCGTGAAAATCGGGAACCGTACCACAAAATCCCTCACCAACTTATCTGCCACGACTAATTGTGATATTTATTTAATTCCAGACTTTCTTCATCAAGATGACACCGGAATGGCTTCGGATAAAGACTGGCGCTTTCCTAAACGAGCAGTTTCGTCAGGAGTACATAAAAAATTCTAAACTCAAGAGCCACTGAAGAGAAACTGGTTTTTTAAATTAATTGTTGCTTTATTGCAGGCCCGGGAACGAACTTTAAGTGCAAGACGTGTGTTGAATGTGATTGATTGTGATGTGAACTCAATAACCAATAATAAATAGTCTCATTGTTTTTATTAGATCTTTTAGTGTATTTAATTTCCTATCACCATCAGCGCCATGATTCGCAACAGCTAGCCGCTTGTTGCCCTCACTTGAACAAATTCTTGAATCATCGGTGTGTGGTCGGATATGAAGTGGTCGATTAATGTACGAGTATATTATTACGATTAATGTAAAATGAAAGAGTTACGTTTCATTTTGCCACATTGTAACTATGTAGATGTATTTATGGCTTTTTTATGAAAGTCTAGCTGGATTGAAAAGTTAAAGAAATGAGGAGGTACAAGAAAGGTATAGTATTTAACCGACTTCAAAAAAAGGAGGAGGTTCTCAATTCGGCTCTTTTTTATGTTTGTTACCTCAAAACTCCGTCATTTGTAGACCGATTTAAAAAAAAAAATAGTTCGGAAGCATCTACTTCCAGATTAATAAAATAAAAAAAAAACTGAAAAAAGCATAGATTTAGATTTATTTTTTTGAAAACGGTCATATATGTGGATGATAATGATATTTTTTTGAAAACGGTCATCAATGTAAAAGAAGCAAAAACGAAGTTGTTCCCTGAGACTTTTAAGTTGTTTTTTGGGGCTTTTTGTGTCCTAGGATACGTTAGTAGTACTATTATTTATTCTGTGCCTGGGACTCTAATGTTTAGTGACCGGTAGAGTATATTACCACCACACATCTTTTCCGGCGTCTGGTGATCGGTTGATAATATTACCACCCCATATCTTTCATTGTACTACCCCATATCTTTCTTGCCATCTTGCGACTGGTTGTGAATATCACTACCTCATTTCTTTCCGTGGGTTTCAAGAGGGGTGAAAGAAGTTGATTACTATATCGCTCTTTAATCTCGAGTGAGTTAGTGCTGTATAATAAATCTACGAGGAAAGTTATATGAATTATATAAATGACCTTTATAAAAAATAAAATAAAATATTTTTAACAAAACATTGACCCGATTTCAAAAGGGTAAAATAATTTTTTGAAGCTATATTCACGAGTAAGTAGTGGTTACGGGTAAAACAGTAAATAGGTGAGGATTTTTGTTAAAAATACTTTATTTTAAATTGCTTACCCGCGTGAGGAATATTAATAAATAATTTTAGAGATTTCGCCGCTTGACAGTTGGTAAGAGCACCAAAAGGTCTAGTCGTGAGATCTAGCCAAGTAATAAAAAAAGTTTCACGAAAATTCATTCACAGCCCAATCGGCTTAGAATTCGAATCGGATTTAATTCCTACAAAAAGTTTTATTGTTTTAATAACTTCATTTTTTGTAAAATAAGACTATCCTAAGTTTTCCCCCTCGGCGGAGGTGTGCGTAAGTGGTGGGGGGTAAAAATGTACCACAAAATGGATATTTTTGCAATTTTTCATTTATATCTCGTAAAGGACTTACAATATCGAAAACTGCCCCTGACAAAAGTTGGAGGGCATTTAATCCTGCGTAGGTTAAGACCAGATTCATATTTTTTTGACTCCTTTCAGTGATACCCAAAGTTGTATAAAGTTGTATAAAGCGTCAAGCTTTATTAATCAAAGTTTTAAAAAGCGTCAAGCAGGCTAAGCGAAAAAGAGTTGCCCCCTAACGACGGATTTGGTCATTCTTTCAGGTGGTGTACTGGCAGGCCCTAATATAACTCTATGCTTAATATCAGTCCTCGATCTTCCTTTGTTTTCGAGTTATTTAGGATAATATCAAAAAAATAGGGTATCACTGAAAGTGTTATATTTTCTAAACTATTCAAGTTAGATTAACCAAACAAAATCATATTGAATAGTAATAAAATAGACTATAAAATTCATATTTTTAATCAGCATTATATTCTTAAACTCCATTATAAAAGAATTTTCCGTTTCTGAAAAAATAGTCAAGAGTATCACATGCAGTGTCATATTTTGTAAACTGTTCAAGTTAGAATAATAAAAAGTATGCATTTTTGTAGTCTATTTTATTATTATTAAATATGATTTTGTTTGGTTAATCTATTTTGAACAATTTACAAAATATGACACTTTCAGTGATACCCTGATTTTTCGACATTATCCTAAATAACTTGAAAACAAAAGAAGATCGAGGACTGATATTAAGCATAGAGTGATCTTGTTAGGGCCTGCCAGTACACCACCTGAAAGAATGACCAAATCCATCGTTAGGGGGCCACTCTCGTTCGCTTAGCCTGCTTGACCCTTTATCCAACTTTGATGAGCTAAAGCTTGAGAACGGGTAGTCCAAAAAATATGGATCTGCTCTTATCCTACGCAGGATTAAATGCCCTCCAACTTTTATGAAGGACAGTTTTCGATATTGTAAGTCCTTTACGAGATATAACCGAAAAATCGCAAAAATATCCCTTTTAGATACATTTTTACCCCCTACCACTTATGCACACCTCCGCCGAGGGGGAAAACTTAAGATAGTCTTATTTGGCAACAAATGAAGCTATTAAAACAATAAAATCTCTTGTAGGATTTAAATCCGATTTGAATTTTTTGTTGGTTTTATTCTATTGACCTATCAGTGGAACTTTCCGAGGTTTTGACGATTTGTGTTCTAACGGCCCTCCACTATACAGGTTGAGAAATAACCTATTGAAAATCCTGAACCAGTATCACTTACAGAACACCTTTTTTTTTATCGGTGGATTTTTTTTTCCTAAACGTAGACACTACTCGGGTGCACCCCCCGAGCGCTTCCCGCACTCCTCGCGTGTCTGGTGTAGGAGTAATGTCTACGTTTAGGCAAAAAATGAACTATTCCCATTGAAAAATGTTTAATAAAATATATATTTTTCATAAATGTGTTCTTTGAGTGATACTGGTTCAGGATTTTGAATATAGCTAGGAGGTTTTTTTCACACAGTATTAAAAAATAACAAAACGAAGACTGAATAATAAAAAAAAAGACTGAATAAATAAATTTATAAATATCAAGTTATTTAATTGTAATATTGTCAATCAAATAATAATGTATAACAAGGTCAGCGTTTTGAATCCTTAGAATCTTTAGGTTTTGCTTTGTGATGTGCATCTAGTCCAGCAAGTGTTTTGCTGTCTATCATGTCAAGGTTGACTACACCTTGAAGCCAAGCAGGGGTCGCACTGGATGTAGTGGCTTCTTCTTCCTCTTCTTTCCACACCAAACCCTTTTTACTCTTTTTCCTCTCTTGTGTTATGCTAGTAATTGTTGTATCCGATGCACTTCCCAATATCAAAGAATCAAAAGAAGTTATTGATTGCTTGGAAGGGTGCACCGATGGTAGTAAGTCTGTTTGAATAGTACCACCATATCGATGTTGTGTAAATCCTTCCACGCTCCACACAGAAGGTACAGCTGCTATAGATGGCATACTTTCTATATGAGATTTACTCCGACTGGGCTCCACAACTCCCTTTTCTACATCTCTTCCTTTTAATCCTTCTTTACTGCCTTCTTTTAGAACTATGTCTCCAGTATAAGATAACATAGATTCTAAAACAGCTTCGTCAAGATCCATTATGTTTGTTTCAGATAAATCGACTGTTGTTACTTTGGGTATCTCAACCATTTCAACTTCCTCTTTAAAAGAAAGTACAGAGCGGCTTCTTGTCGGAACGTTCATAACCTCTATATTAATATCAGATAATGATGGTTCCACCAACGCTGTACTGCTAGGTGGTTTCATTATTCCGCTTTTAAGAATATGCGCGTCTTCATCATTGATCTGTTTTATTTTTTCTTGTGATAATATTTTCTTCGTTGCGGAAGAAGTAGTGGGTAAAGTCATTAGTACAGATTGTACAGATTGTACTGGACTTAAAAGAACTTTTAAATCAAATTGTGCCTGAACTTCGTCACTTGTGATATTATCTTTTATATCATCTGTTGAACTTTCAGGTGGCATATAATTGAAGTATGATATCTCAGACTTTATTCGATGTAAACTACTTTCAGTTTTATCTAAATCTGCTTGTACATCCTTGCTTATATTTCTTGTAGGTTGTATGGAATAATCAACCGAACGAACTTCAATTTCTTCAGAAGCAGATTGTGTATTTTCTAAAGGCTTCGTAGAAGTAAGTTCTAAATCTGTAGTTTCCAAGTCATCACCAGGAAGTTCTTCTTCGATTACTTGCTCCTCTTCAACAGCTAGCTCTTCTTC
Organism: Aproaerema taeniolella; assembly: GCA_949987775.1. NCBI lineage: Eukaryota > Metazoa > Arthropoda > Insecta > Lepidoptera > Gelechiidae > Aproaerema > Aproaerema taeniolella. The sequence goes on along the minus strand of OX465246.1, from coordinate 1,832,648 downwards.
AAGGGCAAGTTCATCATCGGAAACTGGTACATCTTCTTTTGGTTCTTTTGTAGCAGTTAACTGTTCTGTAGGAGGTTCTTCGTCAGCAAGATTTTTGTCTTTGGTAACCGTACCCTTGGCCGGCGGCGCTAATTTGATAAGTCTCTTTCTTTTAACATGTGGCGTTTTTTTGGCAAGATGTTCTTCTTCATCAACAGATTCTTTTTCTTCATCTATTGATATTTCATCAAGTGCAAGTAAATTTGAATCAATAGATTGTTGTGCTTCAATATCTTCTGGCCTTATTTGCAATTGGTCAGTAGAAATTAATGGTCTTGGTTCACTAGGTGCCACTTCAACGGCCGGTTCCTTCACAACACCAGGGTCTTTCGTAATTGACCTTCTAATATGTGGAGTAACTTTATCAACTACCTCTTTTTCTTCAGTTGAACCATCACTAATTCGTTTTTCATCTTTGAGTGACTCTTTTTTACGATATCCTGAAACTTCAGGTTCAAATTGTAAGTGTTGAACAGATTCAACAGAAGTCTCTTTAATTGGTGGTTCTTTGATTGCAACGATTTCATCAAGACTCTCTTTAACATGTTTCGGGCTGACCTGCAAGTTTGTAGCTGAAATCTCAGTTTCATCAAATTGGATGTTTTCTGCATCTGTTTCGGGTGCTTCTTCTTCATCAACTTTAAATAGGCGACTTTCACTTGCTACAGGGCTTGAAGATAATTTGCCTTCCGAAGGTACTTTATAAAATAATTGTCTATCAACTTGTATTTGTGAAAGAATTTTTTTTTGTGAATCAGGTTCAGGTGCGATTGATTTTTCTTTCTTTCCTGCCATACCGTGCCAACGCTTCGTCATACGTAATCTTGAACTTGATTCACCTTCAGTTTTGAATTCTGAACTTCGGATGTGTAGTTTTTTTTCTTTGAATAGTGCCTTCTTTGCTTTAGATAAGACATTCTCCTTCTTTTGGTGCTTCGTCCCATGATCAAGTCCCTTGGAAAAATCTTGAGAGTGAAATATTGTGTGCTTATCTTCTGGGAAATGTTCTAATAAGTATTCCCAATCTGCCAAGTGCAAGCTCAGAAGTATTGTTTTTGTTTTTATTTTATACGTGTATAGATATGGAGTATCGCGAAAAAGACCATTGATCTGAAACAATAAAGTTCATATCATAGACGTAAAGAGGATCGACTGCGATAAAGTCGTATATCGGTTTAAAGAGACGTTTCTATTGTATTGTAAGATCCTTTATTGCACATTAAACAAAATGAGTACACACGGCAGCACATCAGGATATACATGTTGACCTTTACGCTGCCCTTATTTCGATCGTAATAGCGCCGACTTTCGTAGTGTAAATGGTTACCTGACGTGCTGCTTTCTGTACATTGGAATCAAAACAACAAACTCCAGGAACAAAGACGGACTTATACTACAAGGGAATCTCTTCCAGTCGACCTATGAGTGAGCGAGAGGAATCGTGATACTTACACCTATAGAAGGTGTACATTATACGTAACAGAACTTACTTTTTTGCTATCTAGAAGTACGTTTCAAACTTATATCCATCTATACTCTTCATCCTAGCGCTTAGTCCCGTTTCTTATTTAGGGTACGCTTGACCATGATCCAGGATTTGGCAGGTCAAGTCATGACAGTAGAACGACTACTGTCTGACCTCCGTGACCCTGCTAACAGGGAAATTACTGAATTGGACCATTGTTAAAATTCAGTTTCTCGAATGTGCAGATTTTTTTGTGCAGGGAAAATTGGTCATGTTTGTAAAGATTGATATAAGGAGCGTCCGTGCATGGTCTAACGGCTAGCGGGTCAGACTCGTAAGTGAGAGGTTACGAGTTAGATTCCCAGTGCTGCTGTATACCAATGCCTTGTTTTCAAACTTATGTATATTAGTTGCACCCTAACCGATGCTCTTACTCACATTGGGCCAACGGTGGATTATGACCAAAATACTCTTCGTGTTTCGAAGGAAAACCCGTGTCCCTCAGTGGGGATGTATTGGACTGATAAAAAAACGAAAGCAGCTGAATTTTGTGGTAGGTACCAACCGTGCCAAAGTTATGTCCATCCTCATAATCCCGCAGTTCTTCCTCAAAATCTTCAGACATCTCAATGACGACTCCCTTGTGAACGAAGTACATTGCGGTTCTTACTTCGCCCTCCTTTACGACGGTCATTCCTTTAACGAGAAATGTAACTTTGTCTGGTCAAATATATCATTTTGGGGGGTAGGATAGTCTCAGGTGCTGTTTATATATGACACCGAAAGGTAATAAGAACCGTAACTTGATCAACTTTCGAGGTAGTTTATCAACTAGCGGAAAATCATACACGGCAGTCGAAATGTATTATTTAACGTATACATTTCCGGTAATTGATCAATTTACGGCGACTCGTGGTAAAATTTACCGACGAAAACGCGAGCTGTACCCTGATTGGTTCAATGTCTCACTTGGAACTGCGACAAATAGGTAGGTTTGTTAGTAGCCGAACCCAACCAACCCGATAAGGGTTGGTTAGGTTAGGTTAGAACTGCGACCCCCAACGCACGAGCCGAGCGAGCGTAGCAAGCGCTGCCGCGGCAGCGGCCGGCGAAGTGCCAGAAACGACTCGACTGTGACTGCGTTAAGCGGTTTTCGCATCAACCAATCAGAGAACAGTGTATTATATTGCGGATGTCAGTTTAACGTAAAAATGTACACTGAGCAGCGATTGGTCCATTCGTGTATGATTTGACGTGTGGCAAAATCGTTAGTTGATAAACTAACAGCCAGGCAGCGTAAGTTGATTAATTAGCTAAAATGTATTGCGTTAAAAATACATTTCAACTGCCGTGTATGATTTTCCGCTAGTTGATTAACTACCTCGAAAATTGATCAACTTACGATTCTTATTATTTTCCAGCAACGTGGCGCGATGTGGCGCGGCGGTGCCGTGGGACTCAAAGGAAAGTAAAATAAATCTTAATAGCTACGGAGCAAAGTTTTTTTTGTCTGTCGCTCTGTCTTAGGCGGTGGATGTCTCTTCGTGCTTCTATTTTGCGGCAAAAATGTCTTTGCTCTATAGCTTCACCTTAAGGCGACTACAGCACCTAAATTACGATTTTATGGTGCGTAGATAAGCATGACGCACTGCATTAAATCGAAGAAAAAAAATACTACGGTAATATTCAGGACATACACTAGATAAGTAGTTTGCTGAAAACATGATTCAGCACTTTTGGTTCGATAGAAAAAGCTCACAAAGTCACCTCTAAATATCCAATATTGTGTATATTTTAAGCTGTAAAAACGATAGTAAAATGCACACAGGAACTTGAATTTGCTATCAAAATGTTCGTGATAGAACCCTCTCGATAAGTAGTTAACGCATTTTTCGATTTAAGCTGTTACCTTTCCATAAATCTCGTTTTTCTAACTTTCGAACATGTTTTTACGCACGCACGCTTTCATAGTCCGTAAACTTCGTGTATCGACACTGTTCGCACTGCCGGCCCAGACCTGTTGAGAGACGGAGATGGCACTATTCCTATGTGTGCTGCCTTTATCGGGTGTTGTAGTCGCCTTAATAAGTTTCATTGATCGCCGCGCCACGTCGCTTGTGTATATAAACAGCGCTAGACCTAAGCTTAGGACATTATTTAACAGTTTGGCCACGATCTAGGCACTGTTAACACACTAGCAACGCGACGTGGCGCGGCGACGACGCGGCGATCAAAACAACGTAAAATGCTTTGATCGCCGCGTCGCTAATAATGAATTATTTTTATTTAAAAATACATTAATCCATTATAAGTCGGTGTAGCGTAGTTAGATACATACCTCCTAAAAAGCTGCGCACTCGGAAGCATGCTGACATTTGTCTTAAAAGTGCAGGGTCGCACATCTTAAAGATATCGTGCTGCAAAAAAAGAAAATCCGCCAGTTGCAAATCAAGCTGCTAAAAAGTATAAATAATATGACGTGTGGTGATCGGTTGAGAATAACACCATCCCATCTCTTTCCGTGGGTGTCGTAAGAGGCGACTAAGGAAACACATATGAGACCTGCCTCCTAGTAATCCATCCCAGGCTACGACACTTCATTTTTTTTCTGAATCTAAGGTGTCGTCCTATGGTCTCATGCGGTGTGGTAGGCTCTGTAAAGGGCCGTCTGGTTCGCGACCACCCTCCTACCGAAGTCCGACGCCAAACAGCTTGCTGTGTTCCGTCGGTTTATAGGCATTTTCTGGGTTAACTCGGTCCATCGTCGATGAGCTTTGACCTTTATGGTCAAGATTGAGTTCAAGAGTTAATCCATATTATTATAAAAAAAGACGTTCTACAGATATCTGAAAGTTTGGTTCTGGTTAATTCTGGTAAATTTCTCTTTGTTTAGAAACACGGTACAGACTGGTTGCTAAATTCGAAATTAGTTTTTACATTCGGTCGCCTAGACGCAAATCGTGAAACAGCTAAGCACCCGAGTTTTTTACGTGTCTCCGCGAGTGACCGTGCACTAGATGACCCTGAATACAGTATATAATAAGTTCTATATTTTGTTCTATCGAACTATGAATAACGCGTAATTGGTCCGTTACTTTTAGAAATATAACAATTCGAAAACAGCTGCAACTTCCAGCGGTTTAAATCGTTTAGTTCGTCCAGGACATGGTCATTTGTTGGGGGAAGACACGAGAGTTTTTTTGACTAATTCGACCCTGCTTTTGACCCTCCTTAACATGAAGTTTCCGGGGAAAAAAAATACTTGTAGCCAATTATCGTAATTGGTAGATACCTACTACCATTAAAGTATTTGCTAAGTTATCCCCTTACATCCTGTATGTAATACAAATAATCTCAACAAATTCAGAACACATTGCTGTAAACCATCATGAGATGGTACCATCATGAGATCTTACCATCATGAGATGGTACATATAGGCGGTAGACATGATCTTGGTCCTGAGAGCCTGCGGAGCTTGGTTCAGGAAATACGGCACCTGTCGCCCCTTCTGCTGCCTCCACATAAACAGCGTGTACTTGCGCACTTGCTGTATCAGCGTTTCAGAGACGCGGTTGTTTCGCAAAAACTTCTGTATGACAAAAAATAATAGAGATTAATGGCGCGGACCTACCGCTGCGCACGCTGTGCATGAACACGCGGCGCATTTTAGCTACGTGGATTAGATCAAAATCTAATTTGTGCCTTAATGTCATACTTTCTGAGTAGTCGTATTCATGCGTAGCGTGTTCGTGGGTTGCAGGGACACAATCACATACATTTTCTTGCAAAGCAAAACTTAAGACACGTGCGTAGCCTCTTCGTGCGTCGCGGTGGGCCTGCGGCTTTACGTGCTGCTTATACACAAGTGACGGGCGACGCGACGAAACCGAAGTATTTGGATGGAAAGGTTATTTAACGAACTTGTAGTTGAATAATAACGTAACCCAATTTCATTTTTATTTACCCGAAAATTTTTCCCTACTTAGTGACTTTTACTGGAGGATAGCTGACATCTAATCCAAATACAATTATGTAAGAAAATTGACAGTGTACAGATACTAAACATAACTCTAAAAGTTTGAATTTTGTTTAACCCTTGACATTTAAGGCCTTACCACAAAAAATTAAACTAAAACTTAGACAATGTTTAAAAATAGCTGTATGGTCATAAATTCCTTTGCCTTTTCCAAAAGGGTCAAATACACGACAACGAAATGACTTAAGAAGATTGTCTAATCTAAGATCTTCGGCGGGAACTCGGCGTGGGCGGTTGCTTTGTCAATTGAATTTTCGTTTTCTGCGTGAAAGAGTTGTAATAGTGATAGTGTACTAAGCAGTAAATTGACTAAAATTCGTGTAGTGATGAAAAATTCAAGTGATAACAGTATTTCTGCTCAGTTTGGTACCGATAAAGATCCTCGCGGTTGTGCTTCTCGCCGCCAGTTTTCGTAAAACAGACGCTATCCGGTTTTACGCAGAACATGAGGAGCTTAGGGCTTAGGTTAAGTTAGAGAAAGAAGATTTTTCACTGAAGACATGGCTGCATGGACATAGTTTTATTTGCCTTTTTCGAAAGGGATAAATTAAAAAAAATGTCTAATTTAAGACATGTTTTTAAGTTTTGTGATAAAGCAGTAATTGCTTATAAATCTTAAATGGCCGAACCAATTTTGATAAAATATAGCTAAGACCCATCGCGAATAAGTTAACTTTAAAAAAACCGCATCGAAATCGGTGCTACGATACCACAGCAGATACACAGACATACAGATACACACGTCAAATTAATAACTCACCTCTTTGTTGTCGGGGGTTAAAAATGAATGACTTACATCGCATTCCAGTCTCTGACTGACGTATTCCAGGACTCGGAAGTTTTGGAACTGCAACACGTTTGAGAATTCGCCCAAGTAGATCACGAAAATCATCGGGGATATTGTCATCAGGATGCAAACGAATATCACCTAGCAGGAAAACAACATTTTAGTTAAAGGTTTACTTATCTGTGACTCGGCATTTGAAAGCGTCGGTGGTGTAACGGCTAGCAAGTCACGCTCATAAACGAGAGGTATTGAGTTCAGTCCCTCAGTGCTGCCATGTATTTATTAGAATTTTAATGAGTTAGCTAGGTAAATATTTGTGGGCGGCGCGCCCATTGAAGCTAAGATGACCTGCCATATGCTGGATCATTGAGCGTACCCCGAATGTTTCAAGTTTCAAGTTCTTTATTAATAACAAATACTTTGTATCGAATACATGCACAAAAAGTCAATTTAATAAAACAGTAGCAATTGGGGACAGCAATAAACTAAATAATTATTAAACAAAAGTCAATAAAAAATTAGGTCACTAAAAAAATATCAATCTAAATATTCACTAAAACTATAAAAACAGTTCTCCAGCAAGAAAGCTTTTAATTTAACTTTAAAACTTTGAGATTTGTCCAGAATTTTAATCTCCTCAGGCAAATGATTAAAAAATTTAGGAGCCTGATGTCTGGCACTATGCTCAACTAAATTTATTTTCGGAGTGATTGTCCTACCCACATCTACACGTCGAGTACTCAATCGTTCCTGCCGTTCTTATGTCTCATACTTGCACATTTTTTTAACGTAATCGCTGAATGAGCAACGGGACTAAGCGCTAAGAAGATTCAGTTTTCATTACCGTGTCATTATCCTAATTTACCAAACACAGGAATTGTTTTTTTAAAACACGGTATTGCTTGTCGAATCAGAAATTGTGTTATTGTGTTGATAGTTTTTTTTTCAAATCCAGTATTTTTCGGGGCTTTTGTATACAATAAAAGCACAATGAAGTAGAAAAGTAGACTTACTTCCAGTTGAGTTCTAGCAATCTGATCGTTGTTAGTTCCAGTTGTCACAAATGTAATTAATATATAATATATTGAACAAAGATATTCTCTATCTTTACACGATCGTACCTCATCAGCTGTTAAAAAAAAGTAATTTTTATTAAAAACTAGCTTTTCGCCCAGGACTTCGTTCCCGTGGGATATTTTTTGTAAATTTTCCGATCTTTTGAATAGTTATTCTGCTATTTGGGACGGAGACAAATACAACAAGTCAAATCAAAATCGGTCCAGCCGTTCTCGAATAATAAATGTTCGGACAAACCCGACTTTGCTTTATACAGGGCTTTAGGTAAATCTCTTTCAATCTCTCGGGTGCTAAATCAGTCCATGAAACTGAACAACTTCCCCAAGGAACATAGGTCAAATACGAAAAAAAAAAATTTTAACTCCCATACAAACTTCATCAGCATATAGCGCAGTTTTTTTGACCTATGTTCCTTGGGGAAAGTTGTTCAGTTTGTGGGGTTGGTGTTGGTCCACTATGTATATTGTCGTTAATTTATACACTCAGAAGGTTAGGTCCATGTAGAATTAATTATTTGACTGACTCTAAAGTTTATACTACAGGCAAATGTTCCAATGAAAGATTCAATGCGGTTCACGAATATTACGCGTTTATATTCGGAGGCCCGTGCCCCTCGGTGGGGACATATGGGCTATAAGCAACAAGGGGATAAAACAGTGTATTATGTCACGGGCAGCATATTGAATTCTGAGCGAAATGAAGGATTCTGTAGGTAATTCCCGAACGTAGTAAAAATACAGCCCTGTGACAGACACACAGACAGAGGAGACACGTTAATGAGCTCCCTTTGGGTATGGAATCCTAATTAAATAGAGATTTTTAAACCAATAACACCACTTTTTAACACGAATCTGGAGCACGACTTTCACTAGTCCAATTTATAGTTTGTAAGTAGTGGTGAAAGAGATTCAGCCTTTTAAGGCTTTTAATAAAGACTCGCCTTATTTTTGACGCCTCGCGACTGACTCAGTCTTTTAGTCCCCAACCAATGGTCGTAAGACTAGCTTTTTTAGTCGAAGTCTTTTAACGTAAAAAAACTGAGCTGTTACCTTAAAAAGGCTTAAAATACTTTTTTTTGGTTGTTTGGAGTTGTTTTATCAAATATGCACTTTTGTCCCGCGTTTTTAAAACAATATTTCTTACTGCACCAGGCTGGCTGGAAGAGATCACTATTAGTGATAAGTCCGCCTTTGTAAACTTTTTTTTCTTTTATTTTGTATCCTATGTTATCTAAGTGCAATAAAGAATATATATATAAAGAATATATAGAAGACTGGCGACTCATTGTCTGGGAAGTCGACAGTCGTAAGGCATGTGTTGATATAATGTAAATATCTAATTTTATCCCCTTATCAAATGTCGAAATGTATTTAGGCGTGAATTATTTTGGTTGATATATATTGAATATCACACACAAACTGCGGTGCGAGCCCTTTTACGTAAAAGAACTCAAGTCGTTTAAGTTTTTAGTCTTTTAATAAAACGACTAAGTCTTATTAATAAAAACTCGAACCTTCACACTTAATTTTAGAGTCAAGTCCTGTAAGATGGAGGAGAGTCTTTTTAATAAGCCTTAAAAGACTAACTGCCGTACTCAGAAACGTCAATTAAAGATAAGAAGTAATTAAATTTCATGGTATCCTTGTTTATATCAACAAGAATGAAAGAGACAACAACAGAGTTTAACAGTACTTAACTTTAATTGACGTCTCTGAGTACGGCAGTTAGTCACTTTCATCTCTGTTTGTAAGACAGAGTCCGGGGCACTGCCCCGTCTAGACCTCCGGTAGCTATGCCACTGGGCATCAAGTGGTTTTAAAACCACTGACTAATGCTCTGCCTACACGAATAGGGATTATAGGCGTGTATGTATGTTACCGGAAATGTGTGAAACCTAGGAAATGTATAATTATGTAAATTTCCTAGGAATTGTTCACAATCACGGATTACATACATTTCCGTTAACACGTACGAGTAGGTATATGTTTTCAATAATTTCCATACGTATAGAATAGAGCCACGAAGTCTTGGGCGTAATGTTGTCCTCATACAAAGCTAGTCTGTGCCACAGGCAAGCTGCTATATGAACGAACAGAGTAAACCATATGAGAACGTTAAGTATGGTAGCGATAGTTAGACTGATGGACAGCTGCCTTCGGTAACCATTCAGATAAATTTGCATGCTGACCTGCAATCGAAAATTTTTAATATTAACACGTTGGCTGTCATGAGCATCACCAGTGGGATCACGTTATCTTCTCTATGTGGCCATAAGCATCACCGGTGGGATTAGAAGCTTAGTTTTGAGGGTATTTTTGGTGCGCCAGAGTCCAACATGTGGCAGAAATTAGCTTCTAATTCCACCGGTGATGCTCATGGCCCCTGATGCTTTGAGGGTCACCAGTGAGATCAATTTTGTATGGGGTGTCGGAGGAATACTGTGGGTGTAGTATGGTATGTGGGTGTAGCCGACGTATTAATAGTAATTATTATTTGAAAAATACAGGGGGTGAAGGACAGCCTGGCATTATTATACTTATAGGTATTTTCCGGGTTAACTCGCTCCACCATTGACATCATCTATGAACTTGGTCAAGATTGAGGTCAAGAGTTAACCCATCTTATATATATAAAAAAAATTAGTAGAATCTACCCATACGTATGATTGGCTGCAGGAAATTCTATTTGCCCGAAAACGTCACTGCTTACTAGCCTGTGCATGGTTTGTGCGGGCGGGAGGGCTGTTGTGAACGTTAACCTATAACTATTATTTGCAGAAATTGCTAAATATTGATATTTTTGACTCACCTTCCACGCACAACTGGGAGTGAAAAAATACTCAGACATCAAATGTAGCGTCCAGTGGTTCGAGAACCACATGAGGTTCTGCCTATCCCGAAAGGGATTACAGGCGTGAGTGTATAGCTGTATAGAACTCATTGAGCATGGATTTCCGCACAGACTGCACCTTTGCGAATAGGCACAAAGTCAAAAGTGCTAAATGTAATTCATCATATTGACGTGTTCAAGTATCATTTTATATGTTCAATGAAATAAACACTTTTGAGTTTGAGTTTGAGTTTGAGAATTCCTAATTCTATCTATAAACTTTCTTGAAGTTGTCTTAAATATTAAAAAAAAGATGTTACCACTCTAAAGAGTCGATTTAGTCGTAATATTCCTACGGCGTGCCATGTGTCTTGTTCAAGTAAGCCAAATACTTCAATTGGTAGGCAGGATAGGATGTCAGCCAGCAATTCCTTGCTGCACTTTCTGCCGCTGAAAAATATTGCTGTTAAAGTGAAGTTACTTATACAATTTCTTTTAAGTTTTTAAGAATTTCATATAGTCCTTGAAGAAAGTTGTTCAGTTTCATCTCGCATTATACATGAAAAGGACTATAAAATTGCTTTAAATTATTGTTTTTCTAAATTAAGTTTACAATAATGTTTTATTTTATTTTATTTGGGGAGCTTACAGCTTTTAACCGTGTGGTGATCGGTTGAGAATAACACCACCCCATCTCTTTCCGTGGGTGTCGTAAGAAGCGACTCAGGAAACACAAATGAGACCTGCCTCCTAGTAATCCACCCCAGACAACGACACTTCATTTTTTTCTAAATCTGCGGTGTCGTTTTATGGTCTCATGCGGCGTGGTAGGCTCTGTAAAGGGCCGTCTGGTTCGCGACCACCCTCCTACCGAATTCCGACGCCAAACAGCTTGCTGTGTTCCGTCGGTGCGTGGGAGTACCAGTGCCTTTATAGGCATTTTTTGGGTTAACTCGCTCCATCGTCGACCTCATCTTTGACCTTATGGTCAAGATTGAGGTCAAGAGTTAACCCATCTTATAATAAAAAAAAGCTACATACAATAATGTTTTCTACACCCTTTTTCCATTGTAAAAGTATAAAACCTGTCACAAACAGTTTCTAGAATACTTTATCTTGGTTACATAATACCTATTGCAAACAAAATCTGCTTTTTGGTTTAGCATAATAATTATAATAGTTAAAAGAACGTCAAAAAATCAAAAACTTCGAAACACGTTCCAAATTGTTGATAATCAAGCAAACTAACTGTAACAAACAGTTTCTTAACATTGAATGTAGGATTCAATATCATTGTTTTATAATTTTTATCTTATTATTCTAGGCAGAAAAAACAATGAAAAATTATTAATAATATTTTTTTCTGATTCATAAACCGAAAAACAAATCAGCTGCTCATGTCATTTTTTTTAGTTTTAGGAGTTTGCAGTTTTAAGTTAATAATAACGATAAGAATTAATCACAAGCGTTTACGTGCCCCGAAGGGCACGTTAAGCTGTCGGTCTCGGCTGTTGTCGATTGACTACAATCGTTAAAACCAAGTCAGAGGCCATTTGGCGGTTTGAAAACTCTGACACTGTTAGCCAATCATTCGCCACACACTTGACTATACCTACACGATGAAGAAGATTAATACCTCTTTGTCCCACCAAGAAGATTTCGTTCTTCGTCACTGAGATAGGTCCTTATAAGATAGTTTATAATAAGCTTCAACAAAAACAAAAAATCCAGTAAATACAAGCAGCATATGAACGTGTAATTGTTGTGCTGAAACAAACCCAATAAACACTAAAACAATCTGTTTTTAAATTAAAGTCATTCGACTATGATTTTCATTTATTTTGAACTGGTTGACCTGACGGACGTTGTCCTGTCTAATTTTTTTTTGTTTTTCCGCTCAACTTTCTTATTTTTTTCTTTCATAAGAACCTTCTCCTGACAATAACAAACACAACAAAAAAAAGAATTAGTTCCATCCGTTCACGCGTGATGCGATGAGCAAGGGAAGTAGAGATTCATTTTTATATTGATAGACTAGCATCCCGCTCGGCACTTCGTTCCCGTGGGAGTTCGGGAAAATTATGTAGCCTATTAACACAATGTTAAAACGGGAGGCAGATATGTTATCTACGCACGTACCATGAAAACTCAACATAAACTCAAAAAACACCCGATTGGGTTCTTTTGCAATAGCTGACATTAGCGTGACAGTCTTTAATGGAAATTTTTAGTCAACTTTATTGCAAACTCTTACAGACTAATACAAAAGAAACATAGCTATGTGCAAAGATGGATTTAACACTGAAGGGATCACTTCCAGTCTACCTTAGAGATGGAAAGAGAGAAATATAGCGAGCGAGCGTGACATACTCGTATCTTGAGTAAATATCATTGACCTCAACTATTAAAAGTGATTTTATGTTGCGGCCGCTGCTTTCGGTACATTTAAATCCTTACCCTAAACGATGCGTTGAAGATATTAAAATAGAGACTAAGCAAGGAGATGATGACTATGTACATCTGTACAGGCTTGCTGTTCAAGTTGAAGAATGTTAAGATCCTTAACTGCCTCGACATGGCAGTTATGGCGGAACTGAGTGCTCGCTCCTTCCATGTCGTCATCACTTTGTTGGAAGCGCCAGCTATCACTCCGAGGATGTAATTCTGTAAAACGAAAGTTAATAGTTTACTTCTTCTTTTTATCGTGTAAATATAGTTAAGTGTGTGGCGAACTAGGCTATCTGAGACGATCCATAATATGTTCTTTACCTCATTGTTTGGACGATGTTTTACTAAGGTCATTCCAATTTTAGGAAAAGGAGCTATTATTTTATGGAAAAGTTCTGTTGAAATCTTCAATAAATGCACATTTGAATCGGCTACAAATCTGGTGCAGCATTTCGATCGATTCATGTATTCCAAATTTCCAAAAACACTGCAACAAATGTTAGTATTAAAATCAAATTATCTACTCGAATATACTCCATTTTGCAATAAAAAAAAACAATACTAATAGATTTAAACACAAAAATCAGCAATGTACATCTTATTCTAATATCGCCGTGTCCCAATTTCGCGGTACATTGTAAAGTGCCAAAGAAGAAAAATAACGAGAATTCTAATTTGTTTTGTAAGTTCTTTCAGTACAGTTTTTGTAAGTTTGTGGGGTTGGACGTCTCACCCTCACAATATTGTAACTAGGACGAAGTATAAAAAACTACATTAGTTGTAAGTAACTTGTGTTGTTTTTTTTAATAAACGTCACACACTCAATGGCCCACACTAAAAGAAGAGGCAGCGCTACTACCACTTGACCAAACCGGCCGGGGTATAGTTACGTTATTGGTTGTGGTTGAGAGAAAAATAAACATATCTCATTTAATTACTAACCTTCCACGAGGCAGTTTCGTGATGAGTTCGGGCTGTTTACCCCCCATGTCGAATACCGCGATGGTGCCGTGGGCAAGGAAGTAAACTGAATCGATGACGTCGTCCTGCTCAATGATTGTTATGCCAGCTTGGAAGAAAATGCTGGAGACTCCGCGGCCCATCGAGCGTAAAACATTCTGTTCGCAGTACCGCAGCAAAGGATTCTGCAGACATTTAAATTAATTTTTTTTTGTGATTATCCCGTTTTTACCCTTTCATGAGGTACAGCTTGGTCCAGGGTGGATCCACTTTGGGTCGTTGAGCCAGCGAAGTAAGTAAGTATTTTATCACTCATAGATATATTTGAAAAATAAACCATAGTTGCAAGTTATACTGTGTTTTACTGAATTTATAAGTGACATCCTGAATGTTCTATAAAATAAAGATTTTTCTATTCTTATAAAAAGAGCGTGAATAAAATCTAACCTTCAGAAAAGTGGGTCCATAAATGTGAAGTATTACTTCACTCCGCAGGGTGATCTGATCGCAGAGCTTCAGGAGCTCACGGCTCGCTGACCCACTCGTATGTTCCCATCTGTTTTTGAAGTACGATAACGCCTCCCTGATCATGAAAACATGGTGTTATGGTGCCATAAGCATCGGTGAGATCACGTAATCTTCTCTCGAGACCATGAGCATCACCAGTTGGATTAGAAGCTTATTTTTGAGATCTATTGTTTTGCGGTTTTTTTGGTGGACCAGAGTCAAACTTATGTCAAAAATTTGCTTCTGATCCCATAGGTGATGCTCATCGCCCCTCAGTAATAGAGCGATGCTTTGAGCATCACTAAATTTGTATGGGGCGTGAAAGGAATACTGTAGATGTAGTATGATGGGCAGCCAACGTGTTAAACAATACGAAATTTAATACTAAAACGTGTCAAAATTCACGTATATATTAAAAAAATTCTGCCCGTGGCTCCGATTACGTTGTGCCCAGCAGTAGGATAAAATATAGTCTATGTCCTTTCACAAGGTCTAATTTATCTGTGCACCAAGTTTTATAGAAATCGGTTTAGCAGTTAAGGCGTGAAAGCGTAACAGACAGACAGACAGATAGAGTTACTTTCGCATCCTTACCTACGCGAAAGTTTGTATGGATGTTTGTTACTATTTCACGCTCAAACGGCTGGACCAATTTTGATTAAATTTGATGTGGAGGTAGCTGACACCCAAAAATAAATTCCGTGATGGAAAGATAGTTTATAATAAGTATTAGTATGCAAGTAATGGCTTATTATTTTAGTGTTAAATGTATACTAATCGCGAAACTTTAAAGTTTTATTCTTTGTGCTTAAACAACGTGTTTTCTCATCAGGGTCAGAAACAACATCGCACGTGTTACCTAAACTAGATAAAACAGTAAGAAGATGTTGTGTCTTCGTAGTGGGCACGAGCATTAATATACAGGGTGTAAGTGAGAACTTAGCAAATACTTAAGTATGTAGTGGAATCTACATTGACTATTGATTGACTACAAGTAATTATTTTTTTAAAGTTTTCGTTATTTAACTATTTCGGCACTACACAATGTGCCGCGTAACCATGCCCCGCGCGCGGTCCTCCCACGCTGCGCCGCCTCAGAATGCGATGTACATTGCTGGTTTTCGTGTTTTATGCTATTATAATCGTTTCTTATTGGAAAATAGAGTGTAATTGTAAAAATAATTTAATAAAAAATCATAAAACTTTAAAAAACAAAAAAAAATCCTGAAGCAAATCCCACTGGAAAACCATTCAGAATAATGGTTTGAGTTCCGGGTTTCAGTCCATTGCACTCTGTAAGTAAGGTATTTATTCATTTACGTTTGTATCTCCACGCTGAAGTTTTCTTTCTTCAGGTATATCAACAAGTCGTTTATATGTTGTTGAAATCTGGCTAGTGACTTATCCACGTTTCCTCTAATGCTGATTATTTTCATAGCAACATACGTCAGTAGAACAGTAGCTGGAATTAAATTGATAGAATCAGGCGTAACCACCCAACCACCACACAAGTGAAAATTGCAGCTTATTTTATAGCTTTAAGCTATATAATAGCGATATTAGAGTTCAAAGAGCAGCGATGACTACAATAATGGCTTCCGCAATAGTTTATACCTGCAAAGAAGACTAAGAACGGCGTACTGGAATCAAGTATACCTTTGCCCTTGTAAGAGTTCATTTGACCACCAAATTACAGCCTAAAATCTTTTAAAGGAAGTAACAAAGTGCATTTGGCTACTTTAAGCGGCATACGAGGATTTTTTGTAACCCTTAAGCGTCGCTTAACTGCATACGAGAGTAATTCATTTTAGCCTTTTTAAAGCAATTAAGCTTTTAAAATAGACTAGCTTTCCGCCCAGGACTTCTTTCCCGTGGGAATATCATATACCCTATGTACATCACGGATAATGTAGGATTCTAATGGTGAAAGAATTTTTTAAATCTGTCCAGTAGTTTCGAAGCCTAACAAACAAACTATCAAATCTTCCTCTTTATAATATAGACGCAATAATAACTTTTGTAAAGTCTTAAAAGTCAATCTTGGAACTAATACCATACCAGCCTGTACTTAGAGGTTCTTGCTATTTTGGTACTCAGGCACCAATACCAGATGAGTTAACGCGGTACTGAAAGCATACCGGTACCCTCCATGTATGACAGTGACTTTATTATTTAGTAGAGCAGAGATTTGACCAGCTTTGTTAAGGCACACGAGAGAAAACTTTAGTGTGGCCACTTGAGTGTGTCGTTTTAAAAAATAAACAGCTCACATGAGACGTGAGCTCCTATTTTTAAAAATATTTTTGTGTCTTTATTACTAGGTGAGTTGGTTGTTGGTTGTAATTAGGTTGAAATAAAAACTCATATAAGACTTATTAAAGCGGACAACATTTAGCTTTGATTTTGTCCGTGACCTTATCTAGTTAGAGTATTGCTGATGCAGGGTAAACATGTGTTGGGTGGCATATGGGCTCATTAATAAAAAAAACACGAGGAGAATAATCACCTCATAAAATTTCGACAGCAAATTAATAGTCTGAATAGCTTAGTTGGTCATTACCAAGATTTGTCATTACAAGGCAGATTTGTAACCAAAAGGTTGCGGGTTCAAATTCTGGTGCGGGCTTGTACCACTTAATTCGTCTTTTGCGAATTTATGGACGAATTTTTAAATAATTTATCACTTGCTCAGCGGTAAAGGAAAACATCGTGATGAAACCCGCATGACTAAGAAAATTCGTTTTCGAATGGCGAGCGGTCCACCAACCCGTATTGGTCCAGCCTGGTGGACTGTGGCCTAAATCCACTTCGTGTTTTGAAGGGAGGTCCATGTATGTGAGCTGATAAAATAAATAATAATAATAAAAATATATTTAAAAAAAACTTACTTGCTAAACGTGCAATACTTAAAGCGATGATGAGTTCTTCGGAATTTGGACTAAAAAAGCGGAAGCCTGTGGTAGTCACCTCGCTAAGAATCCAGTAGTAAATTGTGAGCATGCAGTTGCCAGGCGTTTCCATTATGTCGTATCTCACTGTCAATTAATTTGCACAATATAAGAAATAACATAACATAAAAAATTATGTACAAAAAGACGGCCTTATTGCTTGATATAATTTTTTTCCAGGCAACCTTAGCCAAATTCATTAAGGGTTATTTGTAAATTACAACTGTATTCATTAACACAAATTTCACATCGCTTGAAGTTCCGTCCTCCGGAAGCTGAATTAAATTATCAAACCGAGTTCTAGGTTGCAGTTACAATGGATTTAATCACACAGGGATACAGGGAAATGAGGAAGTTGATAAGATGTCCAAATCTTCGGTTATTAACGGTACTGAGATTTTTACAGGATGTAAAGGACAGCTTAGCAAATACTTATTTGGCTAATTTGTCCATGAAAAAACAGCGGATTTTTATAATAACTTTTTATAAAGCTCCTGATGAAATAAGGAAGGTGTTTACCTATGTTGCTTTTCATCCAAGGATCAAAAGAATCGTTATGGCTTTTGATGAAATAGGAATCTGTAAAGGAATAAACATTTGTTTCTATCCTGTACTAATTTGTTTACATTTTAGGTCACTTATTTCGAAATAGAATATAGCTTATTCTATTTCAAAATAAGTGACCTAAAACGTAAACAAAGATTACGATCGCGCCAGCCATTTGACACTTGTCACGGTGACAGGTTATGTCGATTATTAATATTTTTTTGGAATCCGCCCAAGACTTCGTTCCCGTGGGGATTGGCCTGGTGGATTTTTTTTATATTAACCTGGTCGTGTCAATAAGGAAACACAACAAAAAAAGAATCATTCAAATCTGTCAAGCCGTCCTCAAGTTATAGCGTCACCAGAAGAAATAGGGGCTCGTAATATTATATTATACAGGGCTTTAGGTATCTCTCTTTCAACCTTTCGGGTGGTTAATTAGTCCATGAAACTCAACAACTTTCCAAGGAACATGGTCAAAATACGAAAAAAAAATTTTTGAGTTCCCATACAAACTTCATCAGCATAAGCGCATTTTGTATGGGAGATCAAATTTTTTTTCCTATTTTGACCTATGTTCCTAAGGGAAAGTTTTTCAGTTTCATGGACTGACATAGCACCCGAGAGGTTGAAAGAGATTTACCTAAAACCCTGTATATATTTGTGACTGTTTTACGAGTGTATTAAAATTAGAAATAGTACATTGTCACTTTAGAGGTGAAAGCAACTTATTTAAGTCCCGAGACGGGGTTAGGCGACCGAGCGTAGCGAGGAAGCTAATAGTTCGAGAACTAAATAAGTCTTTCACCCGAGGTAACTGTGCTAAAAACATGAATAAGCTGAACTCATTGCATAGGCAAAAGATACAAAACTCTAAAACTCGAAAAAACAAATGTAGATCGGAATACCAATTTCCCGCCTATTATGTTGTTTTTTCTGTGGCTGAATAGCTGGCCAGCCATTATTTTTCATTTTCATCATTGAAAAAAATGGTAAATATTTTGCTAAAATCTATGTTATTTTCACCCCTTAAGTAACAATGTACTATTAATACTTAATTTGAGAGCTGTCAGTTGAAAGCGATTATCCCTAGGCTTGAAAAGTATTACCTACTTTCAAGCCGCTCTGTAGGCAACTTCAGACCTACTTTCCGAGTATGAGTAATGAAAAATTATTTTACAATAGTGTTACAGTGATCTCAAACGAATTTGTAGTAAGGTGCAGCGCAATTGTTTGTTTACATTTTTTGTCACTTGGTTTGAAACAGAATACATTATCCTATACCATATAAAAAATCAGCAATTACATTACTGAGATTACAATATTCGCTCTCCTTAAAATTCACCTTTCACCTCTCCTTATACTTTTTATTATAGTACCTAATGTGTTGGTCCATGGTAGGTGGTCAAATTTTTGTTCGCTTTTTTGGTGTTACCTTTTTCTAAATTGAGTAAATCAATCGAATGCTGTGTTACTGCCGGTTTGGTCGAGTGGTAGTGGTGCTGCCTCTTGATCGACGGGTCCTGCGTTCGAATCCCAGTCGGGGCAAATATTTGTGTAAAAAGCAGATGTTTGCTCTCGGGTCGTGCGTGTTTGTGTCTGTCTTTATGTGTGTTCCGACACAAGGGAAAACCTTAATGTGGGCCTTTGAGTGTATGGAGTTTTATTTAGGTATTTTATTCCAATATGTTAATAAAAAATACAGTTTAGAAGATTAACTGATATGCCTTTGTATGTTTTTAATAACACCATACAAGGATTGTAAATAAAGCTAATACCTTTATGATCAGCAGTTGTTTTATAAAACAATTCAGCAATGGGCCCGAGCGTATATATCGTAGCTAGTGAAACGAACGCCACGAAAACTGGAAGTGTTTTGATACTGGGAACAATTTGAAAAGACTTTAATAGGTATTATAAACCAACTATCTATACACGAGCACATACTATATTCTAATAGCTACTAACTTCCTTCCTTATCGTGTAGATATATGTAATCAACTATCGAGGCGAACTTGACTAACTTTGCTGTGAGTTTTCAAACCACCCAAATGGCCTCAAACTTGGTTTAACGACTGTAGTCAATCGACAACAGCCGGGACTGTTTGACGTTCCCTCCGAAGTACGGAAACGCTTGTGACAAATCGCCACTTTGAATGAACGAATGAATACTTTATTGCACAAGAAAGACAAAACAAAGAAGGGATACTATTAGTCGAAATGCAAAATATCATAACCATATAGCGAGAGGGGTAGTCGGGTGGATAGGAAGATGGTAAAAGAGGGATTCACTTTTTAATAGTATTTTATTTAGAGAACACAACTACACTGAACTGAAGCCATGAGAGATCTAAGTCGAAACTTTAAAAAAGTGCGGCAAAGCAAGCGAATTGATTTAGATTATGTCAC
The DNA here is from genome assembly GCA_949987775.1 of Aproaerema taeniolella. Classification (NCBI taxonomy): domain Eukaryota; kingdom Metazoa; phylum Arthropoda; class Insecta; order Lepidoptera; family Gelechiidae; genus Aproaerema; species Aproaerema taeniolella. The sequence continues at coordinate 1,812,596 of OX465246.1, read as the reverse complement.
ACGTAAGTTAAATAACGGTTAGTGGATCCGAAAGGTGCCAGGTTTGATCTCTAGTGCTGCAAATATTTCTTGAGTCCTGTAGATCAGTTGGACACTGACTGACTCTCTGACGGTGAGGGAGAACAACGTGAGAAAACCTGCAGCTTTAGACGTTATATGTATTGTGTAGCTGTGATTCTATGGAGCGGAGGTCAGATAGCAGTTGCTCCACTGTGAAAATCAGATCATCCATATCATGGATCTTATCCAAAGGAAACTCTCTTTGAAACATAACCGTAGAGCCAGGAGGCTCATTGGTGACAAAAAGCTAGTAAAAATCAAACTCCAAAACCTAGCCCATACTTCGGAGAGTGCGTTGCACCAGCTCATACCGCCTGCCCCTTTCTTCTACCGGACATCCAGATTGAGCGCTTCTTTTCATTTTTTATACTATACGCCGCTAAGGAATGAAATTTTCTGCCTGCGTCTGAATTTCCGGGCTCATATAACCCGAGTCTTCGAGTGAATAGGCATCTTCTGGGTGAGCTTGCTACATTCTCGACCACATCTTCGCCCCTGGGCTAGATTGTGGTCAAGAGCAAACCCTTTCGTTATTAAAAAAACAAAGCGTTAGAAAGAAGAAGTATAATTACACGAGCATGAAGTCACGACGACTAAATCTTTTCCTTCAGCGTAGCCAGCGTGCGCACGGCACGATACAGCTGCAGCGTTCGGTTCACGTGTAAAACCTGGTACAAGTCTGGCTCGAGGTAGTGGTCCTTTAAGACTGTGAAAACATTAGGTGAAATTAAAGCGTACAAATATTTTTAAGTTTAACAAGTGTTTAAACAGTAAACATGCTAATTGTTTATTAAAATAGAATAAAAAATAAACTAAAAACAAAAAATCATTTAAAACAGTCTGAGAAGAATTCTTCTAATGTTAGTAGACCATACAATTTTTGATTGAAAATAGAAACATTTAATTTTTTTAAATAATCAGGAAGGTGATTGTATGTTTGTATGTATACACCACTGTATGTACATCTATTGCTCACCATAAATACGTTTTCTTATTGAATCCACATGTTCCAGAGGTATAACACTTAGAAAGTCATAAAGGAATGATGTTTTCAAATAATGCGCTGCCGTGTAGGCTGGGTGCGACACGAGGATGCCTTTTTCATTGAAATACCCCACCAGCATGCGTTGAAATCTGGAGAACGAGGTATAATTTGTAACTTTACGTTGCATATGTGCTCAAAGTACAGCACTAAGATAAATCAAAACTTTTTTCCATTATATAGAGCTCTATTGTGACTGTGAAAATAGAAAGGTACAACTTTGGGGATAGTCCTTACGGTTCACAATTTTTGTAATGAGCTAAATCGCTTTAATTGACAACCCCAAAAGCTTTACCTTTCACTAAACACAGTCACTTTTGTATTTTAACATAGTGATGTTTTTATATTTTTATATGTTTTGAGGAAGACCCGTGGTGTATGGGCTAGTAAGAAAAAAAATCTTTTGAGTTCTGTTCAAAATAATCAATCTCTGTTATATTATGTTGTACTGAATTATATTTTTTTTTGCATTTGTAATTTTATTACATCTTAAATCAACAATAAATTAGTACGTAGGTAATAATAAAATTATCAGATTAAAAATCCTTCATTAATATTTAATTTGTTCTTAATTTAATTTCTAATATTTCGAACACACCTTTATAACTCATAAATGTAAAAAAAAACCATAAAAATGACTTACATATCAAAGTATGCAGCGAGTTCTAGGAAATTGAAGATATAATACATTTTCGGGAAATAAGTGAGATGGTAGGAGTAGCACGGTGCTATAATAGCGATACTGATGGCGCAGACTGTACGGAACCACTCGTAGTACCATATGTATGGTCCATCCGGACGGATCGTGAACCGAGGGAACACGTACCTGTTACAACATAATATATCACTTTCAATATTAAACTTCATCTTTTATGTATATTTCTCACATTTGTTAGTTTAACATTGGCTAATAGAACCGTTTTTCCCCTGAAGGGTAAAAAATGGATATTTAGGTTTCTGCCGTAGCTTGAACCACATTTGAGATTACTACCCTGTAACTCAGCCCATTTCATTCATTTTTCACGTTTACTAGCGCCACCTACCAGGCGGAACTAACGACCGCCCGGTGTCAGCGCCATGCTGTTCTTTTATCAGTACACAATATAGAAGCCGGCAAGGCCTTCGGTGTGGTTCAAGCTACGGCAGAAACCTAAATATCCGTTTTTATCCTTCGGGGGAAAAACGGTTATATTTAGGTGTTCGTGCCTTTGCTTGAACCACATTTGAGACGTCTTTAATCTCTTAAATGAAATAGCAGGAATTATAAACAAATTGTATTAAATTAAAAACAGGAAAGTTAACAAAAACGCTACAAGATTTCTTCTTACAATTTAGAAATTGCTTTGATTTGCTTATAACCTAATCAGTTCAACAATTCATTGGATAACCCTCATCATATCAGCCTATTGCAGTCCACTGCTGAACATAGGCCTCCCCCAAGGTGCGCCACTTTGCACGATCCTCCGCTGTTTTCATCCAGCCACTACCCGCTATCTTCTTTAGGTCATCTGACCATCTGGCTGGGGGGCGTCCTACACTACGTTTGCCAAGACGTGGTCTCCATTCGAGAACCTGTCTACTCCAACGCTCGTCGGTTCTGCGACAGACATGGCCAGCCAACTGCCACTTCAGCTTGCTACACTTTTGGATAATATCCATCACTCCGGTTTTCTGTCGGATGACCTCGTTTCGGATTCTATCCCTTAGCGAGATCCCGAGCATGGAGCGTTCCATTGCTCGCTGAGCGACGTGCAATCGGTGGGCCAACCTCACTGTCATGTTCCACGTTTCGGCTCCGTAGGTCATGACTGGTAGGACGCATTGATTAAAGACCTTGGTCTTTAGACACTGCGGGAGTGGCGACGAAAAGATATGACGCAGCTTCCCAAATGCTGCCCAGCCAAGCTGCACTCTTCTGGTGATTTCCCGCTCGAAGTTGTCTCTACCTAACTGCAACGCTTGCCCGAGGTATATGTATTCCTGAACAACATCGAGCGTAACACCGTCAACAGAGATCGGCCTGGACACGACATTATCATTGAACATGACCTTGGTCTTGTCCAAGTTCATCCCAAGGCCGACACGTCTCGAAGCAGCGTTAAGGCTGTGCAGCATTTCTTGCAGGACTTGTGGTGTTTCTGCCAATATTATTATGTCGTCAGCGAAGCGGAGGTGCGATAGAAATTTGCCGTTGACATTGATGCCCAGTCCATTCCAATCTAGCGTCTTAAAGACGTCCTCTAGAGCATTGTTAAACAGTTTCGGGGATATGACATCCCCCTGTCTAACACCTCTGAGCAATTGGATTGGTCTTGTACGGTGGTTTTGTACTTGGACTGTCATCGTTGCCATATTATATAGGCTTCTCAGCACCTCCACGTATCGCCAATCGACTTGGCAACGCTGCAAGGACTCCAGAACTGCCCAGGTCTCGACTGAGTCGAAGGCTTTCTCGTAGTCCACAAAAGCTAGACACAGTGGCTGGTTATACTCTTCGCACTTCTGCATAACCTGCCTTACTGTGTGGATATGGTCTACGGTACTAAAGCCTTTGCGAAACCCTGCTTGTTCCGGTGGCTGGAAGGCGTCAAATCTAGCGGCCAGACGATTGGTGACGACTCTCGAAAACAGCTTATAGGCATGGCTCAGGAGCGTAATCGGTCTATAGTTTTTCAAGAGAGTTTTGTCCCCTTTCTTGAAAAACAACGCTACCACGCCCCTGCTCCACGCTTCCGGGGTAGTCCCACTGGTTATTACGGAGTTGAAAAGCCTTTTGAGCTCCTTGACTACCGGTCTTCCTCCTGCCTTCAGGAGCTCTGAGGTTACTCCGTCTTCGCCGGGAGCCTTCCCATTGCTAAGCTGTCGGAGAGCCGCCGCAATTTCGTCTTCGTCTATATCTGGGAGGTCGTCGGTGAAGTGGCGTGTAAGCATGGCACGTGGATCGTTGGCGTCGGGTGGAGGCTTCGGGTTTCGCGAAGCATATAATTTGCCGTAGAAGTCCTCGATTTCAGCGAGGATCTCCGGTGCTGATGTGACGATTTTGCCGTCCGAGGTCTTTAGCTTTGTCAGATGACTCCTTCCCAGGTTCTTGGAAAAGACTTTTGACCCCCGGTTCTGCTCAATCGCCTCCTGTATGAGGCGAGTATTAGAGCTTCGGAGGTCACGTCTCACCAATTTCCGGATTTTTCTATGGAGTGCCTGGGGATCTGACAAAACGTCCTCCGGCGTTTCTCGTCGTACTCTCATCAGTTCCAAAGTCTCGCTTGAAAGTTTGGACTTCCGGCTTGTTCGCTTTCCCTTAAAATGCCTGGCTCCCACTTCGCTTATTGTACGTGCCACGCTTTCGAGGTCCCTGTCAATATTGTCTGTAGTTTCGAGTAGGGCAAAACGATTTTTCAGCTCTAGCTGAAAGGCATCTAAGCCTTTCTCGACTTGGAGCAGTGTCGGACGAAGAACAGATCTCATCATTCGGCTTCTTTCTAGCTTAAAATCGATATTTAGGGTGCCTCTAACCATGCGGTGATCACTTCCGGTATTGAACCTGTTGATCACGGAGACATCCCTAAATATGTGCTTTTTATCCGTCAGGATGAAATCGATCTCGTTCTTCGTCTTGCCATCGGGGCTTCGCCAGGTCCATTTCCTTTGGGGTTTTTTCTCGTAGAACGAGTTCATACAAAAGAGCCCCTCTGCTTCGAGGAAATTTACTAGCATCTGTCCCCTATGGTTTCTGCATCCATATCCATGTGGCCCAACATGCAAATCGTCTCGCTTTGTTTCCCTACTTTAGCATTAAAGTCCCCCATGACAACGGTGAATTGGGTCTTGGTGGTTGTGTGTATGGCCTTGGTAATGTCTTCATATAGGGCCTCGACCATATTATCCGAGCTGTTCGACGTCGGCGCATATACCTGTACGACCTTAAGAGAGTATCTTTCAGTCAGTTTCAGTACAAGGTACGCTACCCGGGTCGATATACAGGATATCTCCACCACGTTGTCATGGAGTGCTTTATTGACAAGAAAACCTATGCCACCTTGGGATATCTGGTCTCCTTCCTTGAAGTAGAACAAATGGCCTGAGTCTAGGGTTATCGTATCCTCCCCCTCTCTTCGGACTTCAGATAGCCCAACCACGTGCCATTTTATCTTTGCTTGTTCCGCTTCAAGGATCGCCAAGCTTTCGTCCAGTCGTAGACTGCGTCCGTTATACGTCGCCAGGGTCAGTTTTTGGCAGCCGTCCGTAACCCGGAGATTCTTAGCACCCCCTACTCTGCCGTAACCAAGGCCGCTGCCGTGGCCTGGAATAGCAGGGCGGCCGGGAACTAGGGGCCGTGAATATTGGTGTGCTGCCATTGGGGGGATATTGCCCATACTCACCACGCTGGGCAAGCGGGTTGGTGAGCGCAGGTACTGGGTGTAGCACCAACGACACTGCTGCCTGTCGTTGGCCAGGTGAATTTACCCCAGTACTAGATGGATATACCGCCATCGGTTCGGTCGCCAGAGCCTCGTCCGTTGGTCAGGTTGGCATTTGGGGCACGAAGGATGTTGTGTGTGCCCCCGTTACGCCCCCCTTTAGTCGCCTTTTACGACAGGCGGGGGAGACCGTAGCTATATTCTAGTCCGTAGCTACACGGTGATAACCCTTGCAATATTTTAATCAATAGGACTGAAATAACGCCTTACAGTGGCTTATGATGATTGGACTTCTCTGAAATAATGGTTGAAGACCGTATTCTTGGACCTCCAGTTTCCTCTTTTTAGAACTTCATCAATGTCCATATTTCTATGCATCCAATTATTAGTAGCTACGCCTGCTCTGATACTACCCGCAGAGGACTTGATGTTTGCTTCTTTAAATAGGGTTTTAATCCACCCTGCAATGACAGTTCGTGATGCATCTTTCACTTGTCCTCTGGTGGTGATGAAAAGACTATCTAACCCTTTCGATTGACGACGCGTTTGTGATAAAGTAATGACATGTTTAATCCAGTAAATCAGGTCAAGTTTAACTACTGGATTGGGTTTGATGCGCCAACCTGATTGTCTGTATGAGACGTTATCTGTCTTAGAGCCAAATTTTGGCCAAAAGATGACCTCTTCGTCTTTTTCTTCAAAGTGATCTGACTTTATGCTTAACAGTGATCATCTCTTCTGCCCGATGCAAGCAAGAGTAAGACGGAAGCATGTCGAGATACTGAAAATAGGCTCTCGTTGTTAAGGTTGTAGGATTCAAGGAACTGTAGTAATTCATCAACATCCCAAGACAAAACTTCCCCAAGACTAACTCCCAAGACAAAGGTTCTTAGAAAATAATTCCCTTTAATGTGTGAGTAACGATTGGAGGCGAACTCAAAGCTGAATGATTTTGCAGATTTGTAAATGTTGCAACGACGGATTTGTGTAACATTATAGTTCTGGGTGCCAATTTAAGAGCTTCATGTAAGTAGCACAGGAAGCGGGCTAAGTCCGTTGGTTGTAGGCTATCAACCTGTACTTTGTTGTCTGATGCCCACTTATATCTCCCAAGCTGAACGGTAAGTTTTTAAAGTGGACTTCCTCCAAGGGTTTTGCGGCAGTTCTACTTCAGAGCTACTCTAGTTGTTAATTTCTTTGGCCCAACCTGTATTTTACAGACCTGCAAATCTAGGTGTTCTGCGTCCGGAGGCGGCTGGCTTGTCTGCAGGTTTATAAGGTTGGACGAGAGCTCCGGGATTCTCCATTGGTGTCGAACAGCTAATCTCTTTATCTCTGGCATCCAATGTGCTCTGTGCCAGTAAGGGACCACTAAGAGGTAGTCCCTGTTGACGTCTTTAAATGATGAAGAACTCTCGGGATGAGAGCTGGTGGCAGAAATATCTACCCCACATTGTAATGCCACGATTTGCTGAAGGCGTCCGTATATTGACTTCTTTTGTCGGATGCATCTTCGCTCACATATTGTGGCACTACTGCTGAGCGGTTCGACGCGAACAAATCGATTTCTGGCAGCCCAAAGTGATGAAATATTTCTTTTGTGATCTGAGGCATCAAGTGCCACTCTGGTAGCTTTTTCGTTCTGGATAAGCTGTCCGTAAGCCCGTTGTATGGGCTGGGGATGTAACGTGCAACGAGGTTACAGTTGTACTTCTCGCTCAACAGAAGAATATCGGTTACTGTGCCCAAGAGTCTCTTTGACTTTGTCCCTCCTTGCTTTGTAATGTACGCTGCTGCAGTTTGGTTGTCTGTCTGCCACACAACTGTCTTGTCTTGTAATTTGGAACCTAGGCACTTCAGGGTTTCGTATACTGCCCACAGCACTTTTCGGTTGCAGTGCCATCGAGATTAAGCGCTGGTCCAATGTCCCCATAATTTCTGACTGTCTGCTATAGCACCTCACCCTGTGTCCGCTGCATCTGTAGTTATGAATAAGCTTGGATTGGGGTGATGGATAGCAGTCCATCTGTGCGTATTTTTCATCCACCATTCGAGCTCTGCCAAGTTTTTTTTTGAAATTAGAAAACGTTACACAGAATGTGGCGAATACAAGATCGCCCTTCCTAGAGGCCACGATAATATGACTTTTCTTATAAACCTGTAAGCCCTTTCTGGAAGATCTTTCGCTTCAGGATAAAAAGCACGCACCAAGTCCGTGGTTGGAACGCCAAATCTTAATTTACTATCAGTTTTAGGTGAAAGCTCCTTTCCAAACAGATCTTCAAAAGATAAATTTATTATCTTGACTCCTAGCCCACGGGGTAATTCTCCTGCATAAAACGGAGGACTGCTGAGAATGCTGTTTTCTCATCATCGTCTTCTGGAACACGTTGGGTTAAATCGCTCATAGTCGTCGAAAGTTGTGCCATGGCCTGTAATTAATAACACTTAGTCAACTTGTTGTCAGGCGATGTCTGGTAAGACGGCGTCGTATAGTAAGACGACGTCGTATAGTAAGGCGACGTCGTATTGTAGGACGACGTCGTATAGTAAGACGACATACTACAATGAGGCAACACTGACTGACTACTAAGCTGTCGGTGAATGAGGCGACACTACATCCATCGTAGTTTCATTAGTCCACGCCCTCAGGCGACCTCAAGTTGGGCAACACTTTTCGTCTCGGGAGACGACATCAATCAATAAAATATATACACTTAGCAAGTGTAACGTAGCCTATGGAGGCAATCCGTCTCGTCGCTGGGCCAGGGGCGCCGAGCGGAAACCTTGTGTAGTCTCGCGAAAAGACGTTTTACACTTACCCTCTATTGGATTTATAATCGTAATGCATGTCACGTGTTACTTAGCTGAGTTACAAAGGCGTACTGATAAAAGAACAGCATGGCGCTGACACCGAGCGGTCGTTAGTTCCGCTTGACAGGTGTAGGTGGCGCTAGTAAACATGAAAAATGAATGAAATGGGCTGAGTTACAGGGTAGTAATCTCAAATGTGGTTCAAGCGAAGGCACGAACACCTAAATACATTGTTCTTATACAATTTCCAATTTTCTTATTCTACATCACCCAACACTCTTCTATTTTACATTTTCACATTCACTGAAAGTCTTGCTATAACTTCATCAAGCCCTGACGGAAATCATTATCATCTCGTTTACAGTATAATGCTGAATCAGCGCCTCTTTCTCCGGTGGCACTCACTCTCCTGTGATTGTAAATTGTGTCACTTTGTCCTAATAATTTGTTGTGTGTTATGGTTATGCAATTGGAGTTATATAATCTGTTATATAATAAAATTTATCTATCTAAAATAACATCACCTTTCCAGACACGACTTTCACTACTGGATAAAGACTTCCCCAGGAGGTCTCTTCATTGTAAGATCAGATACCTGTTTTTGTTGATCTACACTTACTTTTTGGCAAATAAAATTAAAACTTAGAAATGAAGAGAAAACAGTATTTAGCTGTCCAGGTAACGGTAGTTTTGTTTAAGGTAATGCCGTTTGAACTGAGTTACGAGAAAACATCTCAGCTACGTGTGATGTATATTTATTTATCACGGATCGTCATAGTTGTTGCTACTTAGATGATATTGTATGAGTAAGTTTAAATATGTCTGATATACAGGGTGTTCGGTAGAGCGTTGTCAAAACGAAACAGGCGGGTTAAGGAGACCATTATACCTACTTCAGGTAATTTAACCGTCTTTTTGTGCTAAAGTTATTTCAGTAAAGAAACCGAAATTAATTCTTTAAACTTTAATTTAAATAAAAGTGTTGGGTGTGTTTGCGACAGTTTACTTTTATTTTAATATGAAGTGTTGTATGGTTCATTAAAAATTATTATTGGTGGCAAATAACAATTTTTAAAATAATCACAAGCCTTTAAAGTGCCCGAAATGAACAAAAACATGTTTTAAACTCGACTTTATATCGTTTTTTTTAAATTGTTACAAAGGATACAGTCTAAATTTTATCCCAAAGCTGACATGATATAACCTGTAGTCCACGCGGGCGGAGCCAAAATAGTCTTAGCACAAAATGAGGGTTAATGTACCTGAAGTAGGTAGCAAATGTTCTTCTTAACCCGCCTGTTTCGTTTTGACAACGCTCTACCAAAACCTCTGTACTATATTTAAGTACGAATATTATGTTTGAGTTAAAAAACAACGAAGATCGGCAAAGCAAAACATGTGGTCTAATTTTACAACTTTCACTAAATCTTATCACTCTTGTGGTAACGCTGCTATAGAGCCTAAGATGTTGTTGACTTTGTTGTAATAGCTATTACTTTACTTAATTATATCTTTAATTATTACATAAAATTATAAATTTAAAGTATTAAGAGAAACAGTTTTGTTACTTTGCATATAGACTCGTAAGAAATTTATTTGTATAAAAAGGACTTCTCAATTTGAAATACTATTCAATTTATGCTTATTTAATAAACCAAATTATTTTTAAAGGCTCGAAATAACGTGGTTTAGCCATTTAATACTCTCGGTAATCCCAGGTTTAAAAAAAAAAATGCAACTGCAGTTTATTTGTAGAATTAGCCGGTTTAGTGCTACATCAAACTTTACCTGAGAGTACTAAAAAAGCCAAGGTGTTGGAAAGGTTCCTGATAAGCGGTATCAGGCTCGAACTTGCGCAGAAGAGGGAATATCTTACGACTCGGCGCTGGTGGGACTGGCTCATACTTCAAAAATAATCGCCTGCGTATCATCAAAGTCTGGTATTCCTGAAAATAGAATATAAGCTACGACACAGCAAAGTAAATGTATCGGACACAAACCTGCTGTTGACACCAAATACTTTCTGCCCGCGACAATTGAAATCTGACAGATTCTGTTAGACTTTTTACTTTTGTTTCTCCTAGTAATATCGCAGTCGTTTTCCTATATTACACATACATATACATAAGCTCACGCCTTCGTCCCATTGGGTTAGGCAGAGACCGTAGATTACTACGATCCAAACACACCTCTTTCGCTTTCTCTACATTTATTATTCACTTCATATATGCTTAACTTGCTCTTCTTGGGTTCTTTGGATTTCAACTACACTATTTCTGTTGTCAATCTTCTTTCATTCATTATTTTCTTTCCATTTTCTTTATTATCTTAGTAATCCTCCACACAGTTCCTTCACACTTTATTATAAAGTATGTATATCTTACCGGCTGGTGAATGCAGAAACGCAACACGTCAACAAAGTGTTGTTTTCGCAAAATTTTACTCGTGTGTATGCTTTTGTAGGATATCGAGTACAAATGCACGTGGGTTGCGGCGCGAATTGAATAAAATGCTGGTGTCTCTGAAATAAAATTGATTACTTATCATAACTACAACCTATCACCACTTACATCATATTTCATGTTTTTAACCTCTTCTGAATTTATTTCAAACGTGGCAATAAGTGGTTTTAAAACCACTGATGCTCTGCCTACCCCAAAAGGGGTTTTAGGCGTGAGTGTATGTATGTGTGTGTGTACAATTAATGAAAATATTATTAAACTAGCTTTTCGCCCGGGATTTTGTTCCCGTGGGAATTTGGGAAAATTGTGTAGCCTATGTATTAATCCAGGGTGTCAGCTACCTCCCGCCGTTGAGCGTAAAGGGTAACAAACATCCATACATTAGTAAGGATAATAAAAAAGTAAGGATTAATTCTTACTAATATTATAAACGGGAAAATCACGCAAAAACGGCTAAACGGATTTAAACTTGGAGTACAAATAGACAAAAATCTTGATTGAGACAGGGTATATAAATTGCCCGAATTCCTATGGGTTTGAAGTCCCGGGCGGAGCACTAGTAAAATAATAGGTAGAACTTTCAAAAATAAAAATATTTCAAGATCAGAAAACAAAACTGTGCTATAGGTAGATTGTGGTCAAGAGCAAACCCATCTAAATATATATCCTTATCCTTACTAATATTATAAACGCGAAAGTTTGTAAGTATGGATGTATGGATGTATGGATGTATGGATGTTTGTTACTCTTTCACACTCAAACGGCTAGACCAATTTTGATACAATTTGGTATGGAGGTAGCTGACACTCTGGATTAACACATAGGCTACATAATTTTCCCAAATTCCCACGGGAACGAAGTCCCGGGCAGAAAGCTAGTATATATATAAAAGGAGAAACTGACTGACTGACTGACATATCAACGCACAGCCTAAACGGCTAAACTTAGGCACTTAAATTTGGAAGGGACGTAGGTACCGTAGAGGTGCACTAAGAAAGGAATTCCCGAAATTCCCACGGGAACGGGAATTAGCGGGAAAATCCTTTTGTATGAAAAATCTAAACCGCTTAAGTTAGACGCTTGAAATTTGGCATGCAGGTACCTTAGTAAACTTAAAGCTTAGTTGCAACAGGATATTGCAAAATTCCCACGGGAACGGGAGTTAGCGGGAAAAACTTTTCTATGTAAACGAAGGTCCATTAATGGACCGTCAATAAAGTGTAATCTGTTCAAAAGAAAAAATCAAAACGCAAACAAAGTTGCGGGCATCAGCTAGTTATCTATATTTAAAAGAAATCCTTACGTAATAACACTTCGAGTTCACCGAAACATTTTTTTTTCGAAATGCGTGCAATCATTTGTTTCGAGTCAGGCTCATAAACCTAAAAAAATAAAAATAAAGTCAAGTATTGATCTTTTATACGTCAGAAAATAATGAAAATTGTTATGGTGCTTCTCGAAGTGCCGATAGATGGCGTTTACCCATAAATATTTTTTTCTGTTTTTTAGAGTTTTTTTTTAATAATCTGGCCATTCCGTAGACATATAAATTTTACTTTAATGAATATTTATAGCTATATGGGTCAGTATATTGCCGCCTCTCCAATTGGATTAATCTGAATGCTCTACTCAAGTGAAATGGCGAAAATTGGCACTAGCATTAATAAAAGTGAATTGTTGTTATGTAGTTGACAATCGGTTGACGACATTATTTTCTAGTGCTTCACAGTGTTTCGTGTGTTTTATTTTAGAATTTAACGTTTAAAATTGAGATACGCCTCCAGGTGTTTTGCAGTGATTCTTGTGATTTATTGTTAAATCACAAGAATCACTGCGAAACACCTGGAGACGTATCTTTGAAATGATAGAATTCCAATTCGCATACGAATTGACAAGATTCGCATGAGAATTGGAATTCTATTATTTCAAAAATACGTATCCTGAAATTAGTATTATCAACCGCTTGTCAACCAAATGACAATAATTCCATTTTATGAATGTTAGTGCCAATTTTCACCATATCACTTGAGTAGAAGCGTTCAGATTAATCCAATTGGAGAGGCAGCAATGGAATGACCCATATAGCTATAAATACTCATTAAAATAAAATTTATATGTCTATGGAATGACCAGATTATTAAAAAAAAATACTATAAAAAACAGAAAAAATTCTTCATGGGCAAACGACATCTATCGGCACTTCGAGAAGCACCATAACAATTTTCATTATTTTCTGACGTATAAAAGATCAATACTTGCTATAATACTAACTAAAATCAAATTTCTATGTATATATAATCACTACATTAATAAAAAAATATTCTCCATCCATGGGTAAGTGCCATCGTGAAAACCCCTCATTGTATGAGATAGACTTATTTATGCAGCTCGAGCACGATGGCGACAAACTCGCGCAGCGCGCCACTCGGTTGACGCTGAAACTTTGATTGCACGAGGACTAGTTAAGCCGGGGCAGGCCAGTATGCCGCAGCAGACTTTTAGGTTAACTATTGTCATGATTTTACTTGAATTTGTGGCAATACCATTATTTTGCAAGCTATTGCTTTCGGGCCAAATGTCTCGTAGTCAAACTATTAATTCTGAATAAGTTGACATTAGCACCATCTGGTGATTGTCATCACGCTGCGTTCTGATTGGTCGGCGGCATTTACCTCCAAATTGCTTGGCTGCGAGGGAAATGGGAGAGCGTGGGCTATCATTCTTGTTGGTGCAATTATCAAAGCAACGACATCACACCGAAGACTAAACGCTGCTACGCTATTTCCCTACCTACACTATTATAAGTATTTTTTTAAATTTATTACGAGAAAGTGTAACTCTTGACCTCAATCTTGACCAAGATCATAGATGAGGTCGATGATGGAGCAAGTTAACCCAGAAAATGCCTATTAAGGCACTTGTACTCCAACGCACCGACGGAACACAGCAAGCTGTTTGGCGTCGGACTTTGGTAGGAGGGTGGTCGCGAACCAGACAGCCTTTTAAAGAGCCTACCACACCGCATGAGACCATAGGACGATACCTCGGGTTCAGAGCAAATTGAGGTGCCGTTGCCTAGGATGGATTGATAGGAGGCAGGTCTCATTGGATTTCCTTAGTCGCCTCTTACGACACCCACGGAAAGAGATAGGGCGGTGTTATTCTGAACCGATCACCAAATGGTTAAAATTTAGAGAAAAAAACTGATATATACTGAATTCATAGACTTGCCTCGCAAACTCCTTCTTTGATGACATACATTTCCATAACGGTATCACCGGTGTTCATAAGAACTTCATTAGGCGCACAGAGTATCTCCTTTGTATTTTCGGCAAGCAAGTTCATCTCTGCATCATTTAGAAACTGGAAAAGCCAAAGTACAGTCAGTTTCAGGCCCGAGTTTATTCTATACAGTCATGAGCAATAATATACATACATTGTCACATTTCCTAAAATATAATTACTTCTATCATGAAAAAAATACGTGTTCGACAGTTTGTTCTGAATTAAGTATATTCTATATTTATAAAATAAAAATCTGCACAACTTTCTAATTTGTTTACATCATTTCGAAACTATAAGTTTGTTTTTGAAATTTACTGGGGTACATAATTTTCCGACATAATTTTATGTCTTTCGATCTCTTTTACCTGTGACCGAGACGCACAGGTAAAAGAGATCGAAAGACGCATCGGTTTAGGGTGGGCTGCCTTCGAAAAACTGAATGAGGTTTTTAATTCTAAACTCCCACAATGCCTAAAACCAAGGTGTTTAACCAATGTGTCTTCCCTATCCTCACCTATGATGCCGAAACATGGATGCTCACTAAGCAAAATATGCATACGATAACGGTAGCACAAAGAGCAATGGAGCGTTCTATGTTAGGTATCTCTCTCGTTGACGGTGTACCAGACGTAGAAATTCGACGGAAAACTAAGGTCGAAGACGTAGGGAAGCGGATAACGGGATTACGGTGGAGATGGGTGGGATATTTGGCTAGGAGGGACGACGGACAACGGACCAAGGCAGTCACAAAGTGGTAGCCAAGGAACGACAAGGCCAGTGGGCAGACCAACAGCCCGATGGTCAGACGATGTCGTCAAATTGACGGGACCTCTTGGATGAAGTTAGCACTGAACCGTGACGATTGGCGCTACAGAGAACAGGACTATACCCAGCAGTGGGTTGATGTGGGCTGAGTATGATGATGACATAATTTTGTCACTAAAAGA
The DNA here is from genome assembly GCA_949987775.1 of Aproaerema taeniolella. Taxonomy (NCBI): domain Eukaryota; kingdom Metazoa; phylum Arthropoda; class Insecta; order Lepidoptera; family Gelechiidae; genus Aproaerema; species Aproaerema taeniolella. The sequence goes on along the minus strand of OX465246.1, from coordinate 1,797,568 downwards.
TAATATTATTTTAAGGTTTTCTATTGTTCACAAAATTTGTTAAAATGTTTTGTAATTTTGACACAATTTAACGGTTACATAATTATTGAACACAGTCTGTTTAGCATACCTATTTATGCGATCTAAAATAGCTACATGAATTATTGCTGGTGACTGAACATCATCACACTAATGAGAAACTTAAGTGGATACTTGATTGTGTGAAACTGGGAACCACGTGTATTTTATATTAATTATGTATGCTATTGCTTTATTAAGCTGCAAGTTTTAACACTGTATACACATTATCCGAATAGGAATAGCTTTTATTTTTATTATAAGAAGGGTTAACTCTTGACCTCAATCTTTACCAAGGTCATAGATGAGGTCGACGATGGAAGCGAGTTAACCCAGAAAATGCCTAAAAGGCACTGGTACTCCTACACACCGACGGAACACAGCAAGCTACTTGGCGTCGGACTTCGGTAGGAGGGTGGTCGCGTACCAGACGGCCCTTCACAGAGTCTACCACACCGCATGAGACCATAGGACGCCACCTCAGATTCAGAAAAAACTCAGGTGCCGTTGCCACAGAATAAATAATAGTACCTACTAACGTACAGAAGTCTCACTCCCTAACAAAAGTCAACTTTAGACATAAAAATTTGCCTACTATTGCAAGCGGCACAGGCTTGCAAGAGAAATTGGAACTTATAGTCGGCCGCTAGCGTTTATATAAGGTCCTAATTTATTAGTCACTTTCCTTTTAACACGTTATTGTGTAGGTCAAAATATATCATTTGAGTCAAAAAACAAAAGCATAATATTAAATTTAAAAGGTCTTGAAAAATTTTGTTATGACTTATGATATTTTTTCATTACTATGTTGAATAAACCCATCCATTCAAACGTAAATAATAATGGCAGTAGTAGAGCGGGCGAGCCGGGGAGTGAACGGCTATAATCGAAAGAGAACCATTCCTTTATCTTTAAATGGAAATTTTTTTAATATTTTTTTTACAAAATTTAATTTTCAGATAATTAATTTTTATGTTGTTTTTTGGAATACTATCAACCTATACAATAACGCCTTAGAAGGTAAGTGACTAATAAATTAGGACCTTATATTCTATTGCGCACCGCCGACTCGATGCCGCGTTCGCGAGGAGAGCTCAGGGTCAACACTCGCCGCCGATTTAGAGGTAAAATTATTATTGAAATTAATTCAGTAAGATAACACTGCTTATAAAATCAAGAGTAACTTTAGTCAGGAAGTGTAATAAGTAAAAACACAAGTTAACATAACCAACCATGTTATTTGATACCTAGCCTACATACCTACTAACTACAGATACCTACAGACTATTGTGATTGCAAAACGTGTTTCTGCCTGGTTTCAATATTGCTAATAAGTAGGTCGTAGGTACACTTATTATTTTGTTCAACACGCGACCAACGCGGCTCACGCGCGCGCGGCGAGTAACAACCCGCGCTCGCTGGCATACTCAGTATGCCCGCCGGACGAACATGCCTAAACTGCGGAGTGACACCCCCCTGCCGTTGCCTGGGGTGGATTAATAAGAGGCAGGTCTCATTAGTGTTTCCTTAGTCGCCTCTTACGACACCCACGAAAAGAAATGGGGTGGTGCTATTCTCAACCGATCACCACACGGCGTTCATTCTTCAAGACAAGTGAGTAATTTTTGTAAGTACCTTCAGAACCTGGTAGCTGAAATTTGGCCGTCGGCTCAGGCTAGCAGGTACTCATACATTACTATGTAGTTTGTACTAGCACTACTTTTTCCCACACTTTTGGTTAGTGAGAAAATGCCCTGGGATCTTAGTTCTACTACAGCAAAAATGTGAATTTGAAGAACATACGTTCCAAAACTGAAAAGAGTGAAGGTATCGGTTCCTCTGGTTCTCCATTACCTCACTATTTACGTGATCTGGCAAATCGGATAGAATGCTCTGGTTTTGCGTTATAGAGAACGCCTGCAAAGAAAATTCGATGTTATTACTTTTCGTTTGAAGCCGCAGACCCACCGCGGCGCACGAAGAGGCTATACACATGTATCCTAAGCTTCGCTTTGCAAGAAAATGTATGTGATTGTGTCTACTGCAACCCACGAACACGCTACGCATGAATACGACAAACGCCAGGTACTCAGTGGGTATGACATTAAAGCGCAAATTAGATTTTGATCTAACCCACGCAGCTAAAATGCGCCGCGTGTTCGTGCACGCCTTAATACTGTATCTACAATCAAAGTCAAATATTTTACTCTCTCGTAAATTTTTCCAATTATGGTATAATAGAAGCACATAGACGAACCCCATTGGGGTACTACAATAATGTTTATATGTAGTTAATGCTACATATAATATATGGACAGAAATAACTTTATTCCATCCATTAAAAAACATATGCATCCTGAGGGTTATTCGATTGAACATGAGTAAAACGTTAATAGATTGTCAGCCATTTTTGCCACCAATAAAACACATCCCTCACATCCCAATACTATAGTATGCCTGGGAACTCTGGGAAGTTGGCACATTCTAAGGGCCTACTGCGTACAAATGAAATCTTACTTTATCAAGTTCCCACCGAAGATTCAAGTACTCAATGTAACGGGATTTCAGAATTTTATCGACGCGGTTCCTTTCCAAAAACTGTGTCACTTTTGTCTTGCAACCTTCGAAGTCATCACTGTTATGGATATGAGATAAGAAAGAAAGAAAGAAAATAAACATTGTAAAGATGCATAATAATTCTGTAACAAGTCTGGTAATTTATTTTCTCGGTAGACGGTAACATGCTGTGTTGAGGCGACTACAGCACCTAAATTACGATTTTATGATGCGTAGATAAGCATGACGCACTGTATTAAATCGAAGAAAAGAAATACTACGGTAATATTCAGGACATAAACTAGATAAGTAGTTTGCTGAAAACATGATTCAGCACTTTTGGTTCGATAGAAAAAGCTCACAAAGTCACCTCTAAATACCCAATATTGTGTATCTTTTAAGCTGTAAAAACGATAGTAAAATGCACACAGGAACTTGAATTTGCTATCAAAATAAAATAAAAATAAATTAAATATAAATAAATTGTTTATTCATTTACAAAAAGGCATACATGATATGCATTAGAGACTACAAAAATATAAAAAAATAAAATAAAAGCAAACTTGACTAATTAATTAGGTATACGCCTGAACTAGGTGAAACCTGTGTTTCAGGCAATATACGATGGGCTGGTACATAAGCTAAATCCAATTTATTTCTGAGTACAAATACCTATTATATGACTAATGCATATAGGATGCGTGCATATGTGATGTTTGTGATTGAACATTCTCGATAAGTAGTTAACGCATTTTTCGATTTAAGCTGTTACCTTTCCATATATCTCATTTTTTCTAACTTTCGAACATGTTTTTACGCACGCACGCTTTCATAATCCGTAAACTTCGTGTATCGACACTGTTCGCACTGCCAGCCCAGGCCTGTTGAGAGACGGAGATGGCACTACTCATATGTGTGCTGCCTTTATCGGGTGCTGTAGTCGCCTTAATATAAAAATGAGATCATCGTCATCATATCAGCCTATTGCAGTCCACTGCTGAACATAGGCCTCCCCCAAGATGCGCCACTTTGCACGATCCTCCGCTTTTTTACATCCAGCCACTACCCGCTATCTTCTTCAGTTGATCTGACCATCTGGCTGGGGTCAGATGACAAGACAAGTGAGAAATTTTTGGAAGTACCTTGGCCCACAGGTATTCATATGTTAATAGTACATTTTAGCACTACTCTTTCCCACACTTTTGGTTAATGACAAATTAAGTAAGGTCTGGCGGCCCTGAGATCTTGGTCTGTAGTAACATAGTGAACTTAGCATATTGCCTATAGAAGCACAGACGTTGATATTCTGCTGCTCTATAAGATAAGCTATTATGATTAATTTAGAAAAAAAGGTACTTCATTCTGTGGGGATTAATCTGAAATTAAAATTTTTGTGTAAACGGTTGAACCAATTTCTATCAAACTATAACTAAGAACCATTTCGATGTTAGCTTTCAAACAAAAATTCGGATCGAAACCGAGAGTATATTTTTTACGAAAAGATCTACCATCTAGAAAAATGTATCTACCATCGTAAAATTGTCAAGCCCATGACATTGTAATTTGACTTAGTAAGATTATAAACTCTCGGTAGGTACTTTGTAAACTGCACCATTTTTTCACCTTTCACAAAAAGCCTAACCCAACATAACCTAACTTATCCTAATATCATGCAGTCGACCCTTGAACTTTAGTAAATTTATAATTTTACTAGGCAAATTGCAATATTGCGAGAGATTATAATTTCACTAGCGAAATTGTAATGCAGGGTGCTTGGTGTATCGTGTGCCAAATTGAATGGGGTGATTGGATGGTTCTTTGGCAATCTCTTCAGCTCCCATAAAAAAATATAGGTCAGACTGAATTTTTTATGCGGACTTAAATATTTTTTTAATGAAAATTTTTAAAAGTCTACATTTCAATTTTAATAAAAAAAACTGTTAAGTCTAGATGAAATTTTATTTAAATCTTCAATTTGTAACTTTATACGCTTCTATATAAACCAAAATTAACCGCCAGCAACATCTAGTTTTTTTTTTACTAATCCCTCTAAAGTATTTTAAAGTAAATAAAATAAACTTCAACGTAAACTTTCGATTTCAATAAAACAAAACTAAAAGTGATCATTGTCTTCCAATTTTTTTTAAATATCTCTGGACTGCCCCTTTTTAATGGTATGCAATATGCTATTAACCTGTCGCGTACTTGTTTACGCCGCGTGCGATACAAATCTCGTACACCATGTGTTCAAAAAGCACGCGGAAGTTTAAAAATTATTAGTAACATCACTAATGACAAAATTTGCTGGACTTAGTCGTTAGTTTCTAATATTCAACAGGTGAAATAAAAACTAGTTTTTGAAGTAATAACACTCACAAGGCCAGTAAATATTTTAAATTTCGTGGGATTTACTTGAAATAAAAAAAAGATTTTTACAGTATTTATAAATCCTGCTCAAAAGATAGAAATCATTTCAAAGAAGGTTTAGTGTGAACGTTTGGGCAGGAGTGATTGGGAATCAGGTAATTGGACCGCATTACCCGCCCGATAACCTCAATTGTGACAATTTTTTGGACTTCCTGCAAAATGCCCGAATTATTGGCCGAGGTGCCCGTATTTGATGAAGATGTTGCTGGCGAGTAGTTTCAATAGAAGCGTACAACGGTACAAGTTATATATTTAAAAAAATTGAAGCTTGACTTCACCGTTTTTTTTTAAATTAAAATTTAAATGTAGACTTTTACTTTTCACCAAAAAAAAAACGCATAAAAAATTCAGTTGGACCAAGACCAAGACCCTTCCAATAACCCCATTCAATTTAGCACACGCTGCACCAAACACCCTGTATTACGGTTTAGTGACATATACACTAGACTGTACTTAAAACAATGAAGAACTGTATATTACGTTAAAGTATCGTTGACCATGATGTACCCAGCGAAGATGCTGTTGACGGCCATTCGGAAGACGATGCACAACTCAATCATAAGCGACTCTGGTATCTGAGTCACTAATGCGAACCATGTGAAGAAGAATGTCTTTACATCTAAAATTGGAAACGAGAATGTTGGTTCTCATTGGCGGATCTAGGGTTATTTTCTAGGGGGGACCTGGCGAACATGAAATGTACTTTAGCTTACTATGCTGTGTTTTCATAAGCCCTAGACCATACTGGGGTGGGCACGGGCGACACAAGGCGATATCTTTTATTGTTTTATTCAACAATAGGGCTCTCATTCACATTCAAAAATAGGCTCATGCTCGATTTCCACCTCTGTAAATCCAGGCTCACTGCACTTTTGTTGTTTTTGTTTTGCTCTGGTTGAGCTTACTACTATATCCTTGCCAATATCGTTTGCTAGACTGTGGTGAAGAACAAGAGCCAGTCTATCAGCTAGTTGCATAAACGTCCATTAAATAAATGCTACTTTAAATATAATTATATCACTTTTAGACCAGTAAAACTACGGTTTGGCAAAACATTAATTCGCAATAGGCTGTATTTTTGTAAATCAGCCTTTCATCCTATTTAAAATGACTATATTTTCGAATCCAACTAAAAAATTATATAGAAATACCTCAAAAAAGAAAAATGCGAATAAAGGCCTAGAATTTTCAGCAAAAATAGTAATAACTAAGTGAACAGTTTTCATGATAGAGGTACCTGTAACAAATATAAAAGTAACAGAATCCAACCAAAAAACATCACCTTATTTTTGTTTTTCAAAAAATTTAAATTTAATTGATTAGGATTTATGGTTTCATGCGAAAAAAATAATAGTTAGCTGAACTGGTTTATAATCGATTTGGATATAGTTTATGATTGCATACTTATGAAAATCCAATTATATTTATTTAACTTTTGTACATTTTTATAAAATATAGCTATAAACGCATGGCAAAAAAGTAATAGGTATAAAAAATGGTAGACTTCTCTGACAATACTGAAAAAAAGACAATAATACCAAAATCCAACATTTTTCGTGAAAAATTCAAGAAAAAAATAATAACAAAATCGCCCATTCCAAACTGAGCGTAGTGTAGCGGTGTTACGGTCTAAAATAGTTTGATGGCGCGTGGCGTGGTCCAGCCTGGCAGCTGCGATGACTTGAAATTTTGCAGATGTATGTAATACCGATGACAATACAATTATATAATAATTTGGTTCCATCGAGCTGATCTGATGATGACACGAGAAGATAGATGGTGGAACTCTTCAACGGTAACTATTAAACCCTTTGAATTTGGGCTCGTTTGATTTGATTTTTGTATATTAATATAAGGGTTAGGCCGCCAAAATTGTCAAATGTAACACAACAGATTTTGTGTTATCGTTACACAAATGTAACCCAAAAGTAACACATTTTTTGGGTAAAGCGTGTTTCATATTTATAATCATTATGAAATTGTACCGACTGCAGTGATTGTTAAGGGGAAAATAAGTAATAATGAAACAGCATTTTTTTTAGGGTTAACGGTGAGTAGAAGTTGCTTAGAATGTTTTTGGGCGTGCTGCTGAGATGTTGACAGCACATTTTTTTTTTTTGCGATCCCTTTCCATTTTCTACTTAGTTATTCTGTTTAGGGTTCCGTACCCAAAGGATAAAAATGGGACCCTATTACTAAGGCTCTGCTGTCCGTCCGTCCGTCACCAGGCTGTATCTCATGAACCGTGGTAGTTAGACAGTTCAAATTTTCGCAGATGATGTATTTCTATGTGCCCTATAACAAGAATACTAAAAACCACAATAATTATTTTTTTTAAATGGGCTCCCATACAAAAAACGTGATTTTTTTGCTCGTTTGTATAGATAAGTCTGTCCGAGGCTGTATCTCATGAACCGTGATAGTTAGACTGTTGAAATTTTCACAAATGATGTATTTCGGTTGCTGCTATAACAACAAATACTAAAAAGTAGAATAAATTAATTATTTAAGTTAAATATACAACAAACGTGATTTTTTTGCCATTTTCATAGAGATAATGGTTTTTATAGAGTCCGACTCGCACTTGGCCGGTTTTATAGGTAAAGATACGGAACCCTTCGTGCACGAGTCCAACTTGCACTTGCCCGTTTTATTTTTCTTCGTTATAATTTTCTACTTTACGTCTATACTGTAGTAGTGTTATTTCATTATTATTTTTCTTCCACTCTCTAAACTTTTCAGGATTCATAGTTTTAAATTTTTCCTCGATATTTTCTTTGTCGTTATGCGACAGTTAACGGTATTTTAGTTTTAATAAAATAAAAAAGTGTAGCTTATTTCTTATGGTTTTAATTTTAATGTATTCGACATACATCACTCTTGGTGTTTGTTCAGGTTCTGTTTATAAAGTTATCTTGTTTTAGTCATCTCACTAGTAACTCGCGATACTTTTGTAGATGTTTGTTTTTGCGACTGAGCCTTGATGAATTCGTCGGAGGCATCCCCGTTGCAGAAAAAACATGTCTTCGCAAAATCAAAAAATTGCGGTGGCGGTAGCGGCTCGCCGCCGGCACAAAGTCGCTTTGCAGCAGCATCAATACATTTTTGATTAATGTATGCCTTTCTGCATCTTTTATGTAGCCGAAAAGACTGTTGTTCAGCAGATCGTAGAAAGATTCCGTCTTGCCTTGTTTCACTAGCCAAGAACAAGCTTTCAAGTCCCTTTTTACCAACTTGCACGATATCAAAATATAAATTTAAATTACATATTTTGCACCTATCTATTTCAGACATATTGATTTATGGGCAAGGCCGTCGAAATTGTCAATTGTTTAGCGTGGCATTTTGTCGTTTTTTTTATAGTATCTTGCAGTAGACATATTTCGTAATTTTTGCTTGTGAGCTTAAATATGTTAATGTAGCAGGCACCCAGAAAATTAAAAACTACGAATCCTGAACAGTTTAGAGAGCAGAAGAAAAAGAATAATGAAACAACACTACTCATAGACATAGAAAAAATAACTACTACAGTATAGACACAAAGTAGAAAACTATAACGAAGAAAAAAAAAGAATAAGTAAAGAGAAAATTGAAAAAGGATCGCAAATTAAAAGAAAATGCGCCGTCAACATCTTAGCAGCACGCCCAAAAACATTCTAAGCAACTTCTACTCACCGTTGTTAACCCTGAAAAAATGCTGTTTATTAATTTCTAACTTCCCCCTTAACAATCACTGCAGTCGGTACAATTTTATAATGCTTATATTTATGTAATTATTTTAACTATCGATATGAAACTTACCAAAAAATGTGTTACTTTTGGGTTACATTTGTGTAACGATAACACAAAATCTGTTGTGTTATATTTGACAGTTTTGGCGGCCTTACCCTTATATTAATAAACAACTTTCACTTTATATTAAACTAGCTTTCCACCCGCGGCTCCGCCCGCGTGGACTACATGTTATATCGTACCCAACTGTGGGGTAAAATGTAGCCTATGTCCTTTCCCAGGTTCTAATCTATCTCTGTACCAAATTTCATCAAAATCGGTCTAGTAGTTAAGGCGTGAAAGACGGACAGACAGACAGAAAGAGTTACTTTCGCATTTATGATATTAGTAAGGAAGTAAGGATCTAACACACGAAAAACCGACATTTAATTACGTAACGACATTACGTAAACAATACGTGGCGAATAAATCATTACGTTCTAAATTATGGAAGCATCCATAAGATTGACAGGATGGCGCGTCCGCTGCCCGCGCACCCTTCCGCCACCCGCGCAACTCTTACAATTTATATTTTTGGAAATAAAATGGTAAATGTAAAATTTTTTGTTGGATTTCGAAAATATTGTATTGTTTAAAACATAAATTACAAAGTCTACCCAAAATTATCGCTATTTCTATTTTGTCCGCAAAATGACTACAGAAATAGCAAAAGTCATTTTTTTTTACGTTTCTAGTTGGATTTTCAAAATAATTGAGTTATCAACATCGTTCAAGCTATACTATAAAAAAATTAGCCTATTATATTTTTTATTGCAACAGTTACTTATTATTTTAATATCACAACATTGAAGTTAATAAAAATAGCATAATCAATCATAAATATTGTTGGATTTCGATTTACTTTCAAACAACTGGATGATATCAGATTAATAGTGCAGAAAGTTATTTATTAACATTTTTGTACAAATTTACAAAAAATATCAAAACTTAACTCATAAAAATAAATGTATGTTGTATCTTTTTAGTTGGATTCTTACGTTAAATGATAGCCGGGAATTTAATCTATCAATAAAAAAAAGAATTGCTGCTATTGCAATTTATTTCACTTTCGCCATACTAGCCGACTGTAGTTTTACTGGCGTATTTCCGTATTATTGATGTAAACAAGGACTACGGTATTACATTTAAAAAACCTTTATTTTGTATCGAATGGGTTCGCTCTTGACCACAATCTAGCCTAGAGGCTAAGATGTAGACGAGGATGTAGCAAGCTCACCCAGAAGATGCCTACTCACTCAAACTTTGATGAGATTCGGGTTATATGAGCCTGGAAATACAGATGCAGGCAGATAATTCCATTTCTTAGCGCTGCACAATATAAAAAATGAAAAGAAGCGTTCAGTACGGACAAGGGTGGTACAGTCTAAAAAAGAGTCCGGTTGTCTCTTTTTTTGCGCCTGCAAATTGCACTCTTTGTCAGACTGTACCCCGCAGTGCTTTAACTTATTGAAATTCTGCAACTGAGCGTTTCTTATAAAATAAAGTACCTGTGAAGGTGACCAAAGCAAACGCCCAGTAGATGCTCATTACTACCCGTCGAAATGTCGATTTGTCATCAAGTGGCAGTCTTGCCCAATAAATATTGTTTGTTAAACTTGTGACTCTACATCTGCCTTGTCTGTGAAAAATAAATTTTTCATTACTCATACTCGGAAAGTAGGTCATACTCATACTCGGAAGAAGTTGCCTACGGAGCGGCTTGAAAGTAACACTTTTCAAGCCTAGGGAAAATCGCTTTAACTGACAGCTGTGAAATTAAGTATTAAAAAAACATGTTCCAACTTCCTATATTATACAGCCACTCTATTACAGCGCGATGTTGAAATAACAAAAGTTAAGTATTCATTAAATAATACTTTTTAAAATGACTTTATAATAATTTACTTTTAGCTATTTCTTTAAAATAACATAGATTTTGGCCAAATATTTACAATTTTTTTTCAATTATGAAAATGAAAAATAATGGCTGAATAGCTGGCCAGCCACGGAAAAAAAACATAATAGGCGGGAAAGTGGCATTTCGATCTTCATTTGTTTTTTCGAGTTGTAGAGTTTTGTAACTTTCGCAATTTTCGCATAGCATCGATGAGTTCAGCTTATTCATGTTTTTATTTTTACTTTCTTTGTATTTGTAATGAAAAGCATATTGTTAACCTCGGGTGAAAGACTTATTTAGTTCCTTGAACTATTAGTTTAGTCCCTTGAACTATCGCTGCGCTCGGTCGCCAAACCCCGTCTCGGGACTTAAATAAGTTGCTTTCACCCCTAAAGTAACAATGTACTATTATTTTATTACTTATTGATGAGATGGGCTAACTCTTAATCTTAATATTGACCAAGGATTAATATTGAAGTTAATCCAGAATATGCCTACAAAGACAGGGGCACTTCCCACGCACCGACGAAACACAGTAAGCTATTTGGCGTCGGACTTCGGTAGGAGGGTGGTCACGAACTAGACGCCCTGTACAGAGCCTATGAAAGAAAGAAAGAAAGAAAGAAAAAATGTTTATTGACGTCATTATACATTCGTAGACAAAATTCAAAGTAATAATAATATTCTAATTATGATATAATGACGCCAATGGGCCTCCAACTCAGCATAGTTGTGGTTTCGGAAGAATCCACAACGCTGGTCTTCCGTGGAAACCCAGAGAGCGCTACTTACGCGCAGTCAGATCACACGTAGGAATACATATGGACACCGCATGGGACCATAGGACGCCACTTCAGATTGAAAATAAATTAAATTGACCTGTGGTTGCCTAGGATGGATTAATAGGAGGCAGGCCTCATTTATGTTTCCTTAGTCACCTCTTACGACACCCATAAATGGTATGAATCGTATAAGGGTATAAAAATCTGTTTGATAGGATAATGAAAAAATTAACAAAACATTTAAATATTTAGTTGATAGGTGATATATAGAATTTTTTCTCCTTGGGAAAGGTTGTTTGGTTTTTCAGGGAAAAGTTACTAAAGATTTCCGTAATATTTTAAAATGCTAAAATAACAGTGTTTACCTTTCTTTAAATGACCGCTAATGTGTATCATTATATAAAATAAGAAGCTTTAACAAGTGTGTTATGTTATGTATGTTTGTAGAATCTTTATTGTATAAACTTTAAACAATAAATATTGAAATTAAATCCATCTTGAAAGAATAACCAGGCCAATCATGTGTCAACCATCCATTACCATCCTTACACATTTTTGCGTTTAGGTCGTTTGTCTCCTTCAAAGTTGTAACTACGGCCAAGGCATCTGTGTCACCTACTTGAAAGGTAAATTTTCCAGCTTTTACTTACAAGAAGCAGAACGTCCACTGCTTGAGTGAAGCGATTATGTAGGTGAAACACACAAGCGAAAGAATGTAAGAAATCAATCGCAAATAATTGCGTGCTGACATATATACGTCCTCCATGTCATACAGAAAAAGGAACACCTGAAATCATTCACAACATTTTCTGTCAAATCACTTGCACCTTTTTATCCTGCGGTTTAGATAGACCTGTGAAGATGACCAAAGCTAACGCGATACGTATCGCTTCAACAGGGAGAAAAATTGGTTGCCTGTAAAGTCGGTATACGGGCGAAAGTTTTACGTGACAACGACTTTTGATGTCTGTCTCTCTCGCTCTTAGGCGGGCTTACCATGCCCGAGTGAAAGGGACGCGTGCCTCTCACTCGCTCTCATTGTGAGCGCATAACGTGAGCGGAGCGTAACGCAGTTTCTTGAAGTGTCACCCGGCAAACCAAATTATAAGACGTTGTCACGTCAAAACGTTTTCTACGGTAAGCAAAACTTTTTCAACTAAAGTGCTCGTGAAAGAAAGTAGTGCCTAGTTCTTTGGAGTTGTTCCATATCGCCTAGTATTGCTTTATTAGTAAAAAAAAACACAATTGACCAGCATAGCTAAGAATAGACCAATTTTCATTGCCCGTGTCAGAACACCTTAAGAGCTACCAAAAGAAGCAAGAGTACAGTGGTGACAGGTCTTTCGCCCCCAACTCTTACAGTAGGCATACGTAGAGAAAGTTTTTAGCTGGTAAGTTCCGTGTTTAGCATTCGTCCGCGTTACTTCCATCCCTCACTTCGCCCATATCAAGTTGTTAGAGGATTTTGGGTGATATTATGGAAGGATATTTGGCTAGTTTGCTGATGATTATCAGACGAAGTTCTGGTATAAGTCAAATTTTGGTGCCTGGCTTTGACAAACAGCGTAATATCAGTGCGAGACTGTTCCGCGCTCAATTTCTCGTCCATCCAGTGTGATATAGTACATTATCTCTGTGTAGAAGAGGCCTTCCTCCAGCAGTAGTTATTACAAGCTGATAATTAATGAATTAGACATATCCAACTGCCGGTGGCACAAAACCATGGCTTTTAGTCTTGACTAAAAATCCATCCCGGTCTCAAATAGACAGACTGGCTAGATTTATTAAATGATCTGAATCTTTTCCACTATCGCTGTTGAATTGGGTGATTTCCAGAACGATTCTGTTAAAAGAAACACCATTGCTGCTGAGTTTAGGTGTCAAAATAAGCAAACTTAGACATTTAGGTAGTCTAATAAGTGGTCTTCCTGCAAGTTTGTCGCAGCCGCATTACATAACAGCTGCATTCATGTCAAAAATGCTAGAGTTTGGTGCTTGCAGTGCAGGTGTAATTTTGTTAGGGGAATCAATTTGTGGATATACTCTTAATTACCTTAACTAATTTTAACAGTTTAGGGAGGCCTTCAAATCTTTCAGTGTAAAAGAATAACTTGAAAGGTACAATAGCAATGATGTCCAGCAAAATCCACGGATTCTTCATCTGTGCGGCGGATGTCTGTGTAAAGGTTACCGGTACCCCTGTGGCAATTAAAGGATTGGGATGAGAATATGTAAGTCTTCCTCGCTTCTTCTTTATGATCAAGAAAGTGGCAATCTCGGCTACTTGGCGCTTTGACTCAGCTTCAAAACAGCCGGTACAGATGGTTTAACGTGCTTTCGGAAACTTTATGAAGAGGTAAAGTTTTTATGTTTGCGAGTTCGTTTGTAGGATGGGAAGTAATCTCTGGAACTACAGTGTACTCTCATGTCTTACCTTCTTCAATGTTAGCGCCCGTTGATAGGATGACTAGCAAGTCAATTGTGTATATTACACTCAGTGTCCAGTTGAAGAATATAAAGTAAGGGCTTATTGTTTTTACATATGCCACCTGGTGTGCGTACCACTGTAAACAGATATTAGAAATAGAAATAGAAAAAAACCTTTATTTTATAGGACATTCAGGATGCCGCTTAAAACAAGTCAAGATTACATGAAACTCATACAAACAAACATTAAATGATTTAAATACATACATACGCATTCGTTCTATTGACCCTACTGACTCTACGCCTATTCGCAAAGGTGCAGTCTTCCCCAGAGAAGAACAGGCAAGGAACTCTGAGGGTCTTTATTAAAAAATTTCTTATTTTCTAATTTTAACTAAGTCTGAAATAACTTTAGAGCTGAGCAGTTCATTCCCATGGCTGCTTGTCAGTTATGTAATCAGAAATTTTGTAATAGCCCTTTTTGCAAAGTTTTTGTTTAATTACTGTCTTAAATTTATCCATAGTTAAATTTTGAATACACATGGGAATCTTATTGTAGAAACGTATACATTGACCCATAAAATAATATTGGAATTGTTTATGTGTAGTACAGCGGGTTTCACATCAGGATGCCACACGCGTGCACTCTGTTCTGTTTTGATGAGAATGGTTTAGCAATAAAATGAAGTAACCTGATGTGCAGCCCTCTGTTCATTAAGGGGTGACTTTACGTAAGTAAGCGAAACTTTAGGGGGTGACTCAACGAAAACTGAACAACTTTCAGAAAATAACCTAAAAATCTGCTGATCACTCACGCTATATTAGAGAAGTGATTTTTGAAGTGAAAACTTCTTTAGCGGCGTTGAGCACTTATAGTATGAGGAAAAAATGTTAAACTCGCGATTAACTCGCGTCAGATCGTCATGTCACGTGACCGTGATCGAAAATAGGATAGGGATAGGGTTGCCACCTTTTTTGAAGTGAAAACTTCTTTAGCAGCGTTGTGTACTTTGAAGTATGGGTGGAAACCCGGATGGATGGCAGCCCTATGGTAAAATTATCTCTGTGACAGATGTCAACGATTATTCGCACATAGTGTGCAAATACCGATAGACTATTTTACTGAATTGATAGTAGACAGTTTGGTCGAGTGGAAAAGTTTCCAGATTGTAAGCAAAAGGGTCGAAGGTTCGAATCCTGAGAGAATAACGGACTCTTTTTGTGTATTTTGTTTTATTTCCATATTAATGCACAACGTTAACTCCCGGAGTGCAACCCGTTTTTTTTTAATATTTTAATATTTTTCCTCATGTTATTTGAAGTTTCTTTTAAAGTTTAAACCACAATTATGATTGACAGAATGTGTATAGAGATCCCATCATCATTTTTGATAAAAATGAGACCAATCCAAAAGTACATACTTATTCTTTCAAAAATAAAAACCAAATCCATATGGGTAAGGCTCACGAGCGTTTTGTCCGCCCGTTCCAGTGTGTTATGAATATTGATGCATACCTACTAACGATGGCCGTTTCTACTAATAATCAGGATGAAGACTTCACTTGGAAGAGAAACTACTTGCATCAATGCTTATGCATCAATATTCACAACACACTGGAACGGGCGGGCAAAACGTCATTTATGCCCATGAGTAAACTAGTGTTTTAAGCTCTTTCTGATGAACTAAATTTTATATAGCCTCGTAAAGGTTAATTTTAAATTACATACTTTCAAACAAGTGTGCAGCTTTCAATTAACGCTAGGTGCAAAGAGGATTAAGTGTGTTACATTTTTTATTTTAATCTATCTAACTTATAAAAATCAGCCTTCATATATAATCTAAAAATAAAAGGACGGTCTACGCTCTCGAGCATGCACTTTCACACGCACAAAGGAGAGTGCAATTTAAATCGTTTTTCACGCATCGGCACCTGGAACACCTCTTCTTGCACTTGCATGACACAAGTTCTTTGCAGCTCAAGCTAGCATCCGGAATTGTTTTCCAGACTGGTGTGTAGGCAGGACCGTTGTCTTTTTTTGCCAACCCCAGCGTTCTTTGGAATCGGTAAAAAGACGTCGTGGAAAACATAGGCATCATCGAGAGAAGTCGATGTCGCATTTCATGCATATTCTTGTGAGGCTGTACCTTGCCAAGATAATGCCATCTTTGCACTTATAGAATCATTTGTTGTGCACATGTATTATCCTGCAAGTGAAACTAACGATATACATGTAGCAAGAAGGATTCTTCTCACAAAGAAAAATAAAGCTATCGAAAATATCCCACCAACGCGAGATGCACTGATTCAACATATCAAGAGGGCAATTCTTCAAACAAAAACTTGGACTAGTTGCCTCTTGGACAACCCACAGCATTTAGATCCGTGCAACTGGGGTTGGCAAAAAAAGACAACGGTCCTGCCTACACACCAGTCTGGAAAACAATTCCGGATGCTAGCTTGAGCTGCAAAGAACTTGTGTCATGCAAGTGCTAGAAGAGGTGTTCCAGGTGCCGATGCGTGAAAAACGATTTAAATTGCACTCTCCTTTGTGTGTGTGAAGGTGCATGCTCGAGAGCGTAGACCGTCCTTTTATTTTTAGATTATATATGAAGGCTGATTTTTATAAGTTAGATAGATTAAAATAAAAAATGTAACACACTTAATCCTCTTTGCACCTAGCGTTAATTGAAAGCTGCACACTTGTTTGAAAGTATGTAATTTAAAATTACCCTTTACGAGGCTATATAAAATTTAGTTCATCAGAAAGAGCTTGAAACACTAGTTTACTCATGGGCATAAATGTGGGTTAAGGCTCACGAACGTTTTGCCCGCCCGTTCCAGTGTGTTATGAATATTGAAGCATAAGCATTGATGCAAGTAGTTTCTCTTCCAAGTGAAGTCTTCATTCTGATGATTAGTAGAAACGGCCATCGTTAGCATGCATCAATATTCATAACACACTGGAACGGGCGGACAAAACGCTCGTGAGCCTTACCCATATATAAATGACGAAGCACAAAAAATATAACAAATTTTTGAAACTTCCTTAAATAATCTTTAAAGTTATGCTGTTGTTATCCTTAATCCTTACTAATAAGTATTATAAATGTGAACGTGTGTTTGTTTGCACGTCCTTTCTTCACATCAAAATAGAACAACGTGATTGCCGTGATTTTTGCACAGTTATAATTCCCCACCCCGCATCTTTGCCCTGAGCTAGATTGTGGTCAAGAGTGAACTCAATATGAATAATAATAAAAAAGTGCAAATGGCCACTTCGATACGTCGCTTTTGGAGATGCTAGTCCTAAATAAATAAAACATATATACATACGCTTAGGCAGAGAATCAGTAGTTCTAGAACCACTTGATGCCACATTTGCCATACATTCTGAGGGTGATTAAATGTATGATAGTGAGGCTGTCAGCCTTTTGCCCATAACACAGCAAAACCCTCGCGTTTCACTTACTGATTTTTACAGAGTTTTTTTAGGTGTTTAAAGAGTTGGCAGCTTTTCCCAGGAAACTTTTAGGTTTTTCTTTTATATACATATATTCTTCATTGCACTTAGATTACTTGGGACACAAAAAAAAAGAGAAAAAATAATAAAGTAAAATACTAACGAAAGTGAAAATAAGGGTTAAAATGGCAATGAGCCCCTTCCAGGCATGGAGAAGCGAGGAGGACGGCTGCAGGATGCAGGGGAACGAGGTACGCATGCAGATGATGTCAGACTCCTCCATCTTTGTTACATCTTCTCTCTGTGAACCGAGGAACGTTAGTGAAACTTTAGCATATATTTCCCTTTCTTCTGCCGGATCCAGACGCACTGCAGGGTACGACCCTCACCTTGTTGAGATTCCTTCGATCCGTACTGGGCGCTTGTCTTCATATTTTATATTCCGCACCGGTAAGGAATGGAATTCTCTGCCTGCGTCAGTATTTTCGGGCTCCAACTCGAGTCTCTTTAAAGTTCAAATGAATAGGCACCTTCTGAGTGAGCTTCCTATATCCTCGACCTGATCTTTGCCCCTAAGATAGAAGGCTTACTATAAAATTGATAAGATATTGCTTCTTAGCAATGGGGCCGCCTTTTGTACCATGACATAACTTTCTGTATTAAAATGTAACTGTAACTTATTTGTGTTGGAGTGAAATAAAGTAAATTGTATCGTTGATGACTTTCTAGTTGCCAAATTTCAAGAATATTATATTTTAAAGTTTTGACACTTTAAATTTACCTAGCTTCCGTGAACCCTGATACATATTACGCACTGCCAAGGAATGGAACGCCTGCGTCTGTATTTCCGAGCTCATATAACCCGAATCTCTTTAAAGTTCGAGTGACTAGGCTTCTTCTGGGTGAGTTTCCTACATTCTCAACCGTATCTTCGTTCTTGCGGTAGATTGTGGTCGAGAGCAAACCCATTATTAATAAAATAAAATAAATATGATATTCAATTTCTTAAGGCGACTACAGCACCTAAATTACGATTTTATGATTTGTAGATAAGCATTACGCACTGCATTAAAACGAAGAAAAAAAATACTACGGTAATATTAAGGATATAAACTAGATAAGCAGTTTGCTGAAAATATGATTCAGCACTTTTGGTTCGATAGAAAAAGCTCACAAAGTCACCTCTAAATATCCAATATTGTGTATCTTTTAAGCTGTAAAACGATAGTAAAATGCACACAGGAACTTGAATTTGCTATCAAAATGTTCGAGATTGAACACTCTCGATAAGTAGTTAACGCATTTTTCGATTTAAGCTGTCACCTTTTCATAAATCTCATTTTTCTAACTTTCGAACATATTTTTACGCACGCACTCTTTCACAGTCCATGTGTGCGTGCGTAAACTTCGTGTATCGACACTGTCCGCATTGCCGGTCCAGGCCTTTCGGGAGACGGAGATGGTACTATTCCTATGTGTGCCGCCTTTTGCTCAAGAACCATCGGGTGCTGTAGTTGCCTTAAGTGGCAGTGGGCTGGTCTTATCTGTCGTAGAACCGATGGCCGTTGGGTCAGACGAGTTTTAGAATGGAGACCTCGAATCGGCAAACGTAGCGTAGAGCGACCTGTTACTAGGTTGGGTGACGATATCCGTAAAGTAGTGGGCAATGGTTGCAGGAGGAGAGCTGAAGACCGAGCTCAGTGGCGTGCCATAGGAGATGCCCATGTCCAGTAGTGTACTGACACAGGCGGATGATGATGATGATTCAATATCAGTCATCTACCCAATGGTCCTGATAAAGTTGAAACTTACATTCCTCATGATGTAACATCCAGCGATGTCGATAAACTTATCTTCGCGAGACATCAGAGGTCTACCGTCTGCATCATGCGCTGCCTTCAACTCCAGGAGGTTGCGTTTAAATTGAAGGATTGAACTCTTGTACCTGTCAAAAGCCATTTTACTACTAAACGATCTATAAAATAAGTAAGCGGTCCAACAAATCAACCTGCATTGGATCAGTGTGAATCTTATTTGAGTAAGAGGATTCAGAAGGTTGAGGTTAACGGCACTAGATCACCTGGGTCCATAGTCTGCATGAGTGTCCCACAGGATTCAATTCTGAGATCGTATTATTTGCAGACGATACATTACTCTTATTTAAAGTGAAAAGATATGACTCTAATTATGACGAGACGTGAATACTGCGATTTCTAAGGTAGTGGATTGTTTCACTGTAAATAACCTACTCTTGAACGAGAAAAAAACCAAATGTGTTAAATTTACCTTACCCAACGTTAAACAGGTTAATAATACCAATGTAAAGGTTAAGAATGAAATACTGGAAGTTGTAGAATCTGCTGTATATTTAGGTATCACTCTTGATGCAAAGCTTCAATGGGGTCTTCATATTGATAAGTTAGCGAGCAGACTCAGTTCAGCA
The DNA here is from genome assembly GCA_949987775.1 of Aproaerema taeniolella. Taxonomy (NCBI): domain Eukaryota; kingdom Metazoa; phylum Arthropoda; class Insecta; order Lepidoptera; family Gelechiidae; genus Aproaerema; species Aproaerema taeniolella. The sequence goes on along the minus strand of OX465246.1, from coordinate 1,777,746 downwards.
GCTTACGCGGTAAATACGCTGAGTAGCGAGCAGACTCAGTTCAGCAGCTTACGGCGAGAACCGTATACTAAGGCGCGGACCCACTTTGCAAGAAAATGTATGTGATTGTGTCACTGCGACCCACGACCACGCTACGCATGAAATGACGTCATCGATACACGCGTGGCTTGCTGGAATATGTTGCCCACGTAGCTCAACACCATGCACGCTGTGCATACGGCACACGGTTTGCACGCGGCGCATTTTAGCTGCGGTGATTATCTACTCAGTGAGTTTGACATTAAGGCTCAAATTAGATTTTGATCTAATCCACGTAGCTAAAATCGTAGGTTTCAATTCGTGTATGGCGTGTACTGCAGTGGAAACGTAGACCCACGTTGACAAACAAATGAATCCACGCAGCTAAAATGCGCATAACGGGCCAGTGGACCTACCGATTTGACCTACTGGTAGGACCACGGTATACTACTATGTACACGTTTTCTTACTGGACTAGGGCTTATTATTAGTATCGATAATTTAGTACTTATCGCTATTCAATTATATCGAATAAAAAAAATAATAATTCACATCATCTTTTGCACTTTGCCGTTTTTCTTCGAGCACCATTTACTTAATAAGTAGTTCATATTTTCGTTGATTTCTAAAAGTGATTTTTTTATTTGAAAACTTGACCATAATACTACATTGGATCTGAAGACAAAGCTCAAACATAGTTGTCTCATACACACACATAGACTCACACTTATAATCCGCATCGGGGTAGGCAGTGCATCAGTGGTTTTAAAACCACTTGATGCCGCGTTTGACATAAATTCTGAAGGTTATAAGATGAAATATGATGTAAGTGGTGATAGGTTGTCAGCCTTTCGCCAACAATGCCGTCGCGTCCCACTTACTGACTTTTACAGTATGCCCGGGAACAGTAGGCAGCTGGCACATGTTTTTCTCTTACTCCCAGTCCAACATGGCTTATTTTAAATGCTTATTTTAGTTCTACCCTTGTTGCACTTGCTGCTTTCAATAGACTAAGTCGGCCTTTCAATAGTTCAATGTCACCTTAACCATCCCACTAAACGATTTTTATATTGTATTTCACGTTCCTGAAGAAAGTGTAAACTTTTGAGTAAAAAAAATCAGTTTTCCTAAAAAATAATAATATTTATGTAGAGGAAAAATATACAACAAACAAACAAGAATTGAAAAAAGTATCCAAGTATATGCAGTTACTCCCTAGCTATTTTTTTTTCAAATATCTTCAATGTACAGATTATTTTAAGGTTACGATTTTATTATACAGGGTGGCCGGGAAGTTGACGTTTAAATAAAAAGAACGACTGGTGGAGAGCCAATCGCAACGCTCCCGCCCGAAGCGCGGTGTGAGCACGACTGAAGCTGACAGGGCGGGGAAGGGATGGGATTGCGTCAGCGCAGGTACAGGTCCCGGCACGAATCAATGGTGATGACCGTTATTGCGCATGAGTACAAATACGGTATCAGAGGGACGAAAGCGGGACGCGGGGCGGTCGCGCGCTTCGGGCGGGAGCTGCGATTGGCTCTCCAGTCGTTCTCTGCTGCCCGCGCTCATACGTCGCCCCGCTGTGACCCCGCTTGCCTGTTACACTCTGAGCAATAGCTGTTAAACGATTGTAATTTAACATGCTGTTAATTAAGTGTGATGTAACTTAACATGCACCTAAAGGAATGATAAAATCACCAAAAAACATTTTTCAAATTCAGTTGGCTACTTTCAAGAATTTTCCACCTTGCTGTCTTTGAAGACCGATATTAGCAAAAGTAGCCCTTTAAGTACCACTTTTTTACTATTATTATTAAAACTGAGAGTATGGCGCATTCTTTAGGCCCACTAGCCATGGAGTCACCTGTTTTGATTTTTAATTTAAAGTTGAAAATATAAGTCACAATTCACTGAACGTAATTTTTTCACTTTTCACCAACATTTTCATATTTTTTATCAAAGTTACGAAGCTGATTATTTTATTCATAAAAGAACAACTCATTAAGATTCAGTTGCAAAAAAAAAATCACGAAAAAGTCTGCAACATTAAAAAAAAAAAAATTTAAACGGGTCAGGTCGAAATTTCTCGAAAATTCAAAAAAAAAAACGTAACTCGAAAACTAAAAAAAATTGCAGAACATACATAGGGGTGTTTCGGATACCCCACGACACGAGGGATCAAAATTTTTTTTTTAAACGTCAACTTCCCGGCCACCCTGTATGTATAGATCACCTATCTATCGATACCTACTATAATATGGACACTACGATATTCTAGTAAGCCCTAGTCCAGTAGGACCACGGGTACATAGTGGTATACCGTGGTCCTACCAGTAGGTCAAATCGGTAGGTCCATGGGCCCGTAACGAAAAGTGTGGCCGTGCACATCCTGCGCCGCGGTGGGTCTGCGCCCTTACTGCTGCAACCTAATGTCAGACAGGCAGCCATGGGAATGAACTGCTCAGCTCTAGAGTTATTTCAGATTTAGTTAAAATTAGTAAATAAGAAAATTTGTAATGCGATTTAAAAGAGCAACCTCAGAGTTTCTTGCCTGTTCTTCTCTGAGGAAGACTGCACCTTTGCGAATAGGCGTAGAATCAGTAGGGTCAAAAGAACGATTGCGTATGTATGTATTTAAATTTCATTGTAATCTTGACTTGTTTTAAGTGACATCCTGAATGTCCTATAAAATAAAGATTTTTCTATTCTATTCTATGACATTTTACTACGAAACACAATCAATGATTGACGACTGAGAAGAAAAGGATCAACCCATTCCATTATATTCTGTCAGTACTAACTGGTACCTACTGCCTTTCGAAATGAAAACGACAATTCGAAATGTAGCGATTATGGCTACAAAATCTTTACAACTACCGCTTTATTTATGAACTTTAATAAAAGTTTAAAAACATCTCTTAGTTATAAAGAAATAAGAAATATTTTTAAACGATCCCACGATGCTCTTACGCGATTCTTAACTTTATATAACGTTTATGGAACAATATAAGAACAGATCGATGAGCTGCACAGAGATAGTTGGAAGGTTACTTTTCTACACGACCAAAGTAACATGCGGACAACTAGCTCACTTCCTTTACTGTGACTCAGATTGGGCTTGAAATCAGCCTGCTCTGCCCAACCTTTTCCACCCCACCTCTAAATATTAAACAAATAATAATAAATAAACGCTACACACTCAAAGGCCCACACTAAGGTTTTCCCTTGTGTCGTAAGTCCCTTGGAACACACATAAAGACAGACTTAAACACCCATGATCCGAGAACAAACATCTGCTTTTTACACAAAGTTTTCCCCGACTGTGGATAGAACCCAGGACCCGTCGATCAAGAGGCAGCGTCACACAACTCGACCAAACCGGCCGTCAATATTGTATTGCTATTATGATTTTTTTTTATGTGGAATAAAAATTCTGTATTTCTAAATTTAAAGTCCTACTCACTGAACAGGCATTTTGTGTCTTTTCTCGTAATGATTCCTCAATCTGTATAAATGTTCCTGAAAAAATAATGAATCAACATAAAACAGATTTAAGAACAACCTTACAAAAAGGAGAATAAAAATGTGGCGCATCTTCAGGTACAGAAAGCCGCACAGTGGGTTTCCACACGCATGCACATTAAGGCTGCTGTTGCGATAAAAATGGGTTAGTAATGAAAAATGGGTAGCCTGATGTACAGAAAGCAGCACGTCAGATTACCCATTTGCATTACGAAAGCCAGCGCTATTATGAGCGAGATAAGGGCGACGTCAAGGTCAACATGTATAGCCTGATATGCTGCCGTGTGTACTAGCCTCTGTACACACGACAGCACATCAGACAGCTGTCCTTAAAGTATTCTTCTTATCCTGTAGATTATTATAAAGTTCGTCAGAACTTGACCATCAAACCCTCTAACATAACAAAAAATTTTAAAAAAATGGTGTCAAAGTGGTCAAGCCACCAAATGGATTCTGACTTGGTTTAACGACTATAGTTAATAAACAACAGCCAGGACGGCCAGCTTTACGTGGCCCTCTGGAGTTTTTGAAAGGCGCGCGGTCTGCCAACCCGCATTGAACTAGCATGGTGGACTATGGCCTAAGGGATGCCCGTATTTCGAAGGGAGGCCCGTGCCCGTCGGTGAGGACGTATATAGGATAATAAAAAGCAGAAGAAGAGCGCCACTGGGTACGGCTGCTTTTCCACCAAAGATGTGCGAGGAAAATGTGTCGTACAAGCGTTTCCTCGTAGCGCCTTTAAGTCGAGCTTACCCCTTTTTTAACACGGAGCAACTATGTTGTCTGTATCTAGGATAAATCTAAAGGTTTTTTTTTTCATTCAAAAGACTCAAACTTCTTCAAACAAACCTTCCCATTTGTATTGCTTTAACTTATTTCAAATATACAATTGCATCCAGACGACTCAAGAACATTAGCTTTTAACACCAAACAAAATGTCCCAACCGAAAATTGAGTAAAGTTTATGTCTATCTGATTGAGTTCAAGAACATAAATAATACGGTCTTACTGATAATAAATTACACATATTATTTATCATGAGCAAGCACAGGTTTTCCTTTGTTTTTTGTGGTTATAACCTGGTACTACGCAGTGTGTAAGTTTTATTAGTAAAGGCGCTGTTTAAACACGAGCGACGTGACGCGGCGCCGGTCAAAGCTACGTAAAATACTTATAGGTTTGTTTTTCCGTCACTCGGTCTTCAGGCGACGTATGACTGTTCGTGCTTCTATTTTCGGAAAAAACCCTTTGCTCCGTAGCTATTAAGATTCATTTTACCTACGTTGCTTTGATCGCTGCGGCGCCGTGCCACGTCGGTTGTGTATAAACAGCGGCTAAGACCGTTAATTTATAATCAAATCTATCAATTACTCAGTGGCAAAAGAAAATAGGAAAATGTTAGATTATACCTCAAAAGAAGAGTGTAAGATAAAGCTCTGTCCGTGGATGTGACCGAACTTGGCACAGACACGCCAGAGGTCAGCACAGTGCAGGACGTGCATCGTGCAGAAAGTAGCAGCTCGGACGGCCACATGGGAACGTGATGCGCCCACCTGAAACCACCACTCGTGTTTACCATTTGACGGATTTTGCTTTTCTCAGAGTCTAACGAAATGAGTCCGTAAGAAAAGTGTTGACAAAGTTCAGGTTGTAAAATTTATATTCAAACCGAACCAACATTACAGAGCTTTAGGGTTAAGAACGTTCCTGAAAAATACTGAAAAGACGAAACAAAGTACAAACAGGTCAAAATAGTTTTATTTCATAGAACGTTTAGGATGTTACAGTAAAGGATTTATATAAGTACATATACACATTCGTTCTTTTGACTCTACTGACTCTACACCTATTTGTAAAGGTGCGTCTTTTCCAGAGAAGAATAGGGATGCTCTTTCCAAAAAATAATCCTTATTTTGCAGTAACTCTAGAGCTGAGCAGTTTATACCTATGGCTGCTTGTCTGATAGATAATCTTAATTATCTTATCTTGTACCTTTTATTTCCTGTTGCTGTTATGTCGTTGTTTGTTGTTGTGGTACAGTGTGTTTCTGAATCTCAATAACTCACCTCCACGGCGAGGCCGCAAGGGTTGATGATGGAGCCTCGTGTAAACCTCAAAATGGGAGTCATGTCGTCTTCAGCGGTCAGTACCTGTCCATAGAACATGCATCATTGGTATACTCCATAACGTTAACGTCCATCTCATTCTTTTTTAATTTTAAGATTGGTTAATTCTTAACCTCAATCTTGACCAAGGTCATAGATGACATTGACGATGGAGCGAGCTAACCCAGAAAATGACTATTAAGACACTGGTACTCCTACGCACCGACGTAACACAGCAAGCTGTTTGGCGTCTGATTTCGGTAGGAGGGGGCCCTTTACAGAGCCTACCACACCGCATGATACCATAGGACGACACCTCAGATTCAGAAAAAACTGAGGTGTCGTTGCCTGGGGTGGATTACTAGGAGGCAGGTCTCATTTGTGTTTCCTTAGTCGCCTCTTACGACACCCACGGAAAGAAATGGGGTGGTGTTATTCTCAATCGATCACCACACGGCTTGTTGGAGTCAGCAGAGCATTATGTGGGTCTAAAATTACTTATCACCATATTTGACACACATTCCGAGAGTATTAGATGCAAGGTGAATATTATGATAGGTTGTCAGCATTTAGCCCACGATTCAGCAAAATTCTCGCGTCTTTATTACTGACTTTTATATGATGCCTAAGAAGAGTTGATAGCTGTCTTGTAGTAACATCTTCTTTGGAAAAGTTGTGGTCTCCAGGATACTGCTGTCAGTTAGCAATAAATAAAAAAATATAAATAAAAAATTGTTTTAATTTTCTCCCAAACATAAGCTATGTGTACATTCCATTTTTATAATACATTTAATTGGGAGACAGGAGCCTAAACTAGGGTATACCTGTGTCATAGGTCTCCTGGATCCCACCCTCAGATAACAATTTTGAAAATAGAAATTTACATTAGCTATTTAACAAGTAGAAATTTTTGGAGAATTAAATTAAAATAAAATAAATTAAATAAGTAGTTAAGATGCTTGTGTATGTGTGTGTGTGAGAGCATGTATGTGTGTGTAATCGTGTGTATGTGTGTGTATGCATGTGTGTGTGTAAGTGGGTCAAGAGATGCCAGCGTTTTCATTATGTTACGTATAGTATGAAAGGAAATGGGTGATGGGAAAGGGCAATGCAATGTAGTAAAGCCAGAAGAGCCTATTACGCAAATAACGCTGATCAAAAGTACAAAAGCCAGCGCAACAGGTTACCTCATTTTTATTTCAAAACCGTTCTTTATGAAAGTAAAGGTAGCGCGTGGATAGTAACCTAATGTGTAGGCTTTTGTACGGTAAGTACCTCAATATCGCCGTACGTGACGAAGTACATGGTCGATTTGGGAGCATTTCGTTTGACGATGATGTCTCCTGGCACAAAGTTGACAGTCTTCATCACTCGGGACAACTCTTGCAGGAATTGATAAGACAGGTCGCGCAGGACTCTCGACTGAGAATATACGAATTATATTATAGCCTTCGCAAGTTCTAAAGCTGTAAGTTCTTATTTTATTATTCCGCAGGCTTGCTGGTTTCTTTAGAAACTAGTTATCTAAAGAAACCAGCAAGCCTGCCGGTTTGGTCGGTAGTTTGGTCGAGTGGTAGTGACGCTGCCTCTTGATCGGCGGGTCCTGGGTTCGATCCCTTGTCGGGGCAAACATTTGTGTAAAAAGCAGATGTTTGTTCTCGGGTCATGGGTGTTTGTGTTTGTCTTTATGTGTGTTCCAAGGGACCCACGACACAAGGGAAAACCTTAGTGTGGGCCTTTGAGTGTCTAGCGTTTATTTATTTATTTATCTAACAAAGGGCTCTTCCGTGACTGTTTTAGAGGGTAAATAATTATAATTATTAAATGAGAACTAGCCAAGTCAGGACCTCAGGCTTCAATATATTTTTATAAATTATAAGAAGAATAAATGATATTTTAAATTGTCGTAAAACATTTTATGTTATTATAAATAAACAGGTCTGACCAATGAACTTGGCACCCATTTAGATCTCGCTTCTTTTGTCGTCGAATTGAAGTCAACAATCAAGGCACACAGGGTTAAAGGTTAAGTCGACCTAGATCCTTCCAGAGGTTGTGGTTTCCATCATTCCTGACCGGTTTGACTATGAAACACCGTACTTCAAACTGACCCGTTCTCAAGTTATTGGACTTAAAGTTTTTTTACAAAAAATGCCGATTTTGTTTCTATATATTGTCCCCTTTTTTCAAAAAAAAGGGGGCCTTAGTATAGGTACTTTTTATTACATGAACTAAAGTATACTTTAGCAGTTAGTAAAAGTTGGCAACCCTAACTGTGAACTATCCTTTCTGTACCTTTTGATGCGCTTCGAAGTAGATATCTGTGGTTATGGAGTTGCGGAGAGAGATGGGCAAATCCTCCACCATCTTTGACCTTGAAACTCCATGTTGTTTGTGCCAGAACATCGTGTAAAACTGCATTACCTTGTCCTGAATCGCCGTTGGGATCCTCGCTCTTTCCTGTAATTAGAGGTTACGAATTGTTAGGTATATTTACCGTTTGTGAATATAATCAATGTTTGGCGATCTAACTCAGTACAATGGCTTTGAACTTCATTATCATTATTGACCTTGAAAGTCTTTTGCATATCAGGTAGGCTTTGTTTCGGAAATCTCTTTAGCGGGCTAAAAAGACCGATATACAGGGTGTAAAAGACAGCTTAGCAAAAACTGAAACCTTGAACTCAGACAATCATTCTGAGTGATTTTCCAGTGAAATTTTTCTCCGGAAAATTTCCAATTTTTTCATGTTTTTAAATATTTTCTGCTCTTTTTTTTACAATTCATTTTTAAATAAAAAACAATCATAACAATGTAAAACACGAAAACCAGCAATGTACATCGCACTCCGATAGGAGCGCGGCGCGTGGGGATCGTGCGCGGGACGCGGTTTTACGATACGTTGCGTAGCGCCAAAGTAGGTAAGTAATGAAAACTCCTTAACATGACGTTTCCGGAAAAAATATCATTACTTATAGCTGATGATAGCTATGGGTAGATTCCACCATTTAAGTATTTGCTAAGCTGTCCTTTACACCCTGTATTAGCAAAGGTTAACACTAAATGAGGGAACAAGCCGCACCGTTGACCCGTAATCGTACCATCAACATGCTAAACAGAACTAGTAGGCTAGCTAGCGTAACTTACAAAGTTTAACTCGACAAGTTCGCACTTCAAGCGAAACAGCTCCTTTGGGCGGATGAGGGTACACATAACATGGGCCAACGAGGGGATGGCCATCCCCACAAATATTATACAACCCGTAAAGGTCACTATCAAGCTGTATGCTTTCCAATCAACCCTTACTGCGTCATAATCTAGGCTGAAAAATAAATTGTAATAAACTTGCTTTTCGTACGCGACATATACCTATAACGACTTAGGCACTGTTTATACACAAGCGACGTGGCTCAGCGACGCTGCGATCAAAGTAAAATGAATCTTAAATGCTACGGAGCAAAGGTTTTTTTGCCGTAAATAGATGCACGAAGAGACATCCGCCACCTGAAGACGGAGCGACGGACAAATAAAACTTTTACTCCGTAGCCTTTAAGATTCATTTTGCGTCGCTTTGACCATCGTGCCGCTACAGCAATTTTGGACTTCTCCATACAAGCTGTCCGATTAAAATGACTTTTTTGTATGGGGCCGTCATTTTTTTTTCGTTTCCTAGAAAAGTTTATTTGAGAAAGTTACTCAAAACAAAACCAGCGTGTACTTTAAGTATTCGGAAGCGGTTTCCTTACACCTTGTATGTATATTATTATGATTAGACCACGAGGTGGTCTACCCGTGACCATGGCTCGTACAACCGCGTCGAAATGTCGGGAGCAAAGGTAAACTATAACAGCTCTAGAATTAAAAATTGTGTATCACCTCCGACATTCGATTGTATATAAAGCTAAGAACCACCTCGTTTACGTAAGCTTTAAAAAAACGCACCGAAATTGGTTCCTTTGTTTAGGTGCTACAATGCCACAGATACACAGACATGCAGATACATAGACACATATAAGTATACATACGTCAAACTTATAACACCTCTATTTTTGTCCTTAAGAGCTAGATAGATTGATTTTATTTTATTTTTTATTATGAGATGGTCAAGAGTTAACGACCCCAATCTTGACCAAGGTCATAGATGAGGTCGACAATGGAGCGAGTTAACTCAGAAAATGCCAATGAAGGCACTGGTACTCCTACGCACCTACGGAACACAGCAAGCTGTTTGGCCCTTTACAGAGCCTACAACACCGCATGAGACCGTAAGACGCCACCTCAGATTGAAAATAAAGAGAGGTGCCGTTGTGTGGGCAGGCGCGGTCCGAAGGGGGGGGTCACAGGGGACATGACCCCCCCCAAAATCTAAGGTCAAATTGAAAAATCTCAAAAATTTGCCAAATAATAAAAAGAAATTTCTAGCTATCCCCTAACCGCGATAAATTTATAGTTTGCTGACATCTAGGGGTGTTTTTATGAACTACGTACGATGGCCAAAATAACTTGGAAATGACATCTAGTTTAGAAACAAGTTTTGGTAATCCTAGCAAAATCGATATGCGTCGTTATGATAAAAATTGTATAACAATATTCTAATAATGTAATTCAAGATTCAAGATAAAGGCTGTCTACTTAGTTGTAAATTGGGTGAGTGACCCCCTCCAAAATTTCAGGCTGCGACCGCGCCTGTGTGTGGGGAGAATGAATAGGAGGCTGGTCTCATTTTTGTTTCCTTACGACACTTACGACACACACGGAAAGAAATGGGGTGGTGTTATTCTCAACCGATCACCGATCACCACAAGGCATAAAACGTTTATTTCAATGACCAGCAACTTTGACATAAATCTAAACGAACAACTTCACACAATACAGAAATACAAACACATTAAAATATCAAGGGGAATTGTGATGTGTAACGCTGGTCAAGGAAGAGGTCCTGACTCAGCATGATGTTGTGGTTGGAGCCACAACGCTCATATTCTGTCACTACCTTTAAAAATATATACCTACGCGCATTTATGAAGGTACTGTGACTTATTACCTGATTTGAACATACAATTTTTGTATCTGGTAGTAGACCCGGAGAAAATCACGTGTCCGTGGGTTCATCAGCCATTTAGGGGTATGTAGGAACCCCGTAAAGTACTGAAACCAAGCAAGTATCAAATTAGTGACGTCAAATATAGGTCAGGACAGCTGAGACATGTCGCCCGGAGAGATAGGTCAGAACTATAATGACATTAGGCGTTGTTATTTATTCACAAGAGACGACGTGGCACGGCGGCGCGGCGATCAAAGCATTATAGGCATTTCCTGGGTTAACTCGCTCCAGCGTCGACCTCATCTATGACCTTGGTCAAGATTGAGGTCAAGAATTAACCCATCTTTAATAAATAAAAAAAGTAACATGAATCTTAATCGTTACAGAGCAAAGCTTTTTTTTGCCGAAAAAGAGAATCCGCTACGCCGCGCCGCCGCTCCACGTCACTTGTGTATTAACCGACCAATGAGGTTAAGCAACGTACACAAAGGAACCTGGTGGGTGACCAAAGTGGTAATTAATTACAAGCGTTTTCGTGCTTCGAAAGGCACGTTAAGCTATCGGTCCTGGCTGTTGTTGATTCATATTAATCCGATTAATCTTCCTCGTCCATTTAGTGGGAATTAAATCATATTTGAGAATAACTAATTTATATAACAGTTTATTGTACACAGGACAAATTATAAATATTTACAGTTTGTTCGCTCAATTAGTGTGCATGGGTAGCTTTCAGCTGTCATCTCGAAATGTATGGCGGTACAGGGAGCAAGAAAACTTGAATGGTAATTCATATCTTCTATCTCTTTCTACTAGTTATAATACGAAAATAATAATATTTTGTGGTCTCTGTAAATATTTACATGGATTAGTATAGCTATTTTTTGAAAGAAAAATATTCGTACCTATTTGAAAATAAAATTACTTAACTGTAAATAAATTATTGTATGTGTTCATTGACATAAATATATTGCCCACGCAATCAAAGAAGAGAATAAGTACTTTAATGTAGACCAGCATGTTGATGTTAACGGAGACACTTTCATAATAAACACACAAAGTGATACAGATGACTCTGATTCGGAATAGCTAGATTGATTTTTTATTTATACTTATGCTACAAAAATAGCATATATGTTTAAGTTGTAAGATGGCTATTTAATTTTAATTTTTATTAAAAAATTTGCATTTGTGGACGAGTCACATTTAAGTTAAAGAATGGTCCCAATATACCGTGCGCCTGTACTGCACACTAATTGCCCGAACGAACTTTATACAGACAAAATAGAAAAAAAAGACACAGTTTATTTCATTAAGAAATATATTTCAGCATACCTGGGACTCTGTCTGTTACGCTTTCACCCGTAAACTACTGAACCGAATTTGATGAAATTTTGTACAGAGAGAAATTAGACGTTGGAAAAGGACATATGCTCCATTTTATCCCACTGCTGGGCACGATATACCTGTAGCCCACGCGGGCGGAGCCGCCGGCGGAACGCTTTTACATTAACTTACTTACTTCTTTGTAACCGAGAACATGGACTTACTTCTTGGTAACCTAAACTAATGGACAGACGAGCAAACACGACTCGTGTCAAATGAGATATGTACCAATACTTTAAAAAAACTATGTCAGTCCTTCCGTTAAGATGATTTTCGATGATCGTGACTGCAAACAAAATATTATAACGTTTTAAATGATGTCATAGCACGTAAGCAAACTTGTGATGGCCTATATTGCCTAGATACTTAATTGCCTATAGGTACTGGGTGTAAGGGACATCTTAGCAAATAACTCAAACTATTTTTGGAGTTACTACAAAAATTATAAAATTATTGAATCTGTTCCCTTCGGAGTGAACAAAACGCAAAATGAGTAGGACACTCAAAATGTCGTACATTTTACGTTTTGTTCATTTTGCGTGTTGTGATCATTTTGCGTGTTGTTTTTTTTTTGAAATATACCCCATAACTAGGATCGTCAACAAGTAATTAATTTTTCCAGGACGTTATAGAGTTTTCGTTATTTACCTACACCGGCGCTACGTATTGTTCCGTGAAACCGCTATCAGAATGCGATGTACATTTCTGTTTTTTTGTGTTTTACGCTGTTATCATTGTTTTTTATTGGGAAATTGAGTCTATTGGATTAAATAATTTAACTTTAAACCAGCAAATATTAAAAATATGAAATTATTATGAAAATTTTCGTGAGTAAAATTTCACTGGAAAATCATTGCCGGCCCCAACCCGGCTTGCCGCCGATTATACAGGGTGACAGGAACAGGTCAGCGAAATTTGAAAACCTGAACTCAGACCGTCATTCTGAATGATTTTCCAGTTGAATTTTACTCAGAAATTTCTCAAGTTTTTTTAGATGTTTTTTCTAATATTTTCTGCTTTAAATGTATATCTAATGCACTCCGTTTTCTAATAAAAAAACAGTAATAACACAGCAATACACATCGCATTCTTATAAAGGCGCGCTGCGGGGGGACCGCGAGTGGTGGTGCGTGGTTTTGCGGTACATTGCTTAACACCAATGTAAGTAAGTATTGAAAACTCCTTTACTTGACGTTTCCGGGAAGAAATAATGACTTGCAGTCGATCGTAGTTTTGGATAGATTCCACCATTTAAATATTTGCTAAGCTGTCCTTTACATCCTGTCCATTGTGATAAGCTATCCATTGTATTGTATTGTATTGCATATTTAACACTCACGAATCGTTTAACACAGAGATTCCCAAACTTTTTTTTCTCATAGGCCAATTTCAAAATGTTGCTGGTGCCGGTGGACCCCTGCAGCTACATTTCAACCATATTCCCAAAACTCGACAAAAATGTTAAGATTAGATCTATCTATTTTGCGTTGCGTGCGGCTAAGTTCCAACCACGTACTAACAGTTTTCAAAAGAAAAAGTGACAGTTGATTGGTTAATTAAGTAATTGATTGTACAGACCCACAAGTTTTTAGGGTTCCGTTCTCAAAGGGAAAAAACGGGACCCTATTACTAAGGCTCCGCTGTCCGTCCGTCCGTCCGTCTGTCAACAGGCTGTATCTCATGAACCGTGATAGTTAGACAGTTGAAATTTTCGCAGATGAGGTATTTCTTTGTGTCCTATAACAACAAATACTAAAAACCAAAATAAAATAAATATTTAAGGGGGCTCCCATACAAAAACGTGATTTTTTTGCTTGATATATAGAAAGTCTCTCCGAGGCTGTATCTCATGAACTGTGATAGTTAGATAGTTGACATTTTCACAGATGATATATTTTGGTTGCAGCTATAACAACAAATACTAAAAAGTAGAATAAATTAAATATTTTACAATGCAGTTACTAGCCGATTTGATAATTCAATGACCCTTTTGACAAGTGAGAGTATTACCTTTTTTTATAAAGCTTCATACTGGCTTAATAGAATGACAGCAAAGAGTTTTTTAAGCCTGACAAAATAATTATTTCTGACGAAATAATATTTGTTGTTATAGGACCAATAGAAATACATCATCTGCAAATTTTTGCAGATGATGTATTTCTATTGGTCCTATAACAACAAATAATAAAAACTAGAATAAAATAAGTATTTAAGGGAGCTCCCATACAAAAAAAGTGATTTTTTTTGCTCGTTTTTATAGAAAATCTGTCTGAGACTGTATCTTCATGAACCGTGACAGTTAGACGGTTGCAATTTTAACAGATGATTTATTTATATTGGTCCTATAACAACAAATACTAAAAACCAGAATAAAATAAATATTTAAAGGGGCTTCCACACGAAAAACGTGATTTGTTTGCTCTTTTTATAGAGAAGTCTGTCCGAGGCCACATCTCATGAAATGTGATAGTTAGACAGTTGAAATTTTCACAGATGCTGTATTATGGTTTCCGCTATAACAACAAATACTAAAAAGTAGAATAAGTTAAATATTTAAGGGGGCTCCCATACAACTAACGTGATTTTTTTGCCACTTTTATAGAGATAATAGTTTTTATAGAGTCCGACTCACACTTGGCCGGTTTTATTACAAGTAACAGTCGTTGAGCTTCTTAAATTATGATCCACCTACAATGTAGGCTTGACTTCATAGGGAAGTCAAGCAAACGTTTTAGTCCTACACTATTGAAACTAAATAAATTTTCGTGTGAACCCTTACGAATTGTGAACCCCCTTAACGCACGCCAACGTAGACCTCCACCTGGGACGACTTTGGGAATCAAAGGTTTAACAGTAAAATAATCAATGAATAATAAATAACAACATACTTACATACGTAATGCAAAGATCTTAATGTTCTGATTAAATAGAAAACAAACTTAAAAAATTTTAGTCTTTGATAGTTTTCTTTAGTACTGTAATAAGGGATTATATAGTGTCCGTAGGTCGCCAGCATCACGACGTACCAAACTGGAAATTTAAAATAATTTAGACATTGACTTAAGGAACTGTGATAATAATAATAATAGCTTTAAACGTAAGATATTGTTTTTACTAAAAAGGCCATGTTATACTTTAAGTAAATGAATTTTTCGGCAAAATCTATGATTAAACTTACTAATTTACTTATATTTTTAAATTAGTTTTTAAAGTTTTTAATTAATTTATTTTTATGTGAGAATTATTGCTTACTATATTATTTGTTTTTAGATTAGATTGACTACAAATGTATGTAACTTTATTCACAAAATAACATAATTTGAATGTGTTTTGTCTAGTGGCTAGTTGCACATATACAACTACACAACATGCACGCACACACACACACACACACACACACACACAAAACCCGGCCTTATTTTCCAAAGACGGCAATTGTTACTCCATCTTTTTAACTTTCTTTTTTTTTAAAGATTTATTGATTCTATTTTTCTTTAAAATTGTTTTGCTAAGATTTTTTGTTTTCACTACTCAATTTCTAAATTGCTATTTTTCTTGAAGACTGAAAGAACCAATTATTGTAGGTAAAAACAAGAACGGCACGTTTAGCAAAAGCGTAGACCCACCGCTGGATTAAATCAAAATCTAATTTGAGCCTTAGTGTCAAACTCACTGAGAAGATAATCACCTGGCGTTTGTCGCATTCGCGTGTAGCGAATTCGTGGGTCGTCACGTGACAACCCACGTAGCTAAAATGCGCCGCGTGCGTGCGCATCGGTGGGTCTGCGCCTTGGAACACGAGCGTTGAAAGCTTAAAAGGAGGTGCCCCGAGTATTAGTATGCATTTCGTAGTCTATTTTATTATTATTAAAATGATTTTGTTTGGTTAATCTAACTTGAACAAGTTACAAAATATGACACTTTCAGTGATACCCTGATTTTTCGACATTATCCTAAATAACTCAAAAACAAAAGAAGATCGAGGACTGATATTAAGCATAAAGAGATCTTAGGGCCTGCCAGTACACCAGCTGAAATAATGACCAAATCCGTCGTTAGGGGGCCACTCTTTTTCGTTTAGCCTGCTTGACGCTTTATACAACTTTGATGAGCTAAAGCATGAGAACGGGTAGTCCAAAAAATATGAATCTGGTCTTATCCTACGTAAGATTAAATGCCCTCCAACTTTTGTAAAGGAAAGTTTTCGATATTGTAAGTCCTTTACGCGATATAAACGAAAAATTGCAAAAATATCCCTTTTGGGGTACATTTTTACCCCCCACCACTTACGCACACCTCCGCCGAGGGGGAAAACTTAGGAAAGTCTTATTTGGCAACAAATGAAGCTATTAAAACAATAAAACCTTTTGTAGGAATTAAATCCGAATTGAATTCTAAGCCGATTGGGCTATTAAACAATAATGTTAATCCGATTAAAATCGATTATCGTTTACGGCCTAGGTCTCAAGCGGACTGACCGAACAAAACTGTGACAAAACCTCACACTTTTTACAGGCAAGGTAGGTAAACTTTTACCGTCTATCTCGATATAGGTCTGTGGCAACCACAGTCGAGTTGTTTCTGGCACTTCGCCGGCCGCTGTCGTGGCACGCTCGCTGCGCTCGCTCAGCTCGTGCGTTGGGGGTCGCAGTTCTAACCTAACCTAACCTAACCCTTATCGGGTTGGTTGGGTTCGGCTACTAAAAAACCTACTTGTCGCAGTTCCAAATGAGACATTAAACCAATCAGGGTACAGCTCGCGTTTTCAACCAATCAGCATACCTCTCGCGTTCGTCGGATCATTTTACCGCGAGTCTCCGTAAATTGATCAATTACCGGAAATGTATGCATTCAATAATACATTTCAACTGCCGTGTATGATTTTCCGCTAGTTGATAAACTACCTCGAAAGTTGATCAACTTACGGTTTTTATAATTTTCCGGTGACATAGTTTTTTTTTAATTATTATATTATAAGATGGGTTAACTCTTGACGACAATCTTGACCATAAAGGTCGATGATGGAGCGAGTTAACCCAGAAAATTCCTATACTTATACTAGCTTTCCGTTCGCGACTTCAATCGCGTGGTAAATTGGCCTTTGTCACTCTCCAACCGCCAGACGTAACTTATTTTCTCATTAACCAAAAGTGTGGGAAATAGTAGTGCTAGTACGTACTAGTATCGTATTAATACCAGCTAACCTGGACCGACACGGCCAATTTTCATCTACCAGGTTGTGAAAGTACTTTTTTTCAGATTTGTTTGGGCAACCGCAGAAATGTATTTTTGATTTATTTTTACTATAAAGGTAAAGTTAAGGAGTTTCGTTATTTAACATTGATAGTTTTTGTTTTTTTCTCAGTTAATATGGAAAATGGAGTGTTTTATTTTATGAAATAGGTTCGCTCTTATGTATTTGAGAAACCAACTTCTTGGATAAAAAAAGAAAATTGCACCTCAAGATTTAAAAAATCTTATTTTTTCTTTCTACCAGTAAATAACGAATTTAGTTTTTACCAATCTATTCCTTACATTCTGTATGACGACTAAAACTTACGTAAATTTCTGAAATAACTAAATTTAATTTCTTGAAGTTTTATTTTCCTGTAATCGCGGTATGCTAGAGCTATCAAGTTTATTCCAAAAAGAATATTATAAGCAAAAGTATCCATGACATCTTTCATCACTTTACTAAAAATGCGAAAGTCACCACAATGACGTGTTATAATGATAATTTCAATAACGATGATCACGGCATTCCACCAGCCACTCTCTGGTAGCTCGTACAGTCCATCCAACATACGGCGCGTTCCGTAGAACGACATGTATGGGCCCTGAAAAGGTATAATTAAATAAATTAACGCGACACACTCAAAGGTCCACACTTAGGTTTTACTTTATGTCGTGGGTCCCTTGGAACTTACATAAAGACAGACACAAACACCCATAACCCGTGAACAAATATCTACTTTTTACAAAAATATTTGCCCCGACTGGGAATCGAACCCAGGACCCGACAATCAAGAGGCAGCGCTACTACAAGAGGCTAGCGCTAATTATTTTAGTTATTAACAATACGAGTGTGGTAAGTTATGTGTAACGTGATCCCACTTGAAACACGAGCGTGAATTCAACCGGGGCAAATGCAACTGAAAATAAACAAGTTTCAGTAATGATGGCATTTCAATCTCTTCTGTTTAACCGGGACAAATGTTTCGCCCAATAATTGATCTCAAGGTCGCAGTGACGGTTGTCGCATTTCCGCTCAGCTGAGCTTCTTCAAGGTCGGTGCGCGCAGTGAACAAAAGGTACGTTCGAATTCTCACTAGGGTTCTAACTGGCCACAATAAACTGAATAAACATTTATACAACATGGGCCTCACAGAGACTAAGTTATGTAGATTCTGTCATGAAGCTGACGAAACATCTCTTTATGTAATTTGTGACTGTAGTAGGAATCGGTACCTTGGAGGCCACAATTTGTCCTACCTAGATATCAAGGATGTGCCCACTAAGGACATAGCCAGATTCGCGGTTGGCATAGGACTCCAGGATGTACTGTGGTAACAAAGAAGGGTACTGTTATAATTGATCTCAAGGTCGCAGTGACACGGGAACCTGTGTGGCTTAACTTCAACCTCCTCAAATAATAATAATAATGTGGTCAATAGACAGTGAAACATTTCATGAAATGTGACCATTATGAAATTCTCGAACATTTCATGAAGTGAGCAAATCTACAATATGGCCAATACAAATCCACGTCACTTATTTAGGTTAAGTTTGGTTGTTTCATTTTTATTCACAGAAAGCATTAGTTTTGTACATTTCCTAGAGAAATTTCGGAATTTTATGTAATATACATTTCCTAGGATATGTGTGTATTAAAAAAATCTTAAAACAATATTTTATACACTTCCTAGATAGTCTTGGAGTTGTATACATTTCCTAGGAATCCTAAATTTCATACATTTCCGGTAACATATACATTAAAGATCGTTTTCAACTGACTAAGCAACCAAATTGTTCTATAAATAACTGGTGTCACATGATTTCGTTAACTTGGTAAGAAAAGTTACATTAACCCTAGCCCCTCGATCGCGATATGTTTGAAAGTGTTTACCAAAGCTACACCGCTCACGTTTCCTTTGTATTCAGCCCAACCCAGCAAACGTTGAATACAATGGAAATTACCGCAGGGGTAGGTCGGGGGTAAATGCAACTAAACGTCACCATTCCTAAATTCTAACACGAAATCATTTAAAATGACAAATGATGGAATATTACTATAAACTGTAAAGTCTAGTATTGTTAATTCTTGATAAAGGTCCTAAAACATGTGCAATAGCTCTTTGGATTCGGAATGACGTCTAGAAAAATTTATTCGAAGGATTTTACTGCATGATAAAAACTGCAAAAGTTATTAACAAATTAAGATGAAAAAAAAGGTTTTTCGTTTTTTCGCAATTACTCAAAAACTCTTAGTATTTAAGAAATTTACAAAAAAGACTCATAAGGAGGAGAAAATTTCCGAAAAAAATCTGCACTCCCGGAACTCTACCTTCATTATTTATAATTTTAATTTAGTGCTGAAAATAGGGCCCGACGCGGCTGTTACAGCATAGCTGCGCTACCGCTAAACAGAGTCTATTATTACATAAAATATTTTTTCATAGTATTAAATATCAAAAGAAAAATTTAAAAAAATTATAGTGTCATCAAAACACTTTAAAAAATAAAATCCCGCTGGAATTTTTTTTTTGTTGATTTATCAAACAGTTATACTATTGTTAACTAAGTAGTTTTTCGTGGACTTTCATTTTTACAAAAGACAGTATAAAAGTTTAAATAATTCGCCTATACATTTTTGGCTTCAGACCACGTTATAAAAGCATCTTAAATATGTGTATTTTGTTTATAATATTTTTTTAAGTTAACAAAAAATGTTTTTTTTTAAGTTAACAAAAAATTAAAATCGTCGAAAATGTTGTTAAAAATTTTTTTTGATCAAATGTTGAGTTATGGCTATTTTTGCATTTCATAGAGGCCATTTTCCAACGTTGAAAAACTTTTTTTATGGCATTTGTTAATAAATTGTTTATAAACAAATAGACTAGTCAATTTTTATTTTTATTTTGTTGTCATGGGAAAATTCACAAATTAATTTACAAACTCAGATGACCATAGTATTTTTTTGAAAACTAAAAATAATGACATAAACAAACATGTTTAACTAGTTGGAATAAAAAAAAAACACTTTGTTATACATGGTTGTTTTTGTAATACTTTTTAATTTTAAAAAATACTATGGTTATCTGGATTTGTTTATAAACAATTTTTAAGTTAATAAACAATTAAATTATTTATAAAAATAATTATTTTGGTTACTCTTTTGAAAAATGACAATTATGATTTTTAAAGAAGAAATCATTTCTTAATTAATTATTTAAACAATAAAAATATATAAAAAACGGTTTTAAACATTATTATTATTATTTTTTAATATTATTTTCCCATAACAACAAAACAATTTTTTTTAAATATTAATTTAGTCCATTTGTTTATAAACAATTTAGTAACAAATGCCGTAAAAAAATTTTTTCAACGTTGGATTATGCCTCTATGTAATGCAAAAATAGCCATAACTCAACATTTGATTAAAAAAAATTAACAACATTTTTGAAGATTTTAATTTTTTGCTAATTAAAAAAATAAATAAACAAAATACACAAATTTAAGATACTTTTCTTGTTAAGTGTTGTATTAAGAAGAGCCGCTAGAAGCCAAAATTTTATAGACCAATTATTTAAACTTTTATACTTACTGTCTTTGTACAAATGAAAGCCCATGAAAAATTACTTTGTTAACAATAGTATAACTTTTTGAAAAATCAACAAAAAAATTTTTTTCCAACGGGACTTTATTTTATAAAGTGTTCTGATGATATCTAAATTTTTTAATTTTTTCCTTTGAAATTTAATCCTATAAAAAATGTTTTATATCATAGATACGCTTACATACACATACAGACACAGACACACACACACACTCACATACACATAAAACACACACACACACTGTCCTTACCTTTACATTACTCATCCAATCTATTTTGTTTTGTTAATCATATATCTGTCGGAGCGTCGGCTAAGGCACAATAGAGTAGTGTCAACTTGTGTTTAGTAATTTTTATGGTTATGATAAGCTGTTCTGCAAACCCTGCCTATTGTTTATTTGATATTCGAAACGTCAAGCGGCGTGCTTGAGTGGGCTTGATACGGGACTGGCACGAAGGGTAATTAGGAGTATTTGATACTCTTAACAATAACAAAGGTGTTATTCTAAAGAATTTCCGTTTAGTCGAACCGTGGGATTGCGTCTTAGAGTTCATGACATGTTTACAGTTCTATTACTTCCCGAGGGGCCTTGGGCAGAAAAACTATAGAGCTCGCACAGTACGGACGTGCGCCAGCCCCGTATCCAACCCACTGCGTTTCGTGGCTAAAAATAACTTTGCGTTAAGTCTTATCGCGTGTTTAGTTAAGTGTGTGACCTTATGGTTTTAAAGTACTTTATGTTCTAACATTATACGTACTTGAAGTGACTTTAAAAGCCTGTGTTTGTTTTATAACAACCCGTAATCATGAACAGTGCTAATAACGAAGGCGATCAGTCTCCTGTGCCTCCTGACGTCTCGTTATCAGAAGTGGGATTCGACCAGGCAAACGAAACTGAATAAAAGACAGTAATAAGTGTCTTATGAAAATTTGAAAAGTTAAAAAAAAAATGAAGATAAGAAACAGAACTTAATGTGTGTGAACCTTGTCTTTACAAAAGTTTGTAATAAAGTGAAATGTTTCATTGGTGAATGGAAGGACTAAAGCAAGAAAAATATTGACATCGCGGAAAATAGGAAGATGTGAAGACATAAAAGCACATTGATGCAGCAAAACGGTCAAAGATTCCAAAGAAGACTTCGTGCCTATGAAAGTGTAAGAACCGGACACAGTTCCAGTCACCGTGGTGGCGGTAACACAGCGATTAGAAGGTTAATGTAACGGCAGGTTGAAGGATCAACTCGTTAGCATCGGTGACATAAAGGTCAGAGTTTTCCATTAAGGTGATGAATGTTCGCTAGTAAAAGAAAGTGTGGCCTCAAAGTTTTCTGGTAAGAGAATACCTAATACTATAAAATTAATGGGTGTCGGCCAAGGAGCAACATTCAATACCGAACAAATCCTTTGTTCTATTAAGTTATGTACTTACACTATAGAGAATTTATTTCACGTCTTGCCGAATGTTTATGTGAGTAGTGACATTTTGAGTCAGGGCTTTGTTATAAATATGCCGGCTTCACGGTTTTCGGTTAAGTAGGTATAAGGAATTGTTTACATGTGAACAGTATCTATTTAAACAAAGAGACCTCAGTTGACTTTCAAAAAATAGACACAGACATACCAGTTGATAAGAAATGTGATCTAATTTCAGTACTAAGAAACTTTTCAGAATATTTTACTACAGAAATGCCTAAAACTAGAGTTAAAACAGGTGAGCTTCAAATCCGACTAGTGGACCCAAATAAAACAATTCAAAGATGACCCTACCGACTTAGTCCTGATGAACGTCAAATTATGCGGAGGAACGTTTGAATGAGAAGCAGTTTTTCGATCTAAATCAGAGTGTATTAAAGTCGGTGTTGATGTGTCCTAGAGGACGCTCAACTCAAGGGACACGCATGTGAGTACCTTAGAGGTGGTCTTATTCTTTTACGTTACAAGATTTTTCAAGTGCAAATCAGAACCACAGTTTTCTTGTCGATATTACAAAAAAAAACGGAAATGATAGTGGTAATAAGTAGCGATTGAAATGCTAATGTTTGATTCATTTAAAGTGGTAAAAGAGATCTTATAACGATTCCGTTCAATAAAACATGAATGTCCGTGAGGTTGTTATCTCTGCCTATCACACAAGTTATTTAGCGTGATGTCAGTTTAAAAAAAAAAGTATTGCTCCTTAACTTCTAGGAATGCATTTCGAAACCGTGGGAGCCAAGTGTTTGGCTCAACAAACGGAAACACTTCAGTTGTCAACAGGGTGTTTTCATAAAAAAAAAGGGTTTTGACTAATTGACCTGTCGAACTGTGTTTTTTTATGGTAAGTATGTTTACAATTTGAATTGCCTACTATAGCCGGCGTACGACAGACCCAGAGTCACGATACCACTCATACGAGTTGGAGACACTGGCGGTTGTCAACGCAATCAAGCACTTCAGACACTACTTGCATGGGCGTAAATTCCTCGTCGTGACCGACTGCAGCTCACTTCAAGCGGCGCGTAAAAAGCTAGATCTCTCGAGTCGTGTTCATCGATGGTGGGCCTTTTTACAAAGTTTTGACTTTGATATCGTCCACCGCAGTGGCAAACTAATGCCACATGCCGACTTCTTCTCCAGGAACCCGTTACCCGAACCCAAGGTTCCGTTTGAGAAGGTAGAAAAGAAACAAATTCACTTCACTGATCTGACGGATACCTGGCTTCTTGCAGAGCAACAGAGAGATGGTGAGATTTCCAAAATCATTTCTGATCTCAACGAGAAAAGGCTCTCAGATGATCTTGCCAAATCATACGAGATGCGATCAGGTATCCTGTATCGCAAAGTACAACGCAATCGTAAGACACGTTGCCTACCCATCATCCCTCGTGCTCTACGATGGTCCCTAATCAACAGTGTGCATGAAGGCCTCATGCACTCTGGCTGGGAGAAGACGTTGGAGAAGGTTTTCGAAACGTATTGGTTTGAAAACATGTCCAAATATGTGAGACGTTACGTTGAAAGTTGTGTCATATGCAGAATTTCAAAGTCACACACGGGTAAAATTCAAGCGTCTCTACATCCAATCCCCAAGGTAGCGATCCCTTGGCACACGGTACACATCGACGCTACTGGTAAACTCAGTGGCAAGAATGATAAAAAGGAATACGTTTTTGTCATCGTTGACGCTTTTACAAAGTACGTATAGCTTCGACATACCTTGCACATTGATTCCTCTAGCAGCATCAGGGCGCTGAAAGACTGTGTGTCTCTCTTCGGTGCGCCAACACGAGTGATCGCTGACCAAGGCCGCTGCTTTGCCAGTAAAGACTTCAGGGACTTTTGCGAGTCGGTAAATATAAAGCTCCACTTAATTGCTACTGGTAGCTCGCCGGCTAACGGACAGGTCGAGCGTATAATGAGTACTCTCAAAAACATGCTCGCGGCCGCTGAAACCAATAATCGCTCGTGGCAGGATGCTCTGCCGGATGTGCAGCTCGCCCTTAACTGCACACAGAACAGAGTTACCAAGGCGAGCCCGCTGGAGCTTCTCATTGGTAAGGTTGCAAGACCGTTGGAAATAATGCTAGCCGACGATGTAGAGCCAGAAATCGGTATCGATGAGGTAAGAGCTGAAGCGGTGCGCAATATGGATAAGGCTTCCGAATATGACAAAGCTCGTTTTGACAGCACGAAAGCCAAACTGAAGCCTTTCTCGGTAGGAGATTTCGTTCTTCTACAAAACGAAGAACGTAATCAGACTAAGCTCGATCCGAAGTATAAAGGTCCCTTTGCGGTCGTCGAAGTACTGGAAGGCGGTCGTTATATTTTGAAGGCGTTGAATTCAATTCGTACTTACAAGTACGCTCACGACCGATTACGTAAAATGCCTGAAGGCAATAGTATCATCGATGACAATGACATTCAATCTGATAGTTAAGATATTTTTTTCTTGCGTTGTCTACACTGCCAAACAGCACATAATTTCTAATTTCTGAAATTTCGAATGGTCATGTCAAGGCTGTCTTGAGGAATATCAGACGCCGAGTGGAGCTTGTCTTGAAGTGTATCAGACGCCGAGTGGAGGTTGTCCTGAAGTGTATCAGACGCCGAGTGGAGGTTGTCTTGAAGTGTATCAGACGCCGAGTGGAGGTTGTCTTGAAGTGTATCAGACGCCGAGTAGAGGTTGTCTTGAAGTATATCAGACGCCGAGTGAAGGTTGTCTTGAAGTCAGACGCCCGCCGTGTGGAGGTTGTCTTGAAGTCAGACGCCAATGGGAGGTTGTCTTGACACTCATCAGACGCCGAATGTTGTTTAATATCGGACGCCATGGTTGGGCTGTCCTGAGATAAGAACTGTTCTTGATTAGAAAATGGTGCTGTTCGACAGGTTGATTTTCTATGTAAATGTTTTTTTTTAATCTCTGTGGTCCATTTTAAATTCTTGATTTGTTTTGATTGACTGTATTTTGAATGAAGAACTCGATCTAAAGTGAGTTTCTTATTGGTCAGGTTGACCGAGCAACGGCAACTGTACTGTGGTGAAATTTCTTGCCTTTGCAGGTACCTCACACGAGGACGTGTGAGATGTCAAGATGGCCGTGTCGGAGCGTCGGCTAAGGCACAATAGAGTAGTGTCAACTTGTGTTTAGTAATTTTTATGGTTATGATAAGCTGTTCTGCAAACCCTGCCTATTGTTTATTTGATATTCGAAACGTCAAGCGGCGTGCTTGAGTGGGCTTGATACGGGACTGGCACGAAGGGTAATTAGGAGTATTTGATACTCTTAACAATAACAAAGGTGTTATTCTAAAGAATTTCCGTTAAGTCGAACCGTGGGATTGCGTCTTAGAGTTCATGACATGTTTACAGTTCTATTACTTCCCGAGGGGCCTTGGGCAGAAAAACTATAGAGCTCGCACAGTACGGACGTGCGCCAGCCCCGTATCCAACCCACTGCGTTTTGTGGCAAAAAATAACTTTGCGTTAAGTCTTATCGCGTGTTTAGTTAAGTGTGTGACCTTATGGTTTTAAAGTACTTTATGTTCTAACATTATACGTACTTGAAGTGACTTTAAAAGCCTGTGTTTGTTTTATAACAACCCGTAATCATGAACAGTGCTGATGACGAGGGCGATCAGTCTCCTGTGCCTCCTGACGTCTCGTTATATCTATGCTACCCGTTAATCTAAATCTACAGTTTATAATATGTTTAACTTCTTAATTGGTTGTATACATTTTTAATATAAGGGTATTTCATTGAGCACGAAATCCTAACACTACCCTGTATTTAAATTCTCGAAATATGAAAATTGGTCAGAAAACATTCTGATTTTTTTACTAAGCGTAGAGATATGCCAAACAAATATCCACTAAGATCAATTTATCAAAACCAACTTATACAATCTACTTCCCGGTTACACTTACACTCATCAGGTCCATTAACAATGTATGTAAAAATTTATAATAAACTTCCAGAGTCAATAAAAAATGAGACGAGTAATAAAAAATATATTAACTTAATACAAAAACTATTATACTTTTTTATTATTATTATAAGATGGGTTAACTCTTGACCTCAATCTTGACCATAAGGTGAAAGATGAGATCGACGATGGAGCGAGTTAACCCAGAAAATGCCTATAAAGGCACTGGTACTCCCACGCACCGACGGAACACAGCAAGCTGTTTGGCGTCGGACTTAGGTAGGAGGGTGGTCGCGAACCAGACGGCCCTTTACAGAGCCTACCACACCACATCAGACCATAGGACGACACCTCAGATTCAGAAAAAAATTAAGTGTCGTTGCCTGGGATGGATTACTAGGAGGCAGGTCTCATTTGTGTTTCCTTAGTCGCCTCTTACGACACCCACGGAAAGAGATAGGGTGGTGTTATTCTCAACCGATCACCACACGGTTAAAAAGAGTTCAAAATGTTACTACACAGTTGAAGACTATTTACACGATAATTAATAAATTCCAAACACAAAAAATAAAACAAAATTGACTAAATATAAAACACACACACAATCGCTAAAGCACATACATAATCATAATATACACTACACATACACACACTCTTCCACAACACAGAACTTGAACTTTCTCACTCTTACACACACTCACACAAATTGATCTCACTAATTTTAAGCGACTAGAATAAGTTTGCCCCTATTAATTGCAGTGCCCTAGAACAGGGTCCATATTGGATACTTTATTAAATTGTAACACCTATACAGGGTGTTACGGAATTAATGGATCAACGTTAAGGGGATGATAGCTGAGATAATTTCCAACAACTAATTTGCCTAGTTTTCCAAAATCCCCCCGGGTCTAAAAAAACATTTTTTTAAGTTTTTTTGATGTTGTGTCTACAAATGATAACATTTTCAAGATCTGATTTCTGTATATTAAAGCTGAATAGTTTAACAATGTTATTTAATGCGTTATTTGTACCTAGATACTTTCAGAAATTTGAGAAAAAATAATGATTCCCAAGTTTCTGTTTTTGTTCGGAAAAACTAAAACTTTGAAAAATTCTCCTGTAAAAAAACGTATGACATTACACTAGACCATTATTTTGAAAAGTTGTACACTTAATCTGCTTTCTAACGAGGCATAAAACTTTTGCCTGGGCATTAATTTCACAAAGTTGTTGCTATTTTCCGAAAAAACAGCGCTAATTCATCAAACATGAAATTCTAACTAAGATGTTCTTTTACTTACAAAAAATAAGTATGAATTAGTTTGAGGTCATAAATACATTAATTGGCCTTAACTTACCTACTACATCGAAAAAATAAAATTTAATTTAATTTTTTTTTATTGCAAAAAAGAGTGTAATTAAATAATTTATTAAAAAAATACTACTTTTAAGTAGAAACAAGACATTGTCTATCTTTATTTATTTATTTTTAAATATTTTTTATTTTATTAAAAGTAGTATTTTTTAAATAAATTATTTAATTATTTAACAACATCAAAAAGAGACTCAAAGTAGAAAAAAGACAAAAAAAACATTTAAAAAATGTTTTTTTAGACCCGGGGGGATTTTGGAAAACTATGCAAATTAGTTGTTGGAAATTATCTCAGCTATCATCCCCTTAACGTTGATCCATTAATTCCGTAACACCCTGTATGTAAAACCTATGGATGCAATAAAATATTGAGTATTGCGTATTGAATCTTAATTTAGAAATTAACTTATGTCTTTTAGTAACACAACTCTAAAATTACAAGTTTTCTTTCACTCCCGACATTCGATTCCTTATAACTTAAACGGTTTAACTAATTTTGATCAAATATTGATAAGAACTATGTCAATTACGTAAGCTTTCAAACAAAAAAAACTGTATCAAAATCGGTTCATTCGTTTAGGAGCTACGATACCGCAGATAGACACAGACATGTAGATACATACGTCAAACTTATAACACCCTTCCTTTTTTTGTCGGGTGTTAAAATAATATGGCCACTCGGTCAAACTGTAATAATCTGACCATTAATTAATTGTGAGAATTGTTCAGCTGTTGGTTCATATATGGTGATCTATGAAATAAGCCTATTTAAGCCACAGATCCACCGCGGCGCACGAAGACGCTACGCACGTGTCTTAAGCTTCGCTTTGCAAAAAAAAGTATATGTGATTGTATCTACTGCAACCCACGAACACGCTACGCATGAATACGACCACAAAAAAATACTAATACTCGGGGCCTGGTGTCTCCTTTTAAGCTTTCAACGCTCGTGTTCCAAGGCGCAGACCCCACGATGCGCACGCACGCGGCGCATTTCAGCTACGTGGGTTGTCACGTAACGACCCACGAACTCGCTACACGCGAATGCGACAAACGCCAGGTGATTATCTACTCTGTGAGTATGACATTGATGCACATATTAGATTTTTATCTAATCCATGCAGCTAAAATGCGCCGCGTGCTCGTGCACAGCATGCGCAGCGGTGGGTCTGCGTCTTTAATGAGTTGTAATAGGGAGTTGCTATAACCCCATTGCATTTGCCCTGGTTGACCTTTCTTATTGTTTGTTATTATTGTTGTGTTTAGTAAAATATGGGGTAGTACCTCTTCTTGGAAGATAAAAAACTGAAAATTAAAGTCTTTGGGGCTGCTGCTCGCTACCCTGCTAGCTCGAGCTCGAGTGAAAGACATGATTATTCACGATTTACACACAATATAAATCATAGTATTTAAAATGTAATAAATGTCTTAAAAATATAATAAAACTTTATAATACTGTGACTAAAAATTAAATCCGCCTGACTTGCACATACCATCACAAATCAATAATAGTAGTCTTCCTGACATAAGCCTGACATTAAATGATAAAAATGAACACTGGTCAAAAAAACACACTTTTAGTTAGTAGTTTTCTTTCATCCATTCGGATAGGCAAAGGACGGAGCCATACTAGAAAAATTTAGTTAGAAAAGGCAAACCCTACAATCTATAGTTTTTGGTACCTATGATCATGTTCTCTGTAAGCCGATAGTGTTTTTTTATATGGAAAACTATGGCCGCAAGAACCACTGCCGCGGTGATCTTTGTCGGCACCAAACGGCGCATACGCACTATTTTTTAATGTTAATTTACTGCACAATTCGTTCTATCACTGTACATTAAGCAACTTTTTCATGTAGAAAACAAAAATTCAATCTGCGAAGCAACCACTCATGCTAAATTTCTGCTGAAGACCAAAAAAAATTTTTTACGTTTATTTATTTATTTAATTTATTCTAAATAAAATCTGTGCATTCGTAGTATTTCATACAGATTATAGGTATGGCAAGTACACGCAGAGTTAAAAAAGTCCTCTCTCAGAATAAATAAACAAACTTGATTTTTACAGTATATTATTAACTTCCATGATTTAAAACGAGATAAAGAACAAAGAAAGACAACACACAAAAATACTATTATAATTCTATAATTCTCTAGTGTTTATATTCTCTTTGATAATTCTTTGTTAATAATCAAAATATGTCAGTTTATATTCCAAAATTCCTTTGAGTATGTACATGACTCAATTTTAAATCTGACACAAGGCAGCTGCAACAAAGAGTGGGAATTCATAAAAGCAGAGAAAGGCTACATGATCTCTATGGTGAAAAAGCATATAACCATTCTGAAACTTTTGTTGAGTATGTTTGAGCTTATTCTAAAACTTTTAAGCGTGTTTGTAAAGCAGCAAAAGCTATGTTTGTTAGAAATAAAATTAAAAATAGTAATAATATCATTAAGACTTCCTGGAAAATTATTAATAGTGAGACGGGAAGGGTTAAGTCTCGCAATTTTGATTTTAAGCTCATTATAAATGACAAAAATTTAACTACCAATGTTGCTGTTGCTGCAGAGTTTGAAAGATTTTTTACTGACATTCCCGTCTCTACTACTCAGTCACTAGACTCATCTCCCGCTCTCGCTGAATCATTGCTCAAACAGAATGTAGAAGAAAGCAAGGTTCCTTTCAGCTTTTTACATGTGAGAATTGTCGACATTCTTAAAACTTTTAAGATGTTAAATATAAAAAAGACTGCGGACCTTGATGGTCTTTCAGTGAAGGTGATAAATTCTATAATAGATTGTATTGCTCCACACCTAGCGTTTATTTTTAATAATTGTGTTGATGATGGTGTGTTTCCTGATCTGATGAAACATAGTAAAGTAATTCCTCTATTTAAAGCTGGTAGTACATCGACCCCACCAACTTTAGACCAATTTCAATACTACCAGCCCTTAGCAAGATATGTGAAAAAATTATCCTTAATCAAATAACCACTCATTTCTACGCTAACAACCTTATGAATATAAATCAATTTGGATTCACACGGGGTCGTTCTACAACCGATGCTGGTGTTGAGCTCATTCGTCATATTTTTGCGGCCTGGGAGGACTCGTAGGATGCTCTTGGAGTCTTCAGTGATTTGTTCAAGGCTTTCGATTGTGTTCATTATGAAACTCTGATCAGAAAATTACATCATTATGGCATAAGAGGATACGCACTTAGGCTTCTGGAATCTTACCTGAGTAATAGGATCCAGAAGGTTGGGTTAAGGTCACCTGGGTCCACAGTCTGTATGGGCGTCCCACAGGGTTCAATTCTAGGACCATTCCTGTTTCTCGTTTATATTAATGACCAGGGAGCGGAATCTAATAGCAAAACAATTGAAATGTAATAAAGATGGGACATTGTTTTGTATCGACTTTTCCAAGCTATCGATACTTTAGTACTTTTACTCAAATTAGAATTTTTTTATTCTACTTTGAATTTCTAAGTTTTTGAACGATTTTTGTCGACTTTCTATAGGAATTATGAACCTGAAGAGTTTGTTAATGAAGTGGGCTTGTTTTATTATAATATTATGGTCAAGGCAGCACAACTTCATCTGAATAATAAATAAATTTGTGTAATAATGAATAATAAATAAATTTGATCGAAAAGCGTCGAAAAGCGCGTAATCCACACGGGCGAAGCCGCAAACGGAAAACAAGTGTTCATAAAGCACAACTCCACTTAGTTATCGATAGTTTGTTTAGTCGATAAAAAGCAATGCCCCACCTCTATTACATTTCAATTGTTTTGCTATTAGATTCCGCTTCCTGTTAATGACTTACCTTCTCTTGTTGAAAACGCCCACGAGATCGTATTATTTGTAGATGACACATCACTCATATTTAAAGTGAAGAGGTACGACTCTGATTATGACGATGTGAATACTGCGATCTCAAAGGTAGTTGAATGGTTTACTGTAAATAACCTTCTTTTGAACGAGAAAAAAACCAAATGTGTTAAATTTACCTTGCCCAATGTTAAACAGCTTAAATAAATAATAATAAATAAATAATAAAAATACTTTATTTCTCCCAAATACATAATTTTACCATTTATATACATTGGTTAATACCAATATACATACAGGTTAGGAATGAAAAACTGGACATCGTGGAATCTACTGTATTCTTAGGAATAACCCTTGATACAAAGCTTCAATGGGGTCCTCATATTGATAAGTTAGCGAGCAGACTCAGTTCAGCAGCCTACGCAGTTAAAAAAATCCGTCAATTATCGGACGTTGAAACCGCGAGAACCGTATATTTCACTTCCACAGCCTAATGTCATATGGCATTTTACTGTGGGGTAATGCTGCGGATATCAATAAGATCTTTGTTCTGCAGAAAAGGGCTGTTCGCGCGATTTATCAAATGAGACCTAGAATGTCTCTTAGACAAATATTCAAAGAAATAGATATTCTTACTTTTGCATCCCAATATATATGTGACAATCTTTTATATGTGAAGAAAAATGAACATTTGTTTAAGAAAAACAGCGATAGGCACAATATAAATACTAGGACCAAGCATAAACTGGATGTACTAGACAGTCGTCTTCACAAGGTCACGAACTCTTTTATGGGTCAATGTATACGTTTCTATAATAAGATTCCCATGTGTATCCAAAATTTACCTTTGGATAAATTTCAGACAGTAATTAAACAAAAACTTTGCAAAAAGGGCTATTATAAAATTTCTAATTACCTAACTGACAAGCAGCCATGGGAATGAACTGCTCAGCTCTAGAGTTATTTTAGAATTAGTTAAAATTAGAAAATAAGAAAATTTGTAATGCGATTAAAAAGAGCACCCTCAGAGTTTCTTGCCTGTTCTTCTCTGGGGAAGACTGCAACTTTGCGAATAGGCGTAGAGTCAGTAGGGTCAATAGAACGAATGCGTATGTATGTATTTAAATCCTTTAATGTTTGTTTGTATGTATTTCATGTAGTCTTGACTTGTTTTAAGTGGCATCCTGAATACCCTATAAAATGTACGCTAGTACATAATACTTCAATGTTCTAGTGCATGGTCAACTATGCGACCTCTCAGTATCAAAGAGAATATAAATACTGTATTGTGTGCATAGACATAGAAAAAATAAGTTAAAGTTGTGTGGAATAGTGACATTTGTTGGCGACAGAACTTCTTTAATTAAGTTTTATTTTATATGCCTTTTGCTCTTTGAGTATGTAGTATTTGCTTTTGCTTTATTGTCTAATTTTCGATGTCTTTACTTAGTATTGTCAAATTATAAAAAAAGTTACTATAATTCTGTGAGTTTGTATTTTACTTAATTTCTCTGCAAAATCCCCAATAACATTATTCTCAAATTATTCTAGACTCAATCTAGATCCATACTTATTTTTTCTATGTCTATGAGATCCATGGACGAATCTCCATTGAATGTCAATGTCGGACTGACGTTGACATAATTTCGTCGTAATTTTGATGATTAATTATTTTAATTTTATAAACGAGTGTTAGAATTATTATGTTTAGAATTTATTGAAGGTTTTATATAATAAAGTAGACTAATTAGTTTGATATCATGTCGTTTACGCGCGCTCGCGCTAGCAGAATAGCAAGCAGCTGCCCCAAGGATTTTGATTTTCAATTTTTTGTATTTCAAGAAGAGGTAAGTACTTCAATAAATAAATAAATAATTTAATTGTAAGTACATATAGGAATTTTATTTCTAACATGACCCTCTGACTGATTTCCCTTGTGAACCGTTCTTCTTCTTATCTTATAGGTTCAAGTGTGTGGCGAACTTGGCTGACCCTGGTGTCAGAGTTTTCAAACCGCAAAAAGATAAGCTAAACTTGTTTGCGGTAATTGCATACTTTTATTGCGGTAATTTATTGCCGTGTGGTGACCGGTTGAGAATAACACCACCCCATCTCTATCCGTGGGTGTCGTAGGAGGCGACTAAGGAAACACAAATGAGACCTGCCTCCTAGTAATCCATCCCAGGCAACTACATTTTTTTCTGAATCTGAGGTGTCGTCTTATGGTCTCATGCGGTGTGGTAGGTTCTGTAAAGGGCTGTCTGGTTTGCGGCCACCCTCCTACCGAAGTCCGACGCCAAACAGCTTGCTGTGTTCCGTCGGTGCGTGGGAGTGCCAGTGCCTTTATAAGCATTTTCTGGGTTAACTCGTTCCATCGTCGACCTCATCTTTGACCTTTATGGTCAAGATTGAGGTCAAGAGTTAACCCATCTTATTATCTTATTATAAAAAATAAAAAAATTGCTAGACATAAACCTTTGCTAACTCAATAAGCAAGGATTTTCACCAAATGTTACCCGATTTGATTAATAAATTTTATTGAAATGCACAGGGAAACTATATGTCATTCTACGGTGGAAAGCGAGTACTGAACTGGCTCTATGACCTACCTGAAAGAGGCTCCTGGAACGCTCTCATTGCATTCCTGCATATCGTATGCATGTTCCAACAAGGACTTCGATACAAATCCAATACTATACTATTTTTACTACCAGCCCTAGATCTAATTGACGTTATATATAATGCTCTTTACTTTCTTCATATTATTGCTATTATCTACAACGATTACAAAAAAATTGCGAACGAGGAAAAAAAATTCAATGTCTTCCAAGTGGGTAAGTAATAATTTCATAACTTTATTATTAACCCTTAATTTGACGGAATTTTTTTCCCTTAAATTTATAAAATCGTTCATGATTTCAGTTCTTGGCTTGTATGGAACCCTAGAAAAAATACCCAATAAAATATAAATATTTCAGTTTCCTGAAAAACCTACGTCCATTATACTGGACATTATCAAGTCCATAAGGAACTGATGCACTTCGACTACGTGCAGTATACTACCCATTGTCAAAGAAGTAATAAGAAAATAAACAAGTGGTTCCGTAGGAAAATAATCATTATATATTTTAAAAAGTTAAAGTTAGGTTGACTTTTCGCTTAAAAAACTAAAAGGAACTCGAAAAACTTACGAGTAGTTCACTTATCCCTGTCACGTTTATCCCTCTAATATTTTAGAATAAGTATAAATAAAATCCTTTTACATTTTTATAAAAAGAAAATAAAGCATGTCTTATACCTACCAGTGGGAACCTCGGTAGGGATAAGTGAACCATCCGAAAACTTAGAAGTACTTATGTTTGGAACATAATAATAAGGTAACTATTTGCATAATAATTAACATTTAGCCTTTTCAAATCACAGCCACATAATTATGAAGAATCAGCATTCTAGGTCTCAAAAATATAAAAATGTCAACGTAGAATAGTCTTTAACAACTAGATGTTTGGTCATCTGCCTACCTACTTAAAGTGAAAATTATAAAAACAATTCCTTTTGGCCACTAAGCACAACCTTTGTCTGCATTTGGAACATTGCATGTTTGTTTTATTATTTTTGCAGAACTTACAACGTCCATATGTCGTGTATTCAGGCCAGTGATTGTAACCATCGTAACGCACAGAAACGGGGGGTCTTGGTGCACTTGGGTTTTGAATCAGGGCTTTTTTCGGTAAAGGACTTGGTGGTTCCGTCTCAACTGATCTTTCTTTTTGCTTTAATTCGACTGCCAACTTCTGTCTGAACTTTTTCAGACTTATGTTTTTCACGTTCTTAGTGATGCATTTTCTCTTGTAGAGAAGCCAAGCATTATTAACTGTAATGTCTAGCATTTGCCCAAAGATGTTCATGTACCAACGACGGCTCTTGAAAGAGGTTCTATAGAGAGCTATCAACATGTCGCACAGGTCAACGCCCCCCATATGTTGATTGTAGTGTCGGACTAACTGGGGACAGGTGACGCCAACTTTCTTCTTTTGTTCTTTGCTCCATCTTTTTATTTCCTCAACAGGGTAAGCATCTTCATAAGAACAGGCCATAGTTACAACTTTATTGTCGTACCATTTGACGATGGCGACCTTTTTGTCATTGTCTACAACTTGGCTAAATGAGCCTCTGCCCCTTTTTTTCAGTTCTTTATCGCTTAGTAGTCCCTTGCAACCTTTTAGTCTGTTTTGCCGTATGGTTCCGAGACTAAAAATCCCGCAGTGCTCGCGTAAATACCAAATCAAATCAAGCGTTGTAAAATAATTATCAAAATAAACAGCACTTGCGGGAGTCTGGATTGTTTTGCAAAGGGCTAATACCAGTTTGGCACCCAGCGTCATCTGCTCTTCCTCTTCGCTAAAATCGATATATCGGAAGATGTCCTCGCCGCCATACAATAGGAAGTCGTAGACAATACCAGACGCGCCAGCGCGTACTACGTTTTTAAATCTCCATTTGTTTGGTTTCATTGGGTTATACTGTCTACGGTTTCCAGCTTTAGTACCTTTATACGGTATAGTCATTTCATCTATGCTGAATTTGCTTTCTTCTTCCGTTGCAAGGCAGTTTCTCCTTATTTTTTCAATGAATGGTCTTATCTTGTAATATCTGTCCTCATCCGCATTGGCGTTGTCCACAAAGTGAATGTTGCGTCGGATCTGTTCGAATCGTTTCAGTGGCATGACGTCAGCAACTTGGGCATATCTGAATTCTGTAGACCAATAGTCTAGATAAGAAGGCATGTTCACTATGCCCATTATAAGAAGAATCGCTAGAAAGTCTTTCAACTCCTCGATGGTCAATTGCATACATTTGCCAGTTCTTTGGGTAGAGTACAAGTTCGTGTTGTCGACGATATCAATTAATATATCTGGGGAGAAGAACCGATAAAAAAAGTCCAACGGCGAGTCAGTATCCGGTAAATCAAACACGAAGTCGTTTGATTGGATGTCAGCCTTGTGTCTGAATTGTCCTTTCTTCCATTTGTAAGACACAATAAGTGTTTTCTTGGTTCTTTTTGCCCGGACATTTGGTACAACTCGAACTGGTGGTTTCCTTTTACGCCTACTTATTCTTGATGTTGATGGACTAGCAAGGGACGAAGCATTTGAAGACGGAATCGACAGTAACGAAGGCAAACTTGGTAATGCATCATAATTTACTTCACCAGTCTGTGGCAGCACATTGTTAATAATAGGAGTCAACGGAGGTCGTTCTTGGTTCAAGTTGTCTTTGACTTCTAAGACATGTTTTTTCTCACTGCCACTGACCGTAGGACGTTTCTCTGTTTGATAATTTTTATTGAATGTATCTATGTCAGTGTCAGCATCAGCATCATTGACTTGTATATCATTTTCAGAGCTGTCTAATATATTCATTCGCTCTAAGTTCGAATCGATAGAAGGGCAGGGTGAGGAAGACAATTCTCGAGTTCTGCAAACAGCAATTTCCTCTTCATTTTCAGGTTCAGAACCACTACCTACATCCGAAGAAGCATTTTCAGGTGGCACTAATGCTACTAAGCGATGTCCTCTAGACTTGAAGCTCTGAAAAACAAAGAGTAGTAAGGTGTGAAACATTTTACCTACGGATCCCTAAACATATAATAACGAAAAACAATAAAAGTAAATTTCCTATAATTTGGCAACGGGAAGAATACTAGACATACGATTTTGAGTTAAGTTTTCTACTACTTTGATAAGGAGAAGTATACTGGACACTCGAGTTGTTGGTATCGTAAAAACTAAACACAACTCATTATGACAAACAAAACATTATGAATGGCTTTCCGGGTTTGTTATCTTTAGTTATCAATGAAATTGTAAATAAATACTTCGTAAAATAATGAATAAAATGACACTTACCGAAAGCCCGCGCAGCGCGTCCTTCCTTCCCGCCATCTCGCCTGCGACTGCTCGCGTCCCGCTCATGCGAACGCGTCGCTTATTTTTGACAATATAGTTGGATAGTTCAAGGTGCAAATACAGTACTTAGAACACTAAATATAAGGTAAGCTTTTGAATGACAATTTTTTTTTATTCAACGGGAAGTATAGTGCACGGCGTCGAATTAAGGGTTAAGTCAAATTCAATAGAGCATTATTACAGTATGTATTAAATACTGTATTAAGACAGTATTAAGACAGTATGTATTAAATACTGTAGCGTCGGTGGGTCGTACCCCATATCCTCATGTACATCCCAATGTCAGTTTATGCTCTTTCGGTAAAGTCTTACGAACAGAATAGGGATGTTGACTAATTTTTTTTATCTTAAAAAGTAACTGAATCCAAAACCCAAAACCGAAATAATTTGTTGAAAACTATTGAGAAATAAAAAGTTACAAGCTATTAAATTTAAATAGAGGGGGAAACTGTCAAACAACGAAAAAGAGATGCACTTACTGAAATGAAAAATTAAATGAAATGAAATATACTGACACGTGACGTCACCGCCATTTGTTTGCGTAGGTAAAAACAAGATAGCTAGCTCTCCCCACAAAACGAGATAGTCCTCACGTATTAACGTAATAACTTGTATTAACTTGTAACTTGTAACTTATAAATGCTAATAATTTGTTCATTTATAAACCAATTATAATGCTGTTTTCGGATATTAATATATTTCTAGCATTACTTTTTGTTGCACATACAATAATTCAAAAAATCAAACACTGTCAACAACCCTATTCACTAAACACTTTGTGATATATGTGAAAAGTCTGGGTGTTCAGGGGACTCATCGAACACGACCAGACCACTAGAGAAGTTGTTTTTTTTTAACAGCTCCCTATACGTCCCCACCGAGGGGCACGGGCCTCTTAGTATAATAATTCCACGTCAAAAATGTAAGAGTCACCGACTTCAATCCCAAAAAGACAATTTTTTCGAGAGTTTCCCTCAATTTCTTCAGGATTCCACCATCATATCCTGGTTTCCTTACCATGGGACCACTCTTGGGATACTCCCTTTCCAACAAAAAAAGAATAATCAAAATCGGTTCATAAACGACGAAGTTATCCGCGGACATACATAAAAAAAATATATAAGGTCGAATTGAGAAACCTCCTTCTTTTTTTGCAGTTGGTTAAAAATGGTCGTAGAAACCATATTTTTAAAGGTTGTGGATTTTACGACGTTGTAGAAGCTATATTTGATGATATCGTGTCTTTTACTACAAAATGTTTAATAGACTTATTTCCAATACTGTACTATTATTGTGTTGTAGCCATGAAACAAAAAAATATGTCTCTTACTACATTAATTTCAAAAATCACTTTAAAAATTACGACATTAAAAAAAAAAGAAAACTGGGTTTAGAGAGTGAATCGGAGCGTGATGTAAGAGCCATTTTTTTGCGAATTTGAACAATTTAAAAATACAGATCGAAAGAGCGCGCGATTTTGACTATGAATCCGTTGAAAATAGATTTTGGCCAAAATGGATTTTACGACGTTTCTTCCCAGAGGATTCGATATAGCGCATTTTGTATGAGAGATCAAATTTTTTTTTTTCGTATTTTGACCTATGTTCCTTGGGGAAAGTTGTTCAGTTTCATGGATTGATTTAGCACCCAAGAGGTTGAAATAGATTTACCTAAAGCCCTGTAAACAGCGTGATAAAAACCTCTTAGCTATATTCAAAATTCAGAACCAGAATCACTTACTAATCGAAATTAAACTTTATAGAAAAAAAATATTATTTTTTAAATAGGAATAGTTTCCTACCCGCACCCAGCTCCCGCCTTGTCTGCTAGACTAGAGTTACTTAGTGTCCCCGTATAAGAAAATAGAGAACTATTCCTATTAAAAAATGTTTTTTTTTGTGGGTTCTGTAAGTGATTCTGGTTCTGCATTTTCAATATATATAGCTATGAGGTTTTTTATCACGCTGTGTAGTGTGTGTATGTTTTTTTTTCATAAATGTGTTCTTTGAGTGATACTGGTTCAGGATTTTGAATATAGCTAGGAGGTTCCTTTTCACCCAGTATATATATTTATTAAATTTTCTTTTTTCCAGTGTGGTGTCTTATCGACTTTTCAACATATTTACCTTATTTTAAAGCCAAAGTCTATGATCATGTAAGCAGTGCTCAAGAGCGAAAAATAGAAATGCTTGCATATTTCGTGCGTCTTCCTCGAACATTTAAATATCTGTGTGAGTACTTATTTATTTGTATTTACAACAAATTCGAGTTATAACATCGCTCTCATTCATTCTTTATTTTAACCTTGTGGTGATTGGTACACCCTATCTCTTTTCGTGAGTGACGTAAGGTAATAAGCGACTAAGGAAACACAAATGAGACCTGCTTCCTATTAATCCATCCCAGGCAACGACACCTAAATTTGTCTTGAATCTGAGGTATCGTCCTATGGTCCCATGCGATGTGGTAGGCTCTGTAAAGGGCCGTCTGGTTTACGACCACCCTCGTACCGAAGTCTGACGCCAAACAGCTTGCTGTGTTCCGTCGGTGCGTGGGAGTACCAGTGCCTTTATAGGCATTTTCTGGGTTAGCGTGCTCCAATGTCGACCTCATCTATGACCTTGGTCAAGATTGAGGTCAAGAGTTAACCCATGTTATAATAATAAAAAAAACAACGGGTTGTACTCCGGGAGTGCCGGCAGAAGTGAAAGCTTGAACATATATTACTTCCTTGCGGTCTACTCTCCCTCCGTCTTACGAATTTTCGATCAGGTCACGTGTCCTGACGCGAGTTTAACATTTTTTACCCATCCCAAAAAGTGCACGCTAAAGAAGTTTTCACTCTCCCTCAGTCTTATGAATATTCGATCAGGTCACGTGTCCTGACGCGAGTTTAAAATTTTTACCCATCCCAAAAAGTGCACAACGCCGCTAAAGAAGTTTTCACTTAAAAAAAATCTTGAATAAGTATAACATTTTTTACCAGGGGCTCTCAACGATTACTATCTTAATGGTACTATACTGTCATCCCTCCTGAAGTATTGGTACTTCTTTATTGTGATGCGAATCATTTTCACTTTCGGAGCCATCGAAATTGGATTCAAAGAGGTCAGTTTACTCGCATTACCCTCTGTATACGTTGCTTAACCTCACTGATCGGTTGAGATCAGCGTGCGCCACTGGGCCATGAGCGCTTGAAATGTGGTTCTGGAACCACCTGATGTAGACGTGAGAATTATAGACGTGAGTGTACGCCTTATGTTCTATTTTTTTTCTATTTTTTTTTCCCAATTCAAGTTGTTAACTAGTTAATTTCAGCTACGCAATGCAGGTTTTGACCTAGCGCAGGCTCCAGTTTCATTCTATTCTTCCTGTTATATATTTTTATATGTGTTAACTGTAATAATATGTTATTAAACATGATTAATATTTCATTTCAGAAACATCCTTATACGCAACCTCCCTATTGGCTTCAGTCTGAGGAAGCTATTCAATACTTTCGTTCATTTTTCCAGATTCATAAATTGTTTCTCCAAATTAGGTTAGTAATTCTACGTTCATAAGCAATTCATGCTCATTTTAATCGTGGTATGTTACCTACTTCTTTGTTTTATCAGAAAAAGCATTTCTGACGCATTAATGCTACTGTTTGTCTGTCTTATTGACGATAACAAGGATAGTGTCACATTTAAATAAGTTTTTAACTTTGATGAAGATATCTAGGAAACTTCGCCGACACGTCACGCATACATCAAAGCCTTTCAATCAGTGCGTCTTAGTCTTACCCGTGATGACATATTGAGCCGAGACGTGGTCATTCACAGTACGACTAGTCCACCAATTGAAGGTCGCTCAGCGAGCTTTCAAAAGAGCTATTAATGCTTGGTGTTTGAGGGATAGGATACGAAACGAAGTATTCCGCCAAAAAACCAAAGTCGCTGACATAGCTCGGCGAATTAGCAAGCTAAACTGGCAGTGGGCAAACATAGCGTAAGGCACCCTGTAAATAGACGGAGTGACGATATTCTTAAGGTAGCAGGCAGTGGTTAGAAGAGAACTGAAGGCCTATGTCCAGCTGTGGACAAAAACAGGCTGATGATAATAACGATGATTAAAGGTTTCAGTTACTGAGTGAATATTAGCTAAATAAGGTGTTGCTCAACGGAAACCCACACTCAATGAATTAGTTAGGAATGTGTCTAGTAGTTTTCGCAAGTTACGGTTAACTTAGCGCATTGAACAGGTAGTGTAGCGTAGCTTCGAGGGAGCAACCAGCTGATGGAGTCCATGAAAAGGTCACGGAATCACTTAAAGCGTTTATTCAGAGGAATCTAACTCGCGCGGCCGAAGCGTTCTAATGAGAAGGTCTTCATTAAGGTAGAACCTCCACAGTAGTACTCGCTCACCAAGGCCTTAATGGCGTACATTGGTTTGGTTAATAACTCGATTAGGATCTGTCTTGAGGGCATTCTTACGTGGGGTAGGGTGCTGATTTACTGTGACAATCACGTTGCCTGTTTTTGATTGTAAAGGCCCTTTAGAAGCTATTTAACTTCGTCATATTTAAAGACAAACACCAAAAGGGTGGTAAACCTAAGGTACCTAGTGGCTTCATTATATTTTACTGTAACGTCTATTCTGTACTTGTTCTAATAAATCCCAGCGATAGAGTTTGAAATCACATTTGTGTTTAATTTTTCCCCTGCAGCACCGACTATACGATAACCAACTTATACTGGCGGTTCGTTGTGATAGTGGTGACGATATCAGGATGCGTGATATTTGTGGGGCTTACAATTACTGCTGTAGCACATATTGTTTGCACCCACATCCGCGCTGAAGAGGTGTTTCACTCAAGATATCAGCTGATCGTCAGAAACTTCGTAAGCTTGACCCTTTTCTCCCTTCCTTATCTTAACTGTAGTCGGGACGTGGGAAACTTGACTATTCCTAATGCCAAAGCTTAACTCTTAAACTGCTTGATTTCTACCCGTGACTTCGTTGGCGTGAAAAAGTGTCTATGTCACTTTTTAGCTTTTTAAATACTTTGACGGCCGGTAGTAACGCTGCCTCTTGATCAACGGT
This sequence comes from Aproaerema taeniolella, assembly GCA_949987775.1. Lineage (NCBI taxonomy): Eukaryota > Metazoa > Arthropoda > Insecta > Lepidoptera > Gelechiidae > Aproaerema > Aproaerema taeniolella. The sequence continues at coordinate 1,735,166 of OX465246.1, read as the reverse complement.
CTCGGGTTCAATTCCCGGTAGGGAAAGTATTTGTATGTAAAGTAGAGATTTGTTCTCGGGTCATGGGTGTTCGTGTCTCCTTTTTTGTATGCTCCTAGGGACCCAGGGCACAAGGAAAAACCTTCTTGTGGGTTTTGAGTGTGTACCGTTTATTATTATTTATTATCATTATAAAACATCCATAAACTAAAAATCAATTCAAAATTGCCCCGTTATTTTGTGAAAGAATGAAATAGTTATTTGTTCAACAAGAGAGCAAAGTTGGTTTTTGCTACCCGAGTGCAATCTGTAAAGGCACGAGATCGAAAAAACTAGCTCTCGCGTAAAACTTGCTCTTGTGTTAAATATATAACTTTTAACCTCTACAGCGAAAAAACTATCAATTTGCCGCTGTTTTCTTTTTTTTTAATTGACATGTGGCCAGGATTATAGTTTGCGTTCAGAAATTGCACTTCGTAACATTTTTACAAAATTAAAAATATTTTTTTAGAAAACCACATTTTTTATAAGAATTTATATTAAATAGACATAGACATAACATTTATTCGCTCAAAAGACACAGCACACGTTACAAAACAAACGAACAAAGTAAAAATTAAAGTAAAAGAAACAGAAATATTTACAAAAAACATGGACAAACAAGCAATAAATTGTGGTGTAGTATGTGCAGACTGCAGGTGTCGTCGGGGGCACAAAAAGAGGTATTGAAAGGAAGCAAAAACGTTGTTGTTCCCTGAGACTTTTAAGTTGTTTTTTGGGGCTCCTTTGTGTCCTGGGGCTCTACCGTTTAGTGGCCGGTAGAGTACATTACCACCGCACATCTTTCCTGCCGTCTGGCGATCGGTTGATAATATTACCCACCACCCCATACCTTTGAGAGAGGCCACCAGTATCCTATCTGGCGATCAGTTTGGAGAATTGTACTACCCCGTATCTTTCTTGCCATCTTGCGACTGGTTATGAATATCACCACCTCATATCTTTCGGTAGGGTGAAAGTAATTGATCACTATATCGCTCTTTAATCTCGAGTGATTTTGTGCTTTATAATAAATCTACGAGGGAGTTATAGCTCAGTCTGTGGGGAAATGCAAAGGCCTTTGCATTGCAAAAGGTGGTGTAGAAAATGTTTTGACACAATATTGTTTAGGTATGGCAGGTTAATAAAAATCCAAGTTCTCGACCTTGGAGGACCCAGGCGTTAGCCGCCATCTTGAATTAAAGGTGCCAAAATTAGGTATATTTTAAATAACTTCTCAATTTTTTACTAAATTACAAAAGTGTCTATGAAGGGTTCAAAGAAGACAAAATTGCCTACATTTTTTGCATACATGATTATTCTGTAAGTCTTAAATTAAAGGTAAAAAGTTACAAGCGAAATTCGGAGCGGACAGCGGAGTCTTAGCAATGGGGTCCCGTTTTAACCTTTGGGCCTCTAAAAATGAGATACTTAAGTTATTATCCTTAGGGTATGTTAGCCTAAAAATGAGATTAAGTAATTTTTTTTACAGAATAGAGTAAAAGTAGATCCGTTGATTCAGCACAAGGTGATGGCATTCTATGAAATGTACTGGCACAAACAAAATGCGGTAGCGTCGTCAAAGCTGATGGAGGTCTTACCGCCCTCGTTTGCTAACGCTATCACGCTGGACATCTACTACGAAGCCCTTCAAAAGGTAAACAATATTTTTAGGGTAAGGTTTCTTTACCGGGTAAAGTTGAGAAGTCTGAGTCGGAAGGCGGTCTGTTTCCCCAAGAACCACACATAAAATCACACTAATATAAAGGTGATAGCCCAGTTGGTAATGAGCCAGACTAGGAATCCTACCGAAGTCCGACGCCAAACAGCTTGCTGTGTTCCGTCGGTGCGTGGGAGTACCAGTGCCTTTATAGGCATTTTCTGGGTTAACTCGCTCCATCGTCGACCTCATCTTTGACCTTATGGTCAAGATTGAGGTCAAGAGTTGACCCATCTTATAATTTTAAAAAAACCGTAGGACGTGGGTTCAAATCCTGGTGCGGGCCTGTACCACTAAATTCGTCTTTTCGGATTTATGTACGGATTTCTAATTATCACTTGCTCAACGGTGAAGGAAAACATCGTGATGAAACCCACCCGTCCAAGAAAATTCATTTTCGAAAGACGAGCGGCCCACCAACCCGCATTGGGCCAGCGTGGTGGACTATGGCCTAAATCCCCTTCGTATTTCGAAGGGAGGCCAGTGCCCCTCGGTGGGGACGAATATGGGCTGGTAAGAAGATAAAGATAAAGGTGAAAGTTTGTGAGTGTGTGTGTTTGTATGTTTGTTACTTCTGTACGCACAAACGGCTAGATTAATTTTAATAAAATTTGGTATGGAGGTGAGTTAGACCCTGCATGGCTACAACTTTTGTAGAGAGAAATAAGTAAACTATTCATTTATTTATGATTTTCCATAATTCCCACGGAATCGAAATACCGGACGAAAATAAATGTTTCTACTTTTCAACTGATCGCAGAAGTTGAATGGGGAAGCGAAACTTCTGTTTTATTTTGATTTGAATAAATATGTTTTTCGGGGAAAGTTTTAAAGATTAAAGACTGATTTTTTGAATTATTTCTTAAATTAGGTCAAATTTTTTTCAGCCGTTAAGAGTTATCTATACTTTATACTAATATATAAAGAGAAAGGATTTGATTGTTTGTTCGTTTGCATTGAATAGGCTCCGAAACTACTTGAGTACCTGAAACCACTTGAGATAATGTAGAACTCCGAGCTAATGTATCTTCGATGGACATAGGCTACATAATTTTCCAGAATTCCCACGGAAACGAAGTGCCGGGCGGATTGCTATTCGATAATAAATTGTGGGCTGTTATATACAGGGCTTTAGGTATCTCTCTTTCAACCTCTCGGGTGGTTAATCAGTCCATCAAACCGAACAACTTTCGCAAGGAACATAGGTCAAAGAAAGAAAAATTTTGAGTTCCCATACAAATTTCATCAGCATATAGCGCATTTTGTATGGGAGATCAATTTTTTTTTTCGTATTTTGACCTATGTTCCTTGGGAAAGTTGTTCAGTTTTATGGACTGATTAACCACCCGAGAGGTTGAAAGAGATTTACCTAAAGCCCTGTATATTTGATTAAATTTTTGAAGTGAAAACTTCTTTAGCGGCGTTGAGTACTTTTGGTATGGGGAAAAAAATTTAATCTCGCGATGACTCGCGTCAGTTCGTCAGATGCCTCGTGACCGTGAACGAAAAGGCGTAGGATAGGGTTGCCACCTTTTTTGAAGTGAAAACTTCTTTAGCAGCGTTGTGCACTTTGAAGTATGGGCTGAAACCCGGAAGGATGGCAGCCCTATGGTAAAAAATGTCAACGAAACCAACGCGACGAAGTAACTTTGAACGAGCGTTACTTTTACAATTTTATTTATTATCACCTTAATTTTTATTATTTACCTGCCAGTTTTATCACAATTGAAATGCAATACGTTATTGATATAATAAAATAGATATTCACACCTAAATAATACATCGCAAGTTCTAAAATACATAGATATATAATTGTATGAAAATATAACCACGAACAAAGTCATACCGGACGAATCGAAAATGCGTAAGGCGGAGGGAGAATGAAAACTTTTTTTTTACTGATTCTGTTAATCAGTAAAAAATGATGATGAAAGAGTCGTTGAAATTATGGATGGAAGTTGATTTTTCTGAGAGATAAACTTTTTAATGTATAATATAAAATAATTGTAATAGTTCTGAAGTGTTCTGAAGTGTAATAGTTCTGAAATGTGTTTAATGTGATATAAATTGTCATGTTTTAGAGTTCTTTGTTTCTCAGACCCGAGTCTTACGTGACATGTCGTATCAGTTCCTGACGGAGGTGGCTAGGGTCATGACAACTGTCAACTATGTGCCTGGAGACTTTATAATCAGACGCAACGCTCCCAAAGCAGCCATGTACTTCATAACGTACGGCGATGTGGAGGTATGGACCTTCGAGTGCGAGATTATTAGTGAATAGAGATGTTGTCAATTTTTTATTTATTGTATATCTTAAAAAGGAAGTGAATCCAAAACCCAAAACCGAAATAATTTTTGAAAATTTTCGAGAAATAAAAAAGTTACAAGCTATTAAATTTCAATAGAGGGGGAAACTGTCAAACAACGGAAAAGAGATGCACTTACTGGCACGTGACGTCACCGCCATTTGTTTGCGTAGGTAAAAACGAGATAGCTAGCTCTCCCCACAAAACAAGACAGCTAATCCTTACGTTAATATAAATGCTAATAAGTAACTTGAACATTTATAAACCAATTTTAATGCAGTTTTCGGATATTTATATATTTCTAGCACTATTTTTTGTTTCACATACAATAATTCATAAAATCAAACACTGTCAACATCCCTATTTACATTAAAAATGCTTATGTTATTCACCGTTGGTTTTTCCTGTAACACAGCATTAATGCACAAAAATATCTTACGTAAAATCCCTCACCTATACAATAAATGACCAAGGGTTTACAGGAGTGCACCAACATCAATATTCATAACAGAAAATTATTTGATATTTTAGTCACCAAAAGATCAAATAAGATCGATAGATTTTACATTGCGTAGCGCCAAAGTGGGTGAATAACATAAACTGCTTAACCTGACGTTTTCGTGAAAAAATAATTATTTGAAGCCGGTCTTAGCTATGCGTAGATTTTACCAATTTGTTTGTTTGCATTGCAAACATTGTTGTTTGTAGGCTGTTGTTTGTAATATAGGCTACCTAATTTTTCCCGAATTCCCGCGGGAATGAAGTTTTTCATAAGCAAAACTAGAACCTGTAAAGCGTACTTCATGTTTGCTTTTAAGCTTTTTTTTTTTTAATTAAGAATGGGTTCGCTCTTGACCACAATCTAGCTCAGGGCAAAGCTGATGGCCTTGTTGCCAATGCTTTAATAATAAAAGTATTTTCTTTATATATTTTTTTTTATTTGGTAGGTCGTAACCGCGGAGGATGACGAGACTCCCATCTTGCGGTTGACGCGCGGCTCCATCATCAACTCGTGTGGAATCTGTGTGGAGGTAAACATGGTTCTTTGATTGCCTATTTATTAATATATGAGGGTTCCGTACGCAAAGGGAAAAAATCAGGACCCTATTACTAAGGCTCCGCTGTCCGTCCGTCTGTCACCAGGGTGTATCTCATGAACCGTGATAGTAAGACAGCTGAAATTTTAGCAGATGATGTATTTCTATTGGCCCTATAACAACAAATACTAAAAACTAGAATTAAATAAATATTTAAGGGGCTCCCATACAAAAAAGTGATTTTTTGCTCGTTTTTATAGATAAGTCTGTTCGAGGCTATATCTCATGAACCGTGATAGTGAGACAGTTGAAATTTTCACAAATGATGTATTTCTATTAGTCCTATAACAAAAATAATAAAAACTAGAATAAAATAAATATTTAAGGGGGCTCCTATACAACAAACGTGATTTTATTGCCGTTTTTATAGAGATAATGGTACGGAACCCTTCGTGCGCAAGTCTGACTCGCACTTGGCCGGTTTCTTTTATAATTTATGGGTTCGCTCTTGTCCATAATCTAGCACAAGGGCCTTCGCCCTCCGTATCTTCATCTTCATGCTGTCTAGGATGTAGAAAGCTCACCCATGAGAAGCATATTCACTCAAAGCTTAAAAATCTAGAATTTAAAAATTTTGTAAATGAAAAGCATTTGATTGCTGAAACGCTTAGAAAAAATTGATAGTTATTTTTCTGAAGAGATATGTACCATAATTCCACGTCAAAAACGTAAGAGTCACCGACTTCAATCCCAAAAAGACAATTTTTTCGAGAGTTTCCCTCAATTTCTTCAGGATTCCACCATCAGATCCTGGTTTCCTTACCATGAGACTACTCTTGGGATACCCCCTTTCCAACAAAAAAAGAATAATCAAAATCGGTTCATAAACGACGAAGTTATCCGCGGACATACATAAAAAAAAATATACGGTCGAATTGAGAAACCTCCTCCTTTTTTGAAGTCGGTTAAAAATATATTTCTGGATAATGTCTGAGTCCATGGTTTCACATTAGGAGCCGATTCGGAGCGAACCCCATGTCTGCGAAATCCTTGGGATACCTTGAAACCATTTGGGAATAGGGTGAGGTGACTATTTTGCTCCCGCCGACAGAGAAAATGCTTCTCTACCAAACCAAGATTTTCTGCCCAATGACAGAATCCCTTGTAACTAGGCTATACATCCATCATGTGTCTCGTTAATAACCTCCTTAACTATTTTGTACCTACCAATGCTCAAAAGTGCATCTAAATAATTCAGGTAGCAGCAGCGAAGTCCCATGTGGCAGTACGCGCTGCCACCTTTTGTACGGCGCATGTTTTGCCCTGCGTTGACCTGTGGCGCGTCACCGCCAAATATGGCCGAGTGAACGGACAGTCCTTCATCTTGCATTCTTCTTTTGAGGTGAGATTTTTTTTTACCAGCCCATATACGTCCCCACCGAAGGGCACGGGCCTCCCTTCGAAACACGAAGGGGATTTAGGCCATAGTCCACCGCGCTGGCCCAATGCGAGTTGGTGGACCGCTCGTCTTTCGAAAATTTTCTTGGACGGGTTTCATCACGATGTTTTCCTTCACCGTTGAGCAAGTGATAATTAGAAATCCGTACATAAATCCGAAAAGACGAATTTAGTGGTACATGCCCGCTCATTGCCAACTGTGCTAACACCGCTCATGTCCACTCTAGTACGAAGTAAATTTTATCAAAATAAAAAAATATTCGTTGTTCAACCTGATACTATAAGTTATGGTAGTAAGTATGATAATTTATAAATTATTTTATTTTTCAGGAGCATTTCGAAAATGTTAAAAGGCATTATTCGACAAGGAAAAAGTTTCCTGTAAAGTAAGTATCACGAATTAGTCTACAATTTAGACTCTAGATTGTCAATTGTTATGGCATCAACACTAATTTGTTAGGTTATGGAGTAGGGACTAAAAAACAAAAACACAAAATCAAAATTTCATAGACCTATCTGAAAATCATAATTTAAAATGAAAATTTATGTTGAATGTGGTATCAAGCGGTTTTAGAATACAGCGTAAAACAAAAACAAATAGCAATCTCTGCTAGCGGCGGCGGGGTGCGGGGAACGCTTGCGGGGTGTAGATAAATGAAAAACTCCTTAATTTGACATTTCCGGGAAAAAAAATTACTTGCGACCGATCATAGTTATGAGTTTATTTCAGTATTTACCGACTTCAAAAAAAGAGGCTATGTTCCACTGTACTTAAGTTTTTTTTTCAACAGTCATTTGCTTGTAAAGTAGGTCTTATATCATTGTTTTAAGATTCATAATGATATTTTTTACCCAGCTAGTGAGTAATAAAAATAAAACACTAGTACGTAATGGTTTTTTTTTCTAAATTCCAGCAAAGAGATCAGATCTTATTTTTTATTTAAAATTAAGTGTAATACATATTAAACTAATTGTAAATAAAAATATAATTCCACTATATCATTTAAATTTAACAAAAAATTATCATTTATTTATGCTAAAACGTGAAAATATATACTTAGTTAAGTATTTTTTTATTATTTGGCTGTATGGCATGTGAATCTCATTTTACGAGCGAAAAAAGAAAAAATAATCGCGCCTCGTTTTAGATGTTTTCACTTGTATGTATGTATTTATTCTTTATTGTACATGAGCATAAGTTACACAAAACACATTATAAGAGGAAAAAAAAACAGTACAAAGGCGGACTTATCCCACAAGGGGATTTCTTCCAGTCAACCCATTGAGTGTTTGAGAGGAAGGAGTAGTCGGCAGGTAGCATTAAATGTACAAAAATAGTACAATATAATATATTAATATACAAATAATATAGTAAATTAAACATGTACATATATAATACATAAATATATAATATAAATTTATACATATATAAAATAAATAAACAACAAGATGCGAGAAAATACAATGTTAGCTAAGGGCTTCAGCATCGAAACCAAAGTGCTTTTTGAGCCTCAATTTAAAACTTTCGACTGAAGGGGACTTACGGACAGATACTGGTATGCTATTCCAGAGCCTCGCCGCGTGCACTGTAAAGGACCTGTTGTATGTACGTGTAATGTTTGGCGGGATAGTGAGAGCAAGGTTAAAACCAGATCGCAGACGCTCACCACTGATTTCAGACCTATGTTGGAATCTTTCCCGCAGATACACTGGCGAACAGGGAGAATTAAGGATTTTGAAGAGCAAGGAAAGTATATGGGACTCTCTGCGCTTGCGGATGGGTAGCCATTTCAGCTTAGCACGGAATTTCGATACGTGGTCAAATTTGGTTTTCACAAACGGCATTTGTATTCATCAGATTGTTATTATTATCAGAAATACAACACAAAACATGTCTTCTTCAAGTGCACAACAGGAAACCTACGTTTCCTGTTGTGCACTTTCAGAGGCGCAACATGCAAGTAATAGCTTGTTGCCGTCAATATCAAAGGAAAGTTTTTATTACTTTCTTTTCTTGCAAATGTGTTGAAAAACGTCGTATGACTCGCGTGCGCATCGGATATTACATTCTCGGCTTCACTGAACTTAACACACTTGTATAGCATAATGTACTAGTAATGTATGTTCACCGATTTCTCCGCCAATTATGGACCGATTTTCAAAATTCTTTTTTGTTCGAAACAGTTATCCAGAGATGGTCCCATATAAATTTTATCGAAAATGATTCAGCATTTAAAAAAATAAAAAAAAACAAAAAATACTACAAACCAGAACATCATCTAAATAAATGAGTGATATTTTCGTATGTGGTTATCCGCTGTTGGGATTGAAGTCGGTAACTCATACGTTTTTTTAACGTGAAAAATTATTATTGTATTTTTTTATGCCAGACACAAAAGTTCAACGCTGCTATTCAAGCGCAACCTTATAGAATTGAAAAAGGCTCGAGATGCAGACGGGAGACTGTTGATGGGTCGCCTGGATAAGTTTATTGATATCGCCGGGTGTTATATCATGAGGAACGTAGTTTACGTAAGTAAGGGTCGCCGCACATGGGGCCACCGACCACAACCACAAAACGCCGCCACCGGCATATTTCCTGTAGTTTTCATACATTTTATATGGACTTGCCGCACACGGTTGACGCCGGTGTCCGCGCCACTTCTAGCTTCTCGTGGCGGCGTTTTGTGGCCCGTGTGTGGCGACTCTAACCTTGTTAAAGCCACTTCCTTAAGTTTTAATCACTTTGGTTAAGTTATCCAAACTGAATCAGTCAAGAGACCAACTTGACTAACCTGTCAAAGTTTTCATGATTGATTTAATCAGCTTCATGCTGAGCCAACGCCAATTTCGTCTATGCAACAGCGCTTCATGTCTGTGTTGTAGCAAAATGAAGCATTTTATTTCCATTAAATTAGCGTCGATCGATCCACACACGCCGCTTCATTTCAATAAAAATAAGTAAATAAAATATTATTTAATTGTTCCAAAAAAACATGTTTTAATAAGGGGCTGAAATGGCTTAGGCTGCTCTAGTGAGTAGTCTCAAACGTACAACGATCAAAAGAAAACTGAAAAGTAGGTAATAACTTTACAATGTAAATAACAAAATAAACTGTTCATAATTGAGCAGTGTGAGTTTGAGTAAGTATGTGTGTGTGATCGATTTTATCTTAATATATCTTTTTCGAAAGTAGCCTATGTTTTTTGAGTGTTCAACTCAACCAAGAAATTCAAGAAGCTTTAACTACTTAACTCTGATCATAGTCAATTTTTGTTGTCTTCAGAAAGAAGGTTCTTCGCTGACGGAGGAGACAGACGCAATCTGTCTGAGATCCGAGTATCCTTGCATCCTGCAGCCCAGGTCCTCTTTATTATTTGCCTGGAATGCTTTTATTGCTTTTCTCACCTTAGGCATCGCATTTGTAAGTATTTGGTGCTGTTTTTCCTGTGAAGTTTTCCAGTTTACATAAATACATTCACGTCTATTATTCCTAAGGGCTCTTTTACTGTCATGCGTGTCCGTGCCCGCATGCGGGCCAGGCCCGCATGCGTGCCGCCCGCGTGCGTCTGACGAACTTTGAACAGCCAGTGTTGTGTTTACTGTCAAGTGGGGCGCACGCATGTTGTACTATCAATATGTCACTCTTCCTGGTCACACGGATATAAATGCGGTGTGGTGGAAAATATATACTCTGCGTGTGGTCAGCAGCACGAATGCGGGCCTGGCACGCACGCGGGCGCAAACACGCACGAAAAAAAAAATCTTTCACTAATTCTTTACACTACTCTTGATTTTATACAGTTGTCCCTAAAACAAGAGTTGCTTGGCCGCCTTTGCGCGCTTTTGTAATTAAGCTAAATTAAGTATAATGAGATAGGTGGTCATCCTTTCGCCCGCCATTCAGCAAAACCCGTGCGTCCCACTTACTGGTACGCGGTACGCATGGGAAGAGTTGGTAACTGGCACATTCGAAGTTTTTCTTTCACTTCCAGTCCAGCATGGTTTTCCAGTTTAACGCCAACTGGTTAAGATTGTACTGTGTGGTTGACTGATTGCACTAAAGAATTAACCCCAATAATCATAATCTTCTACCTCCTTGCGCTTACTCCCGTTTCACATACCATCTTGCCTTCTTAAACCTGACCAGATTGGATCTTTTTGCAGATCCGTAAAACCATGTTCAAGTAATTTGTAGCATTGCTATGTAGTTATCCAAATGAAGTCATTCGTCAAAGAAATAAGGTAGTCGACATAGCCCAAAAAATTTGCAAGCTGAATGGGAAAGAATGAATTAATAAATTCTTTATTGCACACCCACGTAAACAAATTAAAAACATAGGAATACCGACAACCGACAATTGTTGGAGCCGGCAAATTCTCGAGTGGACTGCGAACAGGCAAACGTAGCGTGATGTCCTATGTTCGGATTGGATGTGAAAGGTTAGGGATCGGTTAGGATCGGTAGCACGAAACTAAATAAGACCTGCCTCCTATCAATCCATCTCAGGCAACGACACCTGAACTGTTCTGAATCTGAGGTGTCCTATGGTCTCGTGCGGTGTGATAAACTCTGTAAAGGGCCGTCTGGCATTATCCTTGGTCAATATAGAAGTCATAAAAAAAAATTCAAATAGCCCGAAATTGAACAAAGTTTGTCTTAAAAGCTGCTCAAACATACTTCCTTTTGAACTAGCACCTCTTACTATAAGTAAAATCGCATGGATAAATTCGTAGGTCAAAGGGATTGTATTACAGTAATTTTTTTAATGTCTCTCGGCAGTGCCTGTCTCGTACTTGTCTTTTGAAAATCAATTTACTTAATCGAAATACGAATTTTGCCACAATAAGAAAATAGAAATTCTGTACATACCTATTTAGTATTTAACGGTTTAACGAACTTTAATGTTTCAGTTATACCCATACCAAATGGCATATGTAAAGACAATGCCAAGTGAATTTTTTTTCTTCAACTGGGCGTTTACTTTCCTATTCAGTGTTGACCTTCTGGTGGTACTTTCAACTGGTGACAAAATCGAAGAAGGTAAGTGAAGGAATGTCACTGTCACCGTTATATTGCCAAACCCGTAATATTGTAAAAGACTCTCGGTACTTTGTGAACTGTCCAATTTTTTCACATTGACGGATTTTTTATAATAATTATGGAGCCTAACCTAACCTAACCGAACCTAAAAAAGCCTAACCTAATTTATCCTAACGATCCTATAAACGCGAATTTTGACCCTAATTAACCTAAAATAGTGTACGGTGATAAAATGATTCAACTGATACAGTGTATCCGCTGCGTTTGGTTCCACCAAAGATCGCCGCGGCACGGCAGTGCTTTTTGCCGTCATAGCTCTACATATACACTATCGGTATACGAAGAACGGCAGGACATGGCTGTATGGACTTAGATTCCTTTGCTTTTTCCGAAAGGGATAAATTTAACTAGAAAAATGAACTGTCGGTCTTGGCTGTTGTAAATTTTTGACTACAATCGTCAAAGACCATTTGGCGGTTTAAAAACTCTGACATCACGGTTAGCCAAGTTTGCCACACACTTGACTATACTATACCTACACGATAAGAAGAAGAACTAATCGTTTTGGATTTTGGCGTAGGTGTTCCAGTGACGTTCACGCAAACATCTTCTCAGCAAATAAAGAAACCTATTTTCATAATAGACTTGCTCGCAACTGTACCTTTTATGTTGATAACTGGCTATCCGACGTTTGTGGGATTGAATAAAATAATAAAAATACCCAGGGTATGTATTACTTCAACTATTTTATAATATGGTGGACCCTGTAGGCCAATTTTATTACAACGAGTCGCCAACAAAGTCTCGACGCACACACTACATAAGCACTTTTTCTACAGAACACGACTTCAACATTGCTTTGCTCTGGCTAAACGCAGAGCAGAATAAAAAAAATTCTCCGACGGAACGGAGTTTTGACGAAATACTGCTCCGATAGAACGAAATAATACTCCGATAGAACGGGGTTCCGGCGAAATACTGCTTCGACAAAACGGGGTTCCGGCGAAATACTGCTCTGACAGAACGGGGTTCCGACCAAATACTGCTTCGACAGAACGGGGTTCCGACGAAATACTGCTCCGACAGAACGGAGTTACGACCAAATACTGCCTCGACAGAGCGGGGTTAAGACGAAATACTGCTTCGACAGAACGGGGTTACGACCAAATACTGCTTCGACAGAACGGAGTTCCGACGAAATACTGCTCCGACAGAACGGGGTTCCGACGAGATACTGCTCGGACAGAACGGACAAAACATGGACCGTCGAAACTTTATTGGTGACTCCATTCAGTCAATTTCTTGTTCTTAAATGCGACTTTAAGTGATGCAAATTTTTTTGCAGGATCGTATATTATTATATACTTAGTGTCGGATAAATGTTGTTTCGGGATCATGAAAGAAACATACTGCAACTTCCTAAACATCGCCACTAAGCGCCACAAATAAGTGCTCCAGAATTTCTTTGTAGGTACTTAAGTAACTCTAGGTACCTACCTGTGTGTCTGTCTATGACATCGTAGCTCCTAAACGAATCGACCGATTTCAATGCGGTTATTTTTTAAAGTCTATAAAAACAATGCGTTTGATGGTTACAGATATTTTTATTCCTGAGAGGTTTGGAGAAAGTGTATATCTTCAAGCGCAGGTTGTTACGATTTATACAGTACCTTATAGCGATGATACTGATCGTGTGGTTGATAGCAGCATTCCGACAGGGATTCTTTTGTTTTAGGTGGGTATCCCTTAACCTTTTGAACGCCACATCATGTTACGAAAGTGATGCATCCACGCCTCCATGACATGACATTCTTAACTTTTTTCGGTTAGCTACTGTTATTACAGTTCATTATCGCTTAAAACTCGATGAATTACTCATCCTGATATCCTGGCATGGCGTTTATGGCACGTTTTCCTGTTGTCGTCTATGGCCGTCTTTGGTGTTCAAAATGTTAACTTGCATAAAACTGCAAGTAATACATCGTAGATGCATTCTAAATAGGTTCATTACGAATAGAAGAAATTGTGTAACCAGTTTTATCTACACACTGCACAGGTACTTTATTTATATGCTAGTATCTACTTGTTCGAGAATTGTTTTTTTTTGACATGACGCAAGAAGATTTATGCAAATATTTTGGTATGTGTATGTAGTGGGCATTAAAGGCTTCTCATGCATTTTTTTTGTAGGAATTTTTTTTGACTTTTCCACGAAAAGCCAAAAGAAAAAAAACGTTTTTTTTTAATAATGAAGTTTAAGAACAGGATGCAGGTTAAAAATATACACTTTGTAGTCTATTTCATTATTATTAAACATGATTTTGTTTGATTAATCTAACTTGAACAGTTTAAAAAATATGACACTTTCAGTGATACCCTGGTTTTTCGACATTACCCTGAATAACTCGAAAATAAAAGAAGACTGATAATATTAAGTAGGTATAGAGTGTTCTTAGGGCCCGCCAGTACACCACCGAAAAGAATGACCAAATCCGTCGCTAGGGGGCTACTCTTGTTCGCTTAGCCTGCTTGACCCTTTATCCAACTTTGATGAGCTAAAGCATGAGAACATCAATCTGGTCTTATCATATGCAGGATTAAGTACCCTCCAACTTTTAATGAAGACAGTTTTCGATATTGTAAGTCCTTTACGAGAACCGAACCGAAAAATCGAAAAATCTCAAAAACATCCATATTGGGGTACATTTTTACCCCCCACGACTTACGCACACCTCCACAGAGGGGGAAAAGTTAGGATAGTCTTATTTGGCAACAAATGGAGCTATTAAAACAATAAAACCTTTTGTAAGAATTAAATCCGATTTTAATTCTAAGCCAATTGGGCTATATGGTAGTTTTAAAACTTAGAAGATCCGTTTAGAAGTTTTTGAGTTTGTCGCGTTCAAACGCGGCGGGGGACTTTGTTTTATAATATAGTACTAGCATTCCGCCCGGGACTTCGTTCCCGTGGGAATTTGGGGAAAATTATGTAGCCTATGTGTTAGTTCAGTGTGTCTTATAGTAACAAATAATTTAAAAATTTCGCCATCTGTTGTCGAGTATTGAATGAAGTTCAAATACTCGACAACAGATGGCGCCACTACACTTAATTTCCAAGTTGAAGGGTTGGAAAAGCCCTTATATCTTTAAAAACACGCCCTTTAGGTTAAAACAGGAACTTTCTTGTTCGAGGGGGGATAAAGGGCTTATCACACTATATAAGTCCCTTTATCGTGCTGGGACTCCTCTTTAAGTTTTATCGGCACGCACATTTTATTTACTTAGTTTTATTATATATAATGATGATATGATTAATTGCAGTGGTGGAAGATGTGATGTGACAAGTTACACAAACAGATTGTATTGGTCAATAGGGCCACTCAACGACGGGCCGACTACAGACCGCCTGTTAATGAGCATATCATGGGCTCTCACGCTGGTTACATTTACTGGTACTACTTACATTGTATTTTTTTTACCAGCCCATAAACGTCCCCAACGAGGGGCACGTGCCTCCCTTTAAAACACTAAGGAGATTATAAGTTTGTATGAAGAAATTTTTTTGGACATGTTGACTTGAAATTTTGTCAAGATATACCTTGAAGCAAATAAACGGACATGTGTTTCGCGATTTTTCAAAAATCGTCCCCTAAGAGGTGAATAATGAAATGGGTGACTAAAAGAGGTCTTTGCGCGTGCGAAGCCGCGGGGAAAAGCTATTTATTAATATTTAATATAATATTATAAAGAGGAAAGATTTGTGGTTTTGTATGTATGTAACGAATAGGTTCCGAAACTACAGGACCGATTTCAAAAATTCTTTCACCAGTAGGATGCCACATTATCCCTGAGTAACATAAGCTACATAATTTTCCCGATTTCCCACGGGAACGAAGTCCCGAGCTGGATGCTAGTTATTAATAAAACAATATGTCTAAACTGGATAAATAGATGAGCAAGCCTTACATATTATTAAGCCTTACCCCCACGATATATCAAAATTTTCGCGTCTCATATCCTATTAAATTATTCTTGGGAAGAGTGGCTGCTGGCACATTATGTTTTTAATTCACTACCAGTGATCAAATCCCTAATGAAGTACTTCATCTATTTTTATTGAAAAGCAACATTTAATTATGACAAATATTTCGGAATGGTTCTGATCACGACATTATAACTATTAAGATCCTATCTTCCTCATCGTATGGCTATCCCTGTGTCACTTGTCAAACCGCTGAGTGGCTTGGTTTAACGACTGTAGTCAATCGACAACAGCCGGGGTAGACGGCTGAACGTGCACAGAAATGCTTGAGATAAACTGCCACCATGGTCACCCATCAGATTCCCTGCTACCGTGTATACAGGGCTTTAGGTATCTCTCTTTCTACCTCTCGGGTGGTTAATCAGTCCATGAAACCGAACATCTTTCCCAAGGAACATAGGTCGAAATACGAAAAAAAAAATTTGAGTTCCTATACAAACTTCATCAGCATATAGCGCATTTTGTATGGGAGATCAAAATTTTATTAGGTATCTCTCTTTCAACCCGAGAGGTTGAAAGATAGATACCTAAAGCCCTGTATTATTTGACCTGATTGATCAGTTCCAAACAGTGAACGTGACAGGGCTAACAGCTACGAATAAAAGCGTTTTATAGGCAGATAGAACAAATTATGAATCTTATATATATTTATGTATTTTGACATCAATTTACTCAAAATATCGTCCGTAGATGTGAGGTCGAGAACCGATCTATGGTTTTCATTTTTAACTCAACTCAATGAGATGATTCTTTTGGAGATCTGCACCATCTTGCGAATCCTCATGAATGGGGTATTCTCCGCAACCATCATGGTCAATGAGACTTTGAGGTGAGACGGTCTTTTATTTTCTTTCTACTCTCACTACTGTACATCATATTTCATCTTATAACCCTCTCAATTTATGTCAAACATGGCATCAAGCGGTTTTTAAAACCACTGATGCCCAGCATACCACGTTAGGGATTGTAGGTGTGAGCTAATGTATGAGCGTATGTATCTTTTTTTCATCTGGAGGCGGGTGGCGCAGGACTGATCGAGGTGGAGATCCCTGGGGTAGGCCTAATTATGTCCAGCAGTGTACGTCTTGCGGGTGACATGATGATGATGATGATGATGTATCTTTTTTTGCTGTGTGGTGATCGGTTGAGAAGAACACAGCCCCATCTCTACCTTCAAACGCTCTTATAATTTTGTAAAGATTACTTAATTTTTTTACAGATTTCGCTATCGCCCCTTGTGCTTAGATTACAAGGTTGTTCAAATCTCGTTTGAAGCGCGTATACGCATCATCTGCGCGCTTAAAATACATCGTGCTAGGGATCTAAGGACATACTAATGTGACCTGCCTCCTATTCATCCATCCTAGGCAATAACATGTCAATTTGTTTTGAATCTGAGGTGGCATCCTATGGTCCCATGCGGTGTGGCCGGGGGTTAAAAAATCTGAATAAGTCTGGCAGCCTACAAAAATCTTTTCTGTTACATGGTTACAGGGATGAGTTCAACACTTGTATTTCCACAGTGAAGAATTTCTTGCACACGCACAATGTAGACAAGACCCTGAAGTCTCGGTTCCTGATTTATCTACAGTTGTGCTGGCATGGAGATAAGGTCAGTTTCCACTAATCTGTATATAAGGTGCTTTAAAATAGTTATCGTAACTTTAGATGGTGATTCTCTTCGTGAAACAGGCAAAATCTAAAAATCGACCCCGTATTCAGAATATGTATGTCCAAAAACATCTCTACACCGAATTTTGTCCGAATCGGAGCAACTTTAAAATTTGTGCAAACCAGATATTTCAACTTAAAAAAACCGTTGAAGGAGTGATTTTAAAGATTTGGCGCAATAGTGAAAAATGGCTGAATGGAACACCCAATCAGGTTGATACTTTTTTTATTGGCCGGCCTTTAGATTTTTAGGCCCAAAATGAATGATGTCCTTTGTATTCGTGTGCATTTGGAAAATCGATGATTGTCGAGACACATACATACATACGCTCACGCCTATAACCCCTAAAGGAGTAGGCAGAGCATCAGTGGTTCTAGCGAACTACTTAATGCCACGTTTGACACAAATTGTGAGGGTTATCAGATGGAACAAGTTGCATAATGATGAAAGGTGCTCAGCCTTTCACCCATTAAACAACAAAACCCTTGTATTTACTGTATACCTGGGAAAAGTTGATAACTGGCACATTCTAAGTTTTTTTTTCACTCCCAGTCCAGCATGAAAGGAACAAGGAATTAGAATCATTATAACTTTTTTTTTAAATTTTAGGCTTACTCCATATCCCATGAGGGAAATACTATTCTATACGATTTGCCGGCACATGTGCATAGGGAAGTAATGGCCAACCAGAGACATAGATACCTACAGAAACTTCGATTTTGGAGGGTAGGTCCTATTTCTTAGGTTTTTGTTTTTTATTTAATTTTTACAAATGTTATTGACGGCCGGCTGGTTTTGTAAAGTGGTATTGGCGCTGCCTCTCGATCGACGGGGCCTGGGTTCCATTGCCGGTCGGGGCAAATATTAAAAAAACAGATGTTTGTTCTTGGGTTGGTGTTCGTGTCTGTCTTTGTGTATGTTTCAGGGGACCAACGATGCACGGGAAAACCTTGTGTAGCGTTTATGTTTATATTTTTACCTGACTGCATGACGCAAAGGAGGGTAATGTGTTTATCAGCCTACGTATGTATGTTTGTACCTTTGTGGCACTATTTAGACCAAACGCGTGGGCCGATTTTGATGTACTTGTGATACGTCGTTGGATTCGTCCTAATGTATAAAAATTTATGAAAAATTTCGAAAAATCAAAATGGCCGATATTGGACGCCATAATGTGAAAAAGAAAAAAAAAAAGAAAATCGACGAACTATGTCAAGTGGGATATCGTCGAATAGGTATTTAAAAATCTTTTTATAGGTTTCACAGATCGTTTTTCAATCAGAATTATCGTTTAGGATCTACGACGATTTAAAGTAGATTAGTAACGATTTTTCACTTAAATTTAGGCTTTTAATTCGGAAATGTGTAATTCTTTATTTTCATAGAACATACAAAGCTTAATTATAATGTCAAAACTTAATTATAATGTAATAAAATTAACTTAATTAAAAATTAACAGTCGAAAAGCCCGCCTCGGAGCATACCCGGCTCAAATGTACCCATCACGCCGGCCGCGTTGCCGCGTTGGATGGCCAGCGAGATGTGCTGAACCAGGTATGATCCGGAGCGGGGGTCACAACCACGATCGCGCAGACGTCGCCCTAGCTCCTTAATAAATGTCTTTGCTTCCTCGCACCATGGTCCGCCCGTCTCTACCGCAAAAGGAACAAATAGATATTGCTGCAACAAGTCAGCGTATTTTGTGGTTTTTTGTTTGGCGGCATTTTCAGCGGCGGAACCTGCCTTCCTCACAGTATGTGGGGTGTGGGACGCTGCAAAAGTGCTCACACAGGTAGCATCCCACAAGAGGGAACGGCCTTTTTCCCATGGGACCAAAGTGAGGCCGTCTGGGCGCTTTCCATCCGTCCTGCTAAGGCCTGGGGGCTCTAGGACGCACGGTACATTTGCAGACACCAACGCCCTACGGATTATATCGTTAAGAGCGTGATGTCTGGGGAATCTTCCCGCGCTTCTAGCGCAGCTGAGCCCGTGGTGACCACTGGCGTCCACAGAAGTTCCGCAGGGACAACGATGAATCTCGCAAACCCTACACCCTAACCTCAGCGCGACCGCTACCCGTAAAGAATTATCATCTAGGTGCGTTCCGAGCTGAGGTGAGGGCAAGGCTTGGAGCCACGCGCCCGACTCCGGACACGTTGCCGCCTTAATCCTGGCCACTTCGATGCCTGTAAGTGATTCGGACAACTCCGACAGCTGCAACTTAGAGCTGAGATCGTCCCACGCTCTCTGAGAGTCCAGTCTTTCCGGTGGTTGGACATTGGGACACATTGTTGCCCAAGCTTCCATCGCGTCGTCGTGAAAAGGGATGCTGCATCTTCCACCGTCGACCCGAAGAATGCTATCAACAAGATCAGCAACCCCATACACCGAGGCAAGGAATGCAGGCAAACCAACGGTCTGCACACTCCTGATGCCCAAACCGCCGTACCTTACAGGTAGCACCGCCTGTCGCCACTGGTTGGCGTCGAACGTTACGTTGATGATGTTCTCCAGGGTGGCCTGGATGGTGTTATCTATGGCAGATATAGCGCTGGGGAAAATCCATGTTGGAGTGGTCCGAATCACATACGTTAGCTTGGGCAAGGAGAAGCAGGTACGAAAAAGGGTCAAAGCAACATGAGCCGATAATTGAACTAGATGTTTTTGAACCTGTCCGGAAATTGTTATTTTTTATGTAAGTGAGATATTATATACAGCTAATGAGGAGATCAATAAACAAATATAAATATCTGACCCTAAGTAAAAGTGTAAAAAAAAAAAATAAAAAAAAAAACGACTGCGTAGTAAAAACTGAACAAAAAAAGTAAGTCCAGTAGTCGAGACTTTTATTATTGAATAAAATAGCGATCATAACAATCGGGACCCATTATTAGGAAGCCGGATTTTTTATGGGTCCCGGCTGTTAAAATCGTTATGTTTTTTAATAGTTTTTTCTGTTTAGTTTTTATTACGCAGTTGGGTTTTTTATTTTATTTTATTTTAAATTTTGTATCTTATTCAATGACATTTGATAAAATATGGTCTGTACAGAAGGTGTATGTTTTTAACCCCCAACAAAACAGAGGGGTGTTACAAGTTTGACGTGTTTATTTGTGTATGTCTGTGGCATCGTACCTCCTAAACGAATGGGCCGATTACAATTTAAAAAAAAATTTTATTCTTAAGCTTACAGCATTATCAAAACTTATAATACTAATTAATTTATCTAAACATTTGCCAATTACAGACTTATAATTTGTTATCTTTACATACATGAATTTTAGTGGGTACATTTTTAATGAAATATTGTGAAATTAAATGAAAACAGCTAACTTAAATGATTTTTGTTTGTTTGAAAGCTGACGTAACCGAAATAGTTCTTAGCTTTGCTTTATCAAAACTGGTTCAGCCGCTGTTAAAAAGTTATAGGCAATCGAATATCAGTGATTAAACCAAAATTTTTAATTTTAGAGTTATTTGAGCTTATTATTTTGTAAATGAACTCCGCTGCGGGTCATACTCGGTGCAAAGGTTATTCATTACCATAAAAGGGTTATACTGCAAGTATTATGGGCATATTTGCACTAGGGATGCGCGGTGCGCGGGACTTCGTTCCCGCGGAAATTTGGAAAAATTGTGTAGCCTGTGTCACCCAGGGATAATGTAGTATTCTAATGGTGAAAGAATAATTAAAATCGGTCCAAAATTTTCGCAGCTTATTCAAAGCAAACAAACAAATAGAGCTTTCCTCTTTAATATTAATAAATATATATCCTTAGGATGCTATAAGTCCTGGACTGAGAGCAAAAGTAAATTTTTTAAATGTTTTATATTATGATTCAACGAGAATGTGATAAATTTTAGTGATCGTGATCGGTTGAGAATAACACCACCCCATCTCTTTCCGTGGGTGTCGTAAGAGGCGACTAAGGAAACACAAATGAGACCTGCCTTCTAGTAATCCATCCCAAGCAACGACACTTCATTTTTTTTCTGAATCTGAGGTGACGTCCTATGGTCTCATGCGGTGTGGTAGGCTCTGTAAAGGGCCGTCTGGTTCGCGACCACCCTCCTACCGAAGTCCGACGCCAAACAGCTTGCTGTATTCCGTCGGTGCGTGGGAGTGCCAGTGCCTTTATAGGTATTTTCTGGGTTAACTCGCTCCATCGTCGACCTCATCTTTGACCTTATGGTCAAGATTGAGGTCGAGAGTTAACCCATCTTATAATAATAATAATAAAAATTGTCAGTGAAAACTGTTTTTGGCTTACGTGTTACTTAATGTGTATAATTTATATGTATTATATTATGCTGTAAGTTTTCCTAAATAAATAGGGATGACGACAGGCGGGTATTTTGACTGATTTCACTATTCATAATTATTGACTTTTTTACTTAAATCTACATCAATATTATGAAGAGGAAAGATTTGTATTTTTGTATATTTGTAACGAATAAACTCAAAAGCGACTAGACCGATTTAAAAATTCTTTCAGCAATAGAAAGCTCCATTCTTAGCACGTTTTTACCCGTGTGATGATCGGTTGAGAATAACACCACCCCATCTCTTTCCGTGGGTGTCGTAGGAGGCGACTAAGGAAACATAAATGAGACCTGCCTCCTAGTAATCCATCCCAGGCAACGACACTTCATTTTTTTTTCTGAATCTGAGGTGTCGTCCTATGGTCTCATGCGGTGTGGTAGGCTCTGTAAAGGGCCGTCTGGTTCGCGACCACCCTCCTACCGAAGTCCGACGCCAAATAGCTTGCTATGTTCCGTCGGTGCGTGGGAGTACCAATGCCTTTTTAGGCATTTTCTGAGTTAACTCGCTCCATCATCGACCTCATCTTTGACCTTATGGTCAAGAGTTAACCCATCTTATAATAAAATAAAAAAAACGTGACATAGGCCACATCATTTTCCCAAATTCCCACGGAAAAGAAGGCCTTGGCAGAAATATAGTTATTAATAAATTGAACCAACTTTTTAATATTTTATTATATTTCTTTTTATAATTTTAGTATATAAATAAAGAAGCTATGCAATTTATTGCTGGTCACACTAAAATTTTCTATTGTGCACCTAATGAGGTGCTTCTGAACACGGGCGACATTATTGATGAAATAATCATTATCAGGGATGGATATTGTGAGGTTAGTAATATTTAATTTTTAATACATTTAACGATATAAATTTAAAAATCTGTCACTTTGGTCACCTCGATTGAATACATCAAAGGCAATCGATTTTGACCTTTGCGATACAAGCTTGACTTAGTACAGGGGTCACAAGAAAGCAGTTGAACACTTTGTACCTTAAGATCGTGTTTTGTGTATATTTTTTTGTAAACTGCCGTTTTAGTCATAAACATTATTTTATTTATTTATTATATATTTATATTTTTTTTTAGTTTAAGTTGGTAATGAGCTAGAATTGTAACTGGAAGATTACGGGTTCTGCATGTTGCGGATCTGCACCACTAAGATCGCCTTTTCGTATTTTTCATTAATTAGCCCTTGCTCAGAGGTGAAAGAAAACGTCTTGATGAAACTCGACTCCGGACCAATCGACTCCGGATCCAAGTCGGTCAATGCAAGGAAAACCTGTGCAAGTGGGGGTATAGTACAGAAAAGACATGATATGTGCCATTGTCTGAGAGGAGAAACCACATAATGAATGTGATTTCTCCCCTCAGATAATGGCACATATCATGTCATGCCCAGCGAGTCCGATCACCTGTACCTGTACACTGTTATTATTGTTTTTTTATATTGCAAATTGTAAAGTATTATATAAAACTATTTAATTTTAATGCATCAAATATATATATTAAAAATTACTGAGGAAAACTTCACTAGAAAATCATTCAGATTGATGGACGTGAGGTAATGTGTATTTCTCGATGTGTCATTGTATGTATATACGAAAACATTAAGTTGTAACGCTCACTCATTTAATTTCATTTTGCGACATTTATTCTAAAACCTAAAATGATTTGACATTTTATTTTATTTCGGATTGTAAATAAATTCTTTTACCCAAATTCGGGATTTCATTTTTTTTTACCTGACCCTTACACTCTATAAAAGATGCAGAATTTAAAACACCTTTGTTACAGGTTTATGATCCTGTTTCAAAAGAAGTCGTAGCCTTGGTAACCAGTAAAGCAGTCTTTGGTGAAATGGAGACCATTTTACGTAAGAATTCTAATATAATAATAAAAAAACATGGGCCCACCAACCAGCATTGGGCCAGCATTGGACTATGGCCTAAATCCCCTTCGTTTTTCGAAGGGAGGCACATGCCCTTCGGTGGGGACGTATATAAGCTAATAAAAAAAAAATTAAAACACTAACAAAATTTTTAAAGATTATTTTAAAGAAAAATTAAAAGATTTGTGCAAAATAGTTATATTTCCAGAATTGTGATGTCTGGGCGTCAATGAATTCCTACCCCAAAATTTAATGAAATCGTACGTTTTTGGTCTCTATTGATTTGTAAGCGTATAAAGGTTCGTACGTTTCGTTTTTTCCAGTTTTTTCAGAATTATCTATGTTTTTCGACAGTCACCTCTTAAATGTTGAGTTTTTTTTTGTCGAAAATGCTGACTTTTAGTCTCAAATATCTTATTGTCTACTAAAAATAGCAAAAAAACAACGCACGGACCTAGTTTTTCGTGTGCCTGACACTATATCAAAATTTTACAGAGATCCGTATTGTCATTTAGGGTTTGGAATCCGTTTGTATGGAAAAAATATCTTAGACGATCCTCCTAAATTTTCGTGGGATTGTAATTTTACTGGGCAAATTGTAATGTCGCGGGTGATTATAAATACACTAGTGAAATTTTACAATTTTCCAGTCATGTATACGTATAAGAGGGGAAAGGCTTTAGGCTGTTTTCACAAGTTTTTAACACATTTTAAAGAGTTACACCGTCGATTTATCGGAAATTCTCATTTAAAATGAAAATCGTGATAAGAATCCGTTATATTAAAATCTACATTATCTAACTATTATTAACTATTAATAACTATTAACTATTATCTAACTACTTTTTATCCGACTCCAAAAAAGGAGGAGGTTCTATGTTCAACTGTATGTATTTTTTTAATGTATGTTCACCGATTTCTCCACCAATTCTGGACCGATTTTCAAAATTATTTTTTTGTTCGAAAGAGTATAGAGGTAGAGAGGTGGTCCCATATAAATTTTATTGAAAATGATTCAGCGCTTTTAAAAAATCAACAAAAGCAAAAAAATACTACAAACCAGAACATCATCTAAATAAATGAGTGACATTTTCGTTTTCTGGTTATCTGCTAATAGGCATTGTAGGCTACAAAAATACTAGTTATCTACCTTGTGCGAACTGTTGTTGGGATTGAAGTCGGTGACTCATACGTTTTTTAACGTGGAAAATTATAACGTAGTACAGTTTCCGAGCTGTCACGCTAACTCCCTTATTCATAAACGTAATTTAAAATAACACCGTTAGGACCCTCGCGGAGAACATGTAAAAACGGATCGTTATGCTTAAAAATTATCATGCCAAAAAAGGATGATGCAAAAGTTTCCTTATGACAGTATAAATTATGCCACATTTATATCAAAGTAAATTAGGAAGGAAAAATTATGCTAGTATAATGAAACCGGCAAAAACATGTCGTACTGTTAAAGAAATAACATTTTTAAACATTTTTCTGCAGGCGACTACAGCACCTAAATTACGATTTTATGATGCGTAGATATGCATGACGCACTGCATTAAATCCAAGAAAAAAATACTACGGTAATATTCAGGACATAAACTAGATAAGTAGTTTACTGAAAACATGATTCAGCACTTTTGGTTCGATAGAAAAATCTTCCAAAGTCACCTCTAAATACCAATATTGTGTATCTTTTAAGCTGTAAAAACGATAGTAAAATGCACACAGGAACTTGAATTTGCTATCAAAATGTTCGTGATTGAACACTCTCGATAAGTAGTTAACGCATTTTTCGATTTAAAGCTGTTTTACCTTTCCATAAATCTTATTTTTCTAACTTTCGAACATGTTTTTACGCACGCACGCTTTCATAGTCCGTAAACTTCGTGTATCGACACTGTTCGCACTGCCGGCCCAGGCCTGTTGAGAGACGGAGATGGCACGATTCCTATGTGTGCTACCTTTATGGATGAATAAGGGGGTAAGTGTGTGTGTGTGAGTGTGTGTCTATGTTATTAGATTAGATCATTTATTCAAACAGTATCAATTTCATAATTACAATGGATGTCAAAAATGTCAAAGAATAACGTTTTCGTTAAATATAAAAAAATATGAATATTGAATAAAAAGTATAAGAATAATGTCAAACAAATAAAAATTAAATAATAACAATAAAAATCAGTACCAGATTGTACTTACTGAAATCAATATTATACAAATACTATAAAATATAATTACACGATAATCCAATTATCTTAATGTCCAATTAATTTATTTGATATTTAAAATACTATATCAGTAAACTCTTTTAACGAATATTTCAGGGGTTCCCGTCTATCATTCTGTTCGCACCGTTACTAACGTGCAACTGTACACAGTACCGAAGAAGCACATAATGAAGGTTTTAATCACGCCTCAGTTTATGGACGCGATTCACTATTGCCAGAAACGACCAGTGAGATTCATTTTTTAATGCTACACACTCAAAAGCTCACGCTATGGTTTTTCCTTGTATCGTGGTCCCTATGGAACATTCAATAAAAACAGACAGACACGCCCACGGCTCGAGAATAAAACATCTGCTTTTTACACAAATATTTGCCCCGACTGGGAATCGAACCCAGGATCCATCGATCAAGAGGCAGCGCCACTATCACGCGACCAGATCGGCCGTCAGCAATTCAGCATAAGCTTTACCTATTTGAATCTTACACTTATTATTAAAAGACCTAAAGAAACCGGGTGTCACAGAAATCCCGCCTCGTGGTGGTGTGTTGTGTCGTCTTGTGTTCTGTTGTGTTTAGTGTGAAATTTTAATATTCTTATATATGTTACAGTTAAAACTAGTAAGTAGATAGAACGCGTTTTTCCTAGTTAGAACTAGTTTTTACTTAATGCCTTTGTTAATACTAGAATTGACTAATGTCTAAATCAAATATCAGTTAAAACTAGTTTCTGCAAGACAAAACGCGTTTTCCCGAAGCGAGTCAGTTAAAACTGTTCCGACCGAGGTAAGAGTTCACCATACCTTATTCTGATTGGCTTGCTGAGGTTATGTTGTGGGTTATGTTGTTGTTGTGCTTACCGTTTAACGCAACCAAAGTCTTTTCTGGCACTTCGCCGGCCGCTGCCGCGGCACGCTCGCTTCGCTCGCTCGGCTCGTGCGTTGGGGGTCGCAGTTCTAACCTAACCTAACCAACCCTTAACGGATTGGTTAGACTAGGCTACTAACAAACCTAACCTATAGTTTCTGCCCCGATATAATCTCCGCGGGGGGGGAGTTTTAACTATAGCTAGTTTTAACTATAGCTCAATGTGACAACTAGTTTTATCTGAAAATCAAATATGTCAGTGGTAAATTCTAGTTTTAACTGATTATTTCTAGTTTTAACAAAGGCATTAAGTAATAACTAATTTTAACTAGGGAAAACGAGTTCTAACGAAAAATGGGTTTTAACTGTGACATATATAACATTGGAGGTCCTGATTCACTGACTCATCAACGCCCAGCCCAAACCCTTAGACCTAGAAAGCAGAAATTTTGCAAAAAGTTGTCTTTTACAACGAAGGCACGCACTAAGAATGGATTTTTCGAAATTCAACCCCTAAGAGGGTGAAATGGGGGTTCAAAGTTTGTATGGAGAAAACAATTTTTTTGGACATTTTGACTCGAAGCTTCGTCAAGATATACCTTGAAGCAAATAAACAGACACGTGTTTCGCGATTTTTCGAAAATTCATCCTCCAAGGGGTCAAGAATGAAATGGGTGACTAAAACTTTAGGGGTTCATCTTGTTTCTTGTACTTTGATATGAGTCACTAGCATTCCGCTCGGGTCTTCGTTCCCGTGGGAATTTGGGAAAATTATGTGACGAAGGTTACTCAAGGATAATGTAGCATCCTAATAGTCAAATCTAATCTAATCTATGGGTACCGCACAACAATGTACGACCAATAATTAGAAGCCAAGTAATTGAACGGATCAATATTCCGAGTACATGTAACTTCCCATTATTCGTCGTACCAAGCCAATAATGTACGAGCACGACCAATGATCAGCAGCCAAATATTGCACAGGCTAATAATTCATGTACAGACAGGAGCACGTCAGATTACCCACCTGCACTACGAAAGTCGACGATATACCTATCGAGCGAGATAATGGCAAATTCAAGAACAACATGAATAGCCTGATGTGCTGCCGTGTGTACAAACAATGGATTCCAAATATCGGCAATACGTGGCTGTACAATTTAGGGAGTCGCAAAAACCTAAGGCAAAAACACATTTCTGCAAGACACGCGTGGAAACGATCTGTCAAAAGGGGCCCGCATAGTGCTGTTCCACATTGCGTGGACTGGTAGTGTTGTGTCCTCTTACGTCGTTTTCGTTTTCACCCTATGTTTGGCTTGATTGACAGGAATTCCAAGTATGCCTGAAACGCCGGGAACCTTTTTTAAATTATGAGCCACTGCCACCAGTGACCAGTCGCACGATTTTTCCGCGCCTGCGCAAGCATCAGATTGACTACGCATACCTCTACCCATTCCAACGTCTTGGATTTTTCTCTGTCTTAAGGCAAGTTTTTTGTTTAGTCAAGATTTAGATTGATTAGAACGTAGCGTAGGGCGCCCTGTTGCTGTGGGGTGACGGTATTCGTAAGGTAGCGGGCAGTGGTTGGAGGAGGAGAGCTGAAGACCGAGCTCAGTGGCGTGCCATAGGAGAGGCCTATATGTCCAGCAGTGGACTGACACAGGCTGATGATGTATGAGATTGATTAATTAGATTGAGTTCAAGAGTGAATACATTTCTTAATTTAAAAAAAAGTTTATTTTCACGTGTTTCATGTGGGATCACTTTACACATTACTTAACACACTTGGTTCGTTACCAGTAGGTAATGAGCCAGACATGTAATCGGAAGGTTACGGGCTTATACCACTATATTCGTCTTTTCGGATTTATGTACGGATTTTTCATTAATTATAACTTACTCAACGATGAAAGAAAACATCAAGATGAAACCCGTACGTCTAAGAAAATTCGTTTTGTGTCACCCAAAAAGGCGCATGTTGACGTCGAGTTGGGGGAACCAGCCCGTCTTACAATTAATTATAAGGTGCGCGGCATTAGGCCACCGTGGTGGACTATAGCTTAAATCCTCTTCATGTTTCGGAGCGAGGCCCGTGCCCCTCGGTGGGGACGTATATTATGGGCTGACAATTGTATTCGTGCGAGGTTATCGGTGTTTTATGAAAGCCCTGTATAATCTTGAACCCATGACCCAGGATTAGATCTCTTGGTACTCTAACCAACTGAGCTATCGTGTCTTCATGTCGAACGGCGAAATTTACCATTTACACCAGTTGTCTTAAACATTCTAGGTCGCAAAAAATAGCCACGTCCTGATTTTTTGGAATGTTGTTAGGATAGATACCAATAGTGTAAAACCAAATTGGCAACCTCGAAAGACCTGTGCTAACTTCGTGGTGCTCGAAAAACCTCGGAGTTTTCGGCCTTTTTTTAGTTTTTCGCTTACACCATCTAAAATATGCATTTTATGACACTTCTAAAGAAGATACAATTATCAACAATTTGAGCGCAACCTCAGCGCTGTATGTCTAACAGATCTCGAGAAATAGCAATACAATACAATACAATATACTTTATTTGCACACAAAGACATACAATACAATTAACAGAACATAAAACATAGTGTACAACAAGGCGGCCTTATTGCTAGGTAGCAATTTCTTCTAGGAAACCTTAGGGTAGGACAGCAGTAAGGTAAGAAGTAGTTGGTGGTGCATAAAATTAAATACATATTAATAATACAAATAAACAAATATATAAGTATACATATATATAATTATATAAAAATAAATATATAAAATAAGTATAACATACATCTATATATATACATACATACGAGCAGCAAATGTAAGGGACAAAACAAGCTTAGTAAAGTGGATAGAAGCAAAGACAGTGAATCAAGAGCCTAGCTAGGGAGCGGGAAGGGAAAGGAAATGGGATTTTGTTCGAATACTAAGCATATTACGTCGTACTTCGTCGTGTTACGTACGTGGTGGGGTGGTATTCGGTGGTATTTGCGCCAAACATTTTCTTTCCCTAAAAAATATCTATGAATCACATTGTTTACAGGTATGTGTTCCCGCGGTTCACGATCCGTCCTGATGGGGCGTACCTGCGCGGTTATGAGTGGTTCCGCGCTGCCTGCGCCTTCCTCTACGCGGTCCTTGCTCCGGTGTACATTTGGATCAAGCATGACATGATCTTCTTCGTCTACCTCCGCACGTTTCTAGATATTGCCGGTCTTTTTGACATGTAAGTGCATATTTAGTATTTTTTCTTTCGACTACTTAGATCCAAAACAGTGCAGAAATGTTATATGAAATCTCATTATTGAACTGTTTTTAATGCACTGTTTCTTTTTTAACTTAATTTAAATTTACCACAGAGGTTTAATTTTTCCCATTAAATCCTTACTAATATTATAAATATGCGAAAGTAACTCTGTCTGTCTTTCTATCCGTCTTTCACGCCTAAACTCGCAAAAACCTAAACCGATTTTGATTTTCATCAAAATCGGTCTAAACTACAGAACCGATTTTGATGAAATTTGGTACAGAGGCTCTAATCTAGAGCCTGAGAAAGGACATAGGCTACATTTATCCTACATTTGGGCACGATATAACGTATAGTCCACGCTGGCGGAGCCGCGGGCGGAAAGCTAGTATAATATAAAGTGTATGCACTAGATCAAAAGGATGAAAATAAAAATTGGTTGAATAAAACTTACTTGGTGAAAAAAAAAACAAATGGCGCACATTCTGTACGATTCGATTGTAAAACTGTCAGATTTTGTTTTCATTAACTTGAGTTTTTTTATTAGGTATATTTTATAACGGTAGGGTAAATTGATAGTTGAAAGAAAAGTAGATTACGCACCTTGCTAAAGTGAGTAATTAATGCACTAGTGTTAATTTAGTGCCCTCACATGCGCTCGGGCAGTTCGGGCACCAACATAACACTCGTTTAATAACTCACTTTGCGCTCGATGCAACAAACTGCGTGAGGGATATTCACAAATAAGCTTAGTAAGGGATATAAGTGCTTAGTAAGGGAATGAGAAATTTTGCCACTTTACTCGAAGGCACGATAGCTCAGTTGGTTAGAGCACCAGGAGATCTAATCCTGGGGTCGTGGGTTCAAGTCCCATTCGCGCCGAATATTTTTCTTACCTACTCTAAAAATTATTAATGTAAGTGCATATGTCATCGGAAAATTGGAAAAACGGTAATATTACAATTAATAGTCACCCGCGACATTACAATTTGCTCAGAAAAATTACAGTTCCACGAAATCTGAGGGAAATTAAGGAAAGTTAGGTTAGGTATGTTATACAAGGCTTTAGGTAAATCTCTTTCAACCTCTCGGGTGGTTAATCAGTCCATGAAATTGAACAACTTCCCCAAGGAACATAGGTCAAAATACGAAAAAAAAAAACTCTTGACCCCAATCTTGACCAAGGTCATAGATGAGGTCGACGATGAAGTGAGTTAACCCAGAAAGTGCCAATAAAGGCACTGGTACTCCCATGCACCGACGGAACACAGCAATCTGTTTGACGTCGGACTTCGGTAGGAGGGCGGTCGCGAACCAGACGGCCCTTCACAGAGCCTACCACACCGCATGAGACCATAGGACGACACCTCAGATTTTAAAAAAACTGAGGTGTCGTTGCCTAAGATGGATTACTAGGAGGCAGGACTCATTTGTGTTTCCTTAGTCGCCTCTTACGACAGCCACGGAAAGTGATGGCATGGTGTTATTCTGAACCGATGACCACACGGCGTGAAATAACGCATATTATTATTTGTCAGAATGCAGCGAATGCTCATTGGCTATTACGACGAGCGAGGTCTTCTGATCTCCCACCCGGCCAGCACCGCAGCTCACTACGTGAAAACAGCCTTCATTGTCGACTTCCTGGGGGTGGCGCCATTCGAGCATTTGGATAAAAGCCGAACACAAATATATGGTTAGTAAAATATTTTTTTGTTTGTTATTTATTTTCACAATTTATCTTTATTATACTGTCAAAAGATTGTTTTAATATAAGTTTAATTTAAGTACTTTTGTTAATAATAAAATAACAGTGGGCTGATTCGGTAATTGATTATTTAATGTCACCTAATCATAATTATTAATCAGAAAGTATATTGTTTAAGATTCTCGCTGTTATTTTCACTAGTTCTAATATACACATCAACACGGTCTAGGGACATTGCACGATTTTTCATACAAAAGAGGTCTGTTTGAGAAGCTATAAAAGCATACTCGAGATAAATGGAGGGCTATAATTTTCAGACGAGCAAGTGCTAAACCTGGATTTTCAATTCTAATCAATAAATTTTGTTTTACTTGAAATGTATTAAAACGTGACAATTTTTTTTTAAAATGCGTAACTTCGACTATTTTCATACAAAAAGCAGGCAAAAATATCATTTTCGTTTTCGTTACCGTCACGTTTTCCAAATGTAAAGTAAAACAAAATTTATTGATTAGAATTTAAAATTCAGGTTTAGCACTTGCTCGTCTGAAAATTATAGCCCTCCATGTATCTCGAGTATGCTTTTATAGCGTCTCAAACGGACCTCTTTTGTATGAAAATTCGTGCAATAACCCTAGACCGTGTTGATGTGCGTATATTATAATGGGTTCTTACCAGGATTTTTGTTATAAATGTTTATCCGTGATCATGGTGCGTGCAACAGCACCGTAATATCCGAAATTCATTTAAAACAAAAGTCGCAGTAAGAACTTGTCACTATATGTTTAAAACTAGTAAGGAACTACTATTATTTTATGGTAAGGCTATTTCCATTAATAATAGGCTTTTGACCAGAATCTAGCTCAAGATCGAAGATACGGCCGAGGATGTAGCAAGCTCACCCAGAAGAATCCTATTCAACGTTTCTTAATATACGCACGACAAATTGTGCTTATAACTTTTTTGCTTTGTGGTGATCGGATGAGAATAACACCACCCCATTTCTTTCCGTGGGTGTCGTAAGTAGGCGACTAAGGAAACACAAATGAGAGCTGCCTCCTCTTAATCCACCTCAGGCAACGACACCTCAATTTGTTCTGAATCTGAGGTGGCGTCCTATGGTCTCAGGCGGTGTGGTAGGCTCTGTAAAGTGCCGTCTGGTTCGCGACCACCCTCCTACCGAAGTCCAACGCCAAATAGCTTGCTGCGTTTCGTCGGTAACACAGCAAAAAAAATTACTTTTGCGATTTGAACACATAATTTTATTCTAAGACGGGTCTAAATTCGCATATAATTATGTTACGTTTTTAACGTCGGGAACAAAGGGTAAAAACATAATATGCTTTTTAGCATATTATGTTTTTACCCTTTGTAAAAATTCATATTAGTAAAAACATATTATGAATTTAGACCGGTTTTAGTATTAAATTAAATTGTACTTTTTTTTTACCAACCCATGTACGTCCCCACCGAGGGGCATGCGGGCCTCCCTTGAAACACGAAGGGGATTTAATCCATAATCCACCACACTGTCCTAATGCGGGTTGGTGGACCGCTCGTCTTTCAAAAATGAATTTTCTTGGACTGGGTTTCATCACGATGTTACTTAGGGACGAAAAACTTCGCCACTTGAATTGATGCCACGATAGCTCAGTTGGTTAGAGCACCAGGAGATCGTTAGTCCCTTTTTTCTTTCCCTAAAAAATTATTTGGCTTTTTACTAATTGTAAATAACTATTTCGATTCACAGTAAAAAATGATATGTATCTTGTGCCCGACTTGTACCAGTTTCTCCACTTCAACCGTGTACTGCAGATATACCGCACCATTAAAACACTGGAAACCTTACAAGATGTTATCCAACGACGGGATATCATGCTTGTGTAAGTTTCAATTAAATCTGTACAATATTACACTCACACCCTACGTAATTTTTTTTGTTTAATTTATCCTTTTAGCGAAAGGCAAAGGAAATTATGTCCATGCAGCCATGTCTTCAGTGAAAAATCTTCTTTCTCTAACTTAACCTAAGCCCTAAGCTCGTCATGTTCTGCGTAAAACCGGATGCGTAAAACCGGATAGCGAGAAGCACAACCGCGAAGATCTTTATCTGTACCAAACGGAGCAGAAACACTGTTATCACTTGAATGTTTTATCACTACACGAATTTTAGTCAATTTATACTGTATACTCTGTAATCAATTTATACGTATACTCTAGCTGTAATCACTATTATACATTTAACAACTTTTTCACGCAGAAAACGAACATTTAATTGCCCACGCTGCGCTGAGTTCCCGCCAAAGACCCCTCACACCTGTATAAACTCACGCCAATTTTTTAATATATTGATTTTTCACTTTCGGGACAGGCAAAGGAATCTATATCCATCCATCCTGTCCAACGTATTTCTTCTGAATAATGACGTTTTATCATCAAAGAGGTCAAAATACAGGAAAAGTTGTAAAAAAAGGAAGCCTTGTGGGTTTTTTGGCAGTCCCTTTTCAAAGAGATTAAAACACGATCAATTTAAATATTACATAAGCGGTGAAAAATTCCAGAAAAATGCACAGATTCCGATTGTCAGTGGGCATGTTTCTTCATACCATGTTTATTATGGGCATGTTTATATACCTTAAATTAACGAAATATAAGGATTATTTAATAGCCAAATAAACAGAACATAGATCGAGACATGGAAAATAATATTTCACCCCTTATGAAATGGGTTGCTTTAGGAAAGTTATTACGTTTCATGGGGAGATTCATTCCTAAATTTTCTTTATTTTTATTATTATTATAAGATGGGTTAACTATTGACTATAAGGTCAAAGATGAGGTTGACGATGTAGCGAATTAACCCAGAAAATGCCCATAAAGGCACTGATACTCCCACGCACCGACGGAACACAGCAAGCTGTTTGGCGTCTGACTTCAGTGGGAGGGTGGTCGCGAACCAGACGGCCCTTTACAGAGCCTACCACACCGCATGAGACTATATAGGACGAGACCTCAGATTCAGAAAAAAATGAAGTGTCGTTGCCTGAAATGGATTACTAGGAGGCAGGTCTCATTTGTGTTTCCTTATTCACCTCTTACGACACCCACGGAAAGAGATGGGGATGAGAATACTCAACCGATCACCACACGGTCTTTAACTGATATAATTTCACCACATAATATACTTTTTTTGTAAATATGTATATGCCATATACATACATAAACACCAAGACTCCTCACAAATACTTGAAAATACGATTTTATATATTTTTATTTACAGTATCAAGTACATGCCAGTATTCTTAAGTATGGTATCCGTGATTACGGCGGTCGTACTTGCAGGATCGGCTGACAAATATCAAAAATCAGGTACTTTTATAGAAATTAAGTTAGCATGGAAGCATAATAAGACTCAGTTTTTTTTTAATTTATCAAACATGATTCTGAGCGGAATACGAAGGAAACATGAGCGGTTTAGCTTTGGTAAACACGTTCAAACTAACTGCAATCAGGGTGTTGGTTCATTTCGAAAAAAGGGTGTAAGGGGCAGTTTAGCAAGAACAAAAATTCTAAATTAAGCTCATCATTTAATAATTTTCCGGTGCAATTATTTTCTCTGTTTTTTTACTAGATTCTTATTATAAATTCCAAAGGTTATGACGATAGATGGATAGTAGAATGTTTGTTACACCTTCACGCAAAAACTACTCGACGGATTTTGGTAAAATTTTGAAGAAATGTAGCTTGGACATCATACTTTTTTATACAAAGGCTACATAATTATCTCAAACTCCAAAATCTTAATATATAAAATTGAAGGACCTTATTTGTAAAAAGGGCTATTGTAGAATTTCTGATTATCTGTTAGACAAGCAACCATGGGAATAAATTGCTCAGCTCCAGAGTTATTCAGATACTAAATCAATTAAAATTAGAAGTAAGAAAATCTATATGATTTACTTAAAAAGAGCGACCCTCGGAGTTTCTTGTCTATTCTTCTCCTGAGGAAGACTGCACCTTTGCGAAAAGGCGCAAAGTCAGAAATGCTGATGTAATTCACTATTTTGCTGAATGATTTATATTGACATGAAATTCCCACGGGAACGAATTCCCGGGCATCTTGTTATTTAATAAATCCAGGTTATAGGAGAACACCTTAACTGATGTTATTGAAAATTATCTAGATGACACGGGTGTTAAATGGCAAATCTTCTTAGAAGTCGACCCTAAACACGGATCCTGGGTTTGGTTATACAACGAACGTGTCTGTAAGTAGCTTTGTTCTTTGTCTTCACCGAGATGGGACTACGTTTCACAGACGTTACTAGCTGGTCGGAGTGCTGTCATCGAGTATCGATTTGAATTTAAAATTCAATTTCCGTAATCAAGAATCAAAATAAAAGAGGTGAAAGCAATCCGGAGCCAAGGGTAATTCGATGATAGACGTCCAAGTGTCTTAGACGTGTGCAAAAGTGTTAGGAAGCGTATACTCTGTATAGTAAAGTCCTGTATAAATCAGCTCTGCGGTGTCTCCTTCACTACGTCCCCATTAGACCCCAGCACATGGCGTATTTTTAACGCGCCGACGACTTGCGTTCCTGAAGAAGGCGCGTTTCCAGCGCCGTAAATGCCGATTTTTGCGTTTTCATAGATTTACACGCGCGTGTGAAGCGCGTTCGAAACTCGTTTGCATCGCTGTATCTGCGCGTATACGCGCTGTAAACGCGCGTTTCACGATCGCCCCGCGTGTGCTGAGGTTACAAGGTTGCGTTCCAATCGCGTTTGAAGCGCGTATACACGATTTTGGCGGGTGCAGAATTACGCCAGTCTTATCGAATATTAAAATAACAAACAAACGGCTAGTTCTGATTTTTTATATGTTGTTAGGACCATTAGGAGTAGTGGTCCTGGAGACAAAAGGATTTACTCCCGATCACTATAGCCTGCGACTTCGCCGCGTTTACTACTAGTCCGAACTACCGGGACCACCGAGAAATTAGAACAATATTCTACTATATAAAAATAAGTCGGGTTTTCCTTCCTGACGCTATAACTCCAGAACGCACGAACCGATTTCCACGGTTTTGCATTCGTTGGAAAGGTCTCGGGCTCCGTGAGGTTTATAGGATACTATTTATTAAAAAAAAATTAGGACGCGGGCGGAAAGCTAGTCTTCTTCTACTATATAAAAATAAGTCGGGTTTTCCTTCCTGACGCTATAACTCCAGAACGCACGAACCGATTTCCACGGTTTTGCATTCGTTGGAAAGATCTCGGGCTCCGTGAGGTTTATAGGATACTTTTTATTTAAAAAAAATTAGCACGCGGGCGGAGCCGTGGGCGGAAAGCTAGTTCAATATAAATTAAGGATTTGTATTCAGAATACTAAAAAAAGTGCAAAGATTTTGCGGTTTATCGAGTGCTGCAAAGTTAGCACAGGTCTTTCGAAGCTGCAAACTTGGATATACGATACAGTTAGTGGTCCTAACAACATTTATTAAAATCAGAATTAGGCGTTATTTTGTTTTTTGGACATTTCTCGTTTTAAATATGACTGACGTAAATAGACAATACGGTTCATCAAATGCTATACTTGTTTTTCATTTATTTATTTGATTATCTCTGTGTGAAATGTGCTGTTTCTGCCTTTGTTGTTGCTGTTTGTGCATGTGTTGTTGCTGTTTTGTGCGTTTATTGTTGTGTTTATGCGGTTATAGGTCAATAGAATATATCCAACAAAAAATTCAAATCGGATTTAAATCCTATAAGAGATTTTATTGTTTTAATAGCTTCATTTGTTGCCAAATAAGACTATCCTAAGTTTTACCCCTCGGCGGAGGTGTTCATAAGTAGTGGGGGGTAAAAATGTACCCGAAAAGGGATATTTTTGCGATTTTTCGGTTATATCTCGTAAAGGACTTACAATATCGAAAACTGTCCTTCATAAAGATTGGAGGGCATTTAATCCTGCGTAGGATTAAGCATAGAGTGGTTGTAGGACCTGCCAGTATACCACCTGAAAGAATGACCAAATCCGTCGTTAGGGGACCACTCTTGTTCGCTTAGCCTGCTTAACGCTTTATCCAAATTTGATGAGCTAAAGCATGAGGATGGGTAGTCCAAAAAATATGAATCTGGTCTTATCCTATGCATGATTAAATGCCCTTCAATTTTTATGAAGGACAGTTTTCGATATTGTAAGTTCTTTACGAGATATAACCGAAAAATCGCAAAAATATCCCTTTTGGGGTACATTTTTACCCCCCACCACTTACGCACACCTCCGCCGAGGGGGAAAACATAGGATAGTCTTATTTGGCAACAAATGAAGCTGTTAAATCCGATTTGAATTCTAAGCCGATTGGGCTATTAATTATTGTCTTGTACCCCCAAATAAAGAGCTTACTTACTTACACACAGCATCACGTCGGGTTACACATTTGCACTTACAAAACCGAATCACGAGCGACATAAGGGGACCGTCAAGGTCAAACATGTGTAGCCTGATGTGCTGCCGTGTTTATATGTCACCGGAATATAATAAGAATCGTTAGTTGAACATTTTTCGAGGTAGTTTATCAACTATCGGAAAATCATACACGGCAATAAATAATAAATAATAATAATAATCT
This sequence comes from Aproaerema taeniolella, assembly GCA_949987775.1. Classification (NCBI taxonomy): domain Eukaryota; kingdom Metazoa; phylum Arthropoda; class Insecta; order Lepidoptera; family Gelechiidae; genus Aproaerema; species Aproaerema taeniolella. The sequence goes on along the minus strand of OX465246.1, from coordinate 1,696,952 downwards.
TTTTTTTTTTAACACCAGTAGCCCATATACGTCCCCACCGAGGGGCACGGGCCTCCCTTCGAAACACGAAGGGGATTTAGGCCATAGTCCACCGCGCTGGCCCAATGCGGGTTGGTGGACCGCTCGTCTTTCGAAAATTAATTTTCTTGGACGGACGGGTTTCATCACGATGTTTTCCTTCACCGTTAAGCAAGTGATTATTAGAAATCCGTACATAAATCCGAAAAGACGAATTTAGTGGTACATGCCCGCACCAGGATTTGAACCCGCGACCTTCCGATTACAAGTCTGGCTCATTACCAACTGGGCTAACACCGCTATACTATAATCATAGTTTAATCATAATCATAGTTGAAATGTACTGTAATCATAGTTGAAATGTATTATTAACGTATACATTTCCGGTAATTGATCAATTTACGGCGTCTCGCGGTAAAATTATCCGACGAACGCGATGGTGTACGCTGATTGGTTTAAAACTCGAGGTGTTCGCTGATTGGTTAAATGTCTCACTTAGAACTGCGACAAGTAGGTTTGTTAGTAGCTGAACCCAACCAACCCGTTTAGGGTTATGTCGCATCGACCATTCAGATAACAGTGTATAATATTACGGATGTCAGTTTAACGTAAAAATGTACACTGAGCAGCGATTGGTCCATTCGTATATGATTTGACGTGTGGCAAAATCGTTAGTTGATAAACTTACAACCAAGCAGCGTAAGTTGATCAATTAGCTAAAATTGATTGCGTTAAATAATACATTTCAACTACCGCCTATGATTTGCCGATAGTTGATAAACTACCTCGTAAACTGATCAAATTACGATTCTTATTAATTTCCGGCGACATATACATACATGTGACGCGCTTTTGTCCACCATATTAGATTTAGTATGACGTTCCTTAGCTCTGACTAAGTATTGCCATCCGGACTAAACGCAAATGCAAAATCTGTTGAAGGTAAATGTATTTGAATTCAGTTGCAAGATTTGACCCAAAACATAGATTGCCAAAGTTAATAAAAATCTTGTAAAAAAGATATAGGGACCCACCCGCCAACTCCGGGCATTTTGCTCAATTTTTTATTTGATTGCATTTAGTAAGGTACAATATCACCGAGTCCGGGTTCAAGTTTATACTGACTACCTGCTACTGGGTACTTGACGAGGTCACCACTACTTCATTTCGGAACTTTGCTGCCACCAACCAGACAGTTTTAGCCACGTTAACTATTGGAAGTTTCATAGGTAAGTCTGCTTATTCCTAGTTATTAATACGGGTGCGCTCTTGACCACAATCTAGCATAAAGACGAAAATGTCGTCGAGGATGTAGTAAGCTCACCAAGAAGAAGCCTTTTCACTCTTACTTCAAAGAGATTCGGGTTATATGAGCTCGTAAAACAGGCGAAGGCAGGGAATTCCATTCCTGGGCAGTGTGCAATATAAAAGATGATGAAAAGCGTTCAGTCCGAATCCGCGGGATTTCGACAAGTTAAAATGGTACCCCGCAGTGCGTTTGGAGGTCCGATAGAAGAAGGGAGCTGATGGAATGAGCTCATGCAGCTCTTGTGCACACTCTCCGAAGTACATCTTGTAAAAAATACATAGGCGCAAGTCACTTTGCGTCTATGAGCTAGGACCAGCTTCTTGTCACCGATTAGTCGTCTGGCTCTGCAATCCACTGAGTTCAATACGGCTAGCTGTTATTTGGCTGAATCATCCCAAAGGTGGCTGCAATACTCTATGCATGATCGTACCTGTGCCTTATAAAGTGGGGTATTGTAGCATACTGGCTGCTTAACTCGTCAATGCCTTATCACCTCGGTCGGTGGCCATGACAAGACTAACTTCACAGTAAACTGTGCATAAATTGGATGTACTAGACAGTCGTCTCCACAAGGTCACGAACTCTTTTATGGGTCAATGTATACGGTTCTATAATAAGATTCCCATGTGTATTCAAAATTTATCTTTGGATAAATTTAAGACAGTGATTAAACAAAAACTTTGCAAAAAGGGCTATTACAAAATTTCTGATTATCTATCAGACAGGCAGCCATGGGAATGAACTGCTCAGCTCTAGAGTTATTTCAGATTTAGTTAAAATTAGTAAATAAGAAAATTTGTAATCCGATTAAAAAGAGCACCCTCAGAGTTTCTTGCCTGTTCTTCTCTGGGGAAGACTGCACCTTTGCGAATAGGCGTAGAGTCAGTAGGATCAAAAGAACGAATGCGTATGTATGTATTTAAATCATTTAATGTATGTTTGTATGTATTTCATTGTAATCTTGACTTGTTTTAAGTGACATCCTGAATGTCCTATAAAATAAAGATTTTTCTATTCTATTCTATTCTAGTGTTTCAGCGCACAGATAGTGACGGTGCACTCAAGACAAGTATGCTATTCGCTGCTGGTATTCTTAACCAAGATCCAGGCTTTATCAGGTCAAGTCATTACAGTAACGGTCTTCTGATTACCCTGCTGATAGGGGAACCTTGACCAGATTGGATCAAGGGATATGGTTTAATTCAGTGGCCTAAATGTGCAGATTTCCTCACAATGTTTTCCCTTATCGAAAGACCCGCTGATTGATAAACCGTAACCTAGTATTTACTTTATTCGCGAGACCAAAAGAGGGGTGTTTTAGACCAAATGTATGGGAAATAGTAGTGCTAGTACGTACTAGTAATGTATGAATACCAGCTAACCTGGGCCGACGGCCAATTTTCAGCTATCAGGTTCTGAAGGTACTTCCAACAACTACTCACTTGTCTTGAAGTCTGGCTGCTGATATCTTATAGAATATAATTAATTAAATATAAAAATTAATGTTCAACACCGCCAGACACTCTCCGTCGGCTGTAATTCTTGTCAGACGCTTTACAGTTCGCAAGTAAATTATGCGATTATACCTACAATCTGAGCCGTGATTTTTGTATATGATGTTCAGGAAACTATAACCATACTTTTTATAGCACCCAGACTTCAAGACAAGTGAGCAATTTTTGGAAGTACCTTCAGAACCTGGTAGCTGAAAATTGGCCGTCGGCCCAGGTTAGCTGGTATTCATACATTACTAGTACGTACTAGCACTACTATTTCCCACACATTTGGTTTATGAGAAAATAAGTAAGGTCTGGCGGCCCTGGGATCTTGGTCTATTTTAAGTATTACGTGTGTGTCTGTCTTTGACATCGTAGCTTCTAATTGAATGGATCGACTTTAAAGTGGTTAAACTGGTTTATTTTTTCCAGTAACTAGTTTCATGACATTTATTGCCATGCGTATAATAAGTATCAGATCAAACGTGAACAAAGCACTAGCAACTTTCCAAGAACACATGAAGGACCTCTCCGCTTACATGAAGAGAGAAAATTTTCCAAAAGAATTTCAAAAGTGAGTATTCAAAGCGAGCCGTGTCTTGTCTTCCGCATGCCAGTCCTGTGGCCAAAATCACCACCGAATGGTTGCTCTAAATAATTTTCCACATTATAAAAACGTATGAGTCACCCACTTCAATCCCAACAACAGTTCGCACAAAGTACCTAGATAACTAGTATTTTTTGCAGACTACAATGCCTTAGCAGATAACCACAAACGAAAATGTCACTCATTTATTTAGATGATGTTCTGGTTTGTAGTATTTTTTGTTGTGTTGGTTTTTTCAAAAGCCCTCAATCATATTTAATAAAATTTATATGGGACCACCTCTGGAATATACTCTTTCGAACAAAAAAATAATTTTGAAAATCGGTCCATAATTGGCGGAGAAATCGATGAACATACATAAAAAAAACATACAGTCGAACATATAACCTCCTCTTTTTTTGAAGTCGGTAAAAAGAGGCTACTCGGCATACCAAGACAAAGATGGCGCGACCGGTTAGATGCATTTGATCGAAGATGGATACAAAGAGCTGTAGAAAAGGAGTCGTGAATAATTCCACGTCAAAAACGTAAGAGTCACCGACTTCAATCCCAAAAAGACAATTTTTTCGAGAGTTTCCCTCAATTTCTTCAGGATTCCACCATCAGATCCTGGTTTCCTTACCATGGGATACTCCCTTTCCAACAAAAAAAGAATAGTCAAAATCGGTTCATAAACGACGAAGTTATCCGCGGACATACAATATACGGTCGAATTGAGAAACCTCCTCCTTTTTTGAAGTCGGTTAAAAAGCGGGTCCCCAGCAGTAGAACACATCTGGCTAAATAAGTAAATAATACAAACTGTTTAAAACCGCGAATATTAGAAATACTCACTTTTCGAAATTAATCAATGAGATTGCAACGTACACGGAGCAGGAAACTTGGTTTGACAACTGTTAAACGTCAAAAGCTATTTGGCAGATTGTCAACTCTGACACGAGGATTAGTTAAGTTCGTCGCATGCTTGATGACATTTACATCACAAGGAGGAGGGGACATTAACGAAAGAACTAGGTTTTAAACTGATATTACTTAAACACTTATCGAAAATTGCAAATCAAAGTAACAATGGGCAGAATACATTGGTCGTAGCGTAGGACTGATGGCCGTTGGGGCAGAAAAGTCCTCGAGTCGCATCCGCGGGCTGGAAGGTAAAGCATAAGAAGACAGAGCACAAGGTAGACCAGGGGTGGCCAACCGGTCGATCGCGATCGACCGATCGATCGCGACTGTAGGTCCAGTCGATCGTGGCAAGGTGAGAAAAAAAATCAGATTTATGTTTTTTCTCTTAATATATTTTTTTAAAATACTACATGATTGTGTACTGAACTATGCTGTTTCATTAAAGATTTCAAGAAGTATGTAATTGGTAGATCGCACAGGGTTTCGTTAGTAAACAGGAGATCTTGGGTATAATCAAGTTGGCCACCCCTGAGGTAGACCGATGATCTGGCAAAGATGATGGAAACTGCTGGATACCGGGTAGCGCAGAACCGATAAATATAGAGATCAACGAAGGAGTCAGTTATGATGTTGATGATTATGACTCCTAGTCAAGAATTAAATCTTAGAACTAATTTTGTGAGTTTTTTAGGGACGTGACATCATACTATGCTTACAATTGGGAGATGACAGGCGGCACTAATTACCGGGCTGTGTTGAAACTATGCAACCAGATGACTCTGAGGACTGACGCCATCCTTCACATCTACGGGCCCACTTTCACGAAGGTTTGTTTAACTCTGGCTCGCCTTTCTAATCTCATTTATTCATTAGCTGACCAGAAAGTCCATAAGATGTGACGTGCCATCTAGCGAATTTGAATAAACCGCCATCACTGTCCTTCCCTAGAGTGAACAGTGATGGCGATTAGTTCAAATTCAATCAGAGACTGATGATGAAGGAGCATCATCATCAAAATTAACTGGATTTTGCACTATTTTTACCGCCCTTTTGCGACTTTTTTCCTTGTAGGCCTCGCAGATGCTATATCTCACAGATCATTCTGGGTTCCGTACCCAAAGGGTAAAATCGGAACCCTATTACTAAGACTCCGCTGTCCGTCCGTCCGTCTGTCTGTCCACCTCATGAACCGTTATAGTTAGATAGTTGAAAATTTCGCAGATGACGTATTTCTGTTGCCGCTGTAACAACAAATACCAAAAGACAGAATAAAATAAATATTTAAGGGGGCTTCCATATAACAAATGTGATTTTTTGCTTGTTTTTATAGATAATGTTACGGAACCCTTCGTGTTCGAATCCCACTCATACTTGGCCGGTTATTTTTCGTTTTTTTTTTTTCAAATCTGATTTAATTCCTACAAAAGGTTTTATTGTTTTAATAGCTTCATTTGTTGCTAAATAAGACGATTTTGCTAAATAAGAGTTTTCCCCCTCGACGGAGGTGTGCGTAAGTCGTGGCCTGGGGGGTAAAAATGTACCCCAAAAGGGATATTTTTGCGATTTTTCGGTTATATCTCGTAAAGGACTCATCGAAAGCTGTCCTTATTAAAGTTTGAGAGCATTTGATCCTGCATAGGATAAGACTAGATTCATATTTTTTGGACTACCCGTTCTCATGCTTTAGCTCATCGAAGTTGGATATTTTTTATTTATTTATTAAAAAATGGGTTCGCTCTTGACCACAATCTAGCTTAGGGCAAAGATGTGGTCGAGGATGTAGCGAGCTCACCCAGAAGAAGCCTATTCACTCGTACTTTAAAGATATTTGGGTTGTATGAACTCGGAAATACAGACGCCGGCAGGGTATTCCACTCCCTGGCAGTGCGCAATATAAAAGATGAAGAATAGCGCTCAGTACGTATCCGAGGGATCTCGACAAGATAAGGGTGGTACACCGCAGTGCGTCTGGACGTCCGATGGAAAAAAGGGGCAGGCGGAATGAGCTCATGTAGCCTCTGAGCACACTCTCCGACGTACATCCTATAAAAAACACATAGGCAAGCTACTTTGCGTCTATGAGCTAGGCTTTGTAGCTTATCCTTAACCAGCTTTTTATCACCAATAAGCCTCCTGGCTCTGCGATCCATCGAGTCCAGAGCGGCTAGTTGGTATTTGGCCGAACCATCCCAAAGGTGGCTACAATACTCCATGCAAGATCGGACCTGCGCCTTATAAAGGATAAGTAGTTGATCCGGCGTGAAGTATCGCTTAACCTTGTTAAGGATGCCCAGCTTTTTGGCCGCAGTCTGAGCCTTAGACTCGATGGAGGTACCAAAGTTGAGGTTGGCAGACAACTTCATGCCAAGGAGTTCTAGCTCATAGGTAATAGATAAAGATCGGTAATGATAAAGCGTCAAGCAGGCTAAGCAAACAAGAGTGGCCTCCTAACGACGGATTTGGTCATTCTTTCAGTTGGTGTACTGGCAGGCCCTAAGATCACTCTATGCTTAATATCACTCCTCGATCTTCTTTTTTTTTCGAGTTATTTAGAATAATGTCGAAAAATCAGGGTATCACTGAAAGTCTGAAAGTGTCATATTTAGTAAATTGTTCAAGTTAGATTAACCAAACAAAATCATGTTCAATAATAATAAAATAGACTACAAAATACATACTTTTTTTTATTCTATCATGAACAGTTTACAAAATTAGATACTTCAAGATCACTTGAGTATCACTCTTGGTTATTTTTTAGGAAAAAGAAAAATCGTTTTTTATAATGAAGTTTTAGGATAAGATGCAAGTTAAAAATATGCATTTTGTAATCTATTTTATTATTATTAAACATGATTTTGTTTGGTTAATCTAACTTGAATAGTTTTGAAAATATGATACTTTCAGTGATACCCTAATTTTTCGACATTATCCTAAATAACTTGAAAACAAAAGAAGATCGAGGACTGATATTAAGCATAGATTGTTCTTAGGGCCTGCCAGTATACCGCCTGAAAGAATGACCAAATCCGTCGTTAGGGGGCCACTCTTGTTCGCTAAGCCTGCTTGGCCCTTTATCCAACTTTGATGAGCTAAAGCATGAGAATGGGTAGTCCAAAAACTATGAATTTGATCTTATCCTACGCAGGATTAAATGCCCTCCAACTTTTATGAAGGACAGTTTTCGATATTGGAAGTCCTTTACGAGATATCACCGAAAAATCACAAAACTATCCCTTTTTGGGTACATTTTTACCCCCCACCACTTATGCACACCTCCGCCGAGGGGGAAAACTTAGGATAGTCTTATTTGGCAACAAATGAAGCTATTAAAACAATAAAATCTCTTATAGGATTTAAATCTGATTTGAATTTTCTACAAGTTTAAAGTTAAACTTTAGGGGTTGAACTAACAGCTTATCCCAAAAACCCATATGAAGTTCTCAAAACAAAATCTAAACTTCTAATACTAGGCAATCAGCTGTTTTTTTTTTCATATTTCGACCTAATATTCTTCAGGAAAAGTTTTTCAGTGTAGTAGTCTAAATGTTTGCTGTTCACCCAACATAGATCAAAATGGTGGTATAAACCTACAACGTCATCGTGTCTATCTATGCACGGACAGCAGCACGTCAGGTTACCCATATGCACTACGAAAGCCGGCACTATTACGAGAGAGATAAGGGTGACGTCAAGGTCAAAATATATAGCCTGATGTGCTGCCGTGTGTACTATAGAGGTTATATACCTCCCACGTTAATCATCTACTTCTAATGCCTTTAGTCGAAGGTTCGATCTTCAAAGTTTCAAAGTGAATTTGGTCATTTCGCGCCTTTTTGTATTAAAGTGACACATTACCTTCCGTGGCTTCGGCCGCGCAAGCTATATAAGGTCCTAATTTATTAGTCACTTACCTTCTAAGGCGTTATTGTATAGGTTGATAGTATTCCAAAAAACAACATAAAAATTAATTATCTGAAAATTAAATTTTGTAAAAAAAATTAAAAAAAAATGTCCATTTAAAGATAAAGGAATGGTTCTCTTTCGATTATAGCCGTCCACTCCCCGCTCGCCCGCTCTACTACTGCCATTATTATTTACGTTTGAATGGATGGGTTTATTCAACATAGTAATGAAAAAATATCATAACAAAATTTTTCAAGACCTTTTAAATTTAATATTATGCTTTTGTTTTTTGACTCAAATGATATATTTTGACCTACACAATAACGTGTTAAAAGGAAAGTGACTAATAAATTAGGACCTTATATAGGTTTCTCTGTCAATAAATGCCATAAAAAGGAATTCTCTGACTTTGCCTGGTCTCTATCATTCTTACCAGTCACCAGCTTCCTCCGAGCTACGCTATAATACTTATGAAGATAGGGAAAACCTAGTTTAGGCTTTTTAGTGTGTTGATTTAAAAAAGATATCTGTATACACCAGAACCCTATTCTGCGGCGATGTGAGCAAGCACTGTTGCGACAACTGGGTCGTGCAGTATACAGCATGTACTTCGAGGAAAATGTGATCGTAATTAATGAAGACGGGGTCATCGAAGACCTTTACTTCATCGATTATGGAACCATGGAGGTCTATGAGGTCAACGGCGATGACATTCGCCTTATTACTAAGTTGCCGCGTGGAAGGTAAGGTTTCCTGGAAATTGTGGAATATTTATGAAGTATCTAGGTACTATTTTGCTATTGTGGTGATTGCTTGAGAATAACTCCACCCCATCTCTTTCCATGGGTGTCGTAAGAGGCTACTAAGGAAACAGTTTCAATCTCTCCTAGGCAATGACACATCAATTTGTTCTGAAGTGGCATCTTATGGACTCATGCGGTGTGGTAGGCTCCGTAAAGGGCCGTCTGGTTCGCGACCACCCTCCTACCGAAGTCCGACGACAAAGAATTTGCTGTGTTCCGTCAGTGCGTGGGAGTACTGCCTTAAAGGCATTTACTGAGTTAATTCTCTACCTTGGTCAAGATTGAGGTCACAATATTTTTTTTTTTTTAGAAATGGACAATTTTTTCTTCGATTTTGTGAATTCATGTTAAAACTATTGAATTGTTTTAGTTGCTTCGGCTTGATGGATAATAAGGGGCGCGGGAGATGCTCCAACAAATTTGTCGCGAGAGCGAGTGTGCACTTGTTTAAAATCAACACGACAATTTTTTACAAGATTATCAGGGACTATCCTAAAGTACAAGAGCTCCTTGTCAAGTTTCGGCCACATAAAGAGGTTTATAATTTACTTATTTGTACCATTTTGCCATAAGCTTACTTACTTTCTTAAACGGCCTCCAAGCTTGCTTTCAAGGTAACTTAGATTGTTGCGCTGCCTCTCCATCGATGAGTCCTTTGTTTGATTCTCAGAAAAACAGTTGTTTGTTTATGTATATTTGCACGTGTGGCCCTTAATTCTAGGATGAAAAAAAATTATTTTTTCACAAATTAACCACTCATAAATAAATGTAAATATTTTCAAAAGTATTAGGTTTTTTGGGTTAATTTATAGCCAGAAGCGATTTTTTGTATGCGTTGCTGTAGATGTTAATGAGAAAATTGGTGCTCCGTCAACCGGTCCTTATTTTCATTACTGAGAATCTTAGGCATTTGGACGTGTGGACCATCTTTTTTTGTCATGTCAATAATTATTGAACGATTGCGTCTCATTCGAATTCAATGTGGAAATATGAAGTCTTTTATCCCTCACTGAGCGAATCTCTTGGAGTTTTCATCCTTGGGCCACACGTGCAAATGTACATGTTTGTTTTCGGGTTATGGGTGTTTATGTATGTCTTTATATGTATGTTCTGAGGGGCGCTATGGTAGGCTCTGTAAGGGGCTGTCTGGTTCGCAACCACCCTCCTACCGTCTGGTTTGTTCAGTCGGTGCTTGGTGCCTTTGGATTAACTCCATCGTCGACCTCATCTATGACCTTGGTTAAGAATTAACAATTCTTGTTACAAGAAGGTAATAAAAAAATAAAATAACCTGCTTTACAGAATTATATAATAGGCAGCATAGCTGGTACCACCAAAGTGATGTCGACTTGGAAGGATCGAGCGTTCAGCACGGCCATCATGGCGGTCACAAAACAGGCTCCCTACCTGAAGTACCTCAGCATGAAAACCAAACCTATGCAGATTTACCTTATCATGGTCTGTTTATTGAGTATCTATGCCAATTCGTACAATGCTTCGTTTGTGGTAAGAATTGTTTCCTGCTATAAAAGTATCTTAAAGGCTTTTCGCTCACGGCTTTGTTTGCTTGGAAAGGAAGTTACCCTATACCCTATACCAGGGGTGGCCAACCGGTCGATCGCGATCGACCGGTCGATCGCGACTGTTAGTCCAGTCGATCGTGGCAAGGCAAAAAAAAAAAACATTTCAGATTTATGTTTTTTCTCTTAATATAATTTAAAAAATACTACATGATTGTGTACTGAACTATGCTGATTCATTTAAGATTTCAAGAAGTATGTAATTGGTAGATCGCACAGGGTTTCGTTAGTAAACAGGAGATCTTGGGTATAACCAAGTTGGCCACCCCTGCCCTATACAGATCACGTCTGTCGCGTTGGTCGACATTGGCGTATCTAGGATTTTATTTTTTAGGGGTGGGCCTGGCTAAAATTAAATATACTCTAGCTTAATACGCCGTGTATTTAAAAGTAACTCATATTGTATAAGTAAATATTTAGATTTCTCGGCTGTAGTAACTATTTAATTTTTAAATGATGTTTGTGTGAAGTTAACGAATTCGAATTGGTAGCCTGATATTCTAGGGTGGGCCCTAGACGATACACCTACATCACTCCGTTTCAACTAAAGGAAAACCAACACGCTTACACATTCAATAACACTAGCTTTCAGCCCGTGATTTCATTCGCGTGGAAAAGTAGGTTAAAGAAACAAACTCTGTGCAAAAAATCAGATCAATCCGTTACCATGTAAAGAATAGTTATTTGTCAACAAGAGAGCAAAGTTGGTTTTTGCTACCCGATTGATTTAAAGGCACGAGATCAAAAAAACTTGCCCTTGAACACATCACTTTTCACCTCTACAGCGAGAAAACTATTTAAAACTCTTTAGATGTGCAGGTTTCCTCACGATGTGCACGGGTTCAAGTGAAGTTCAATTGGACTAACGTTATACATTTCTTAACAAACTCGTATCGTTAATAACCAAATTTAACATTTTGGTTTTAGCGAAACGATAGAAGAACTGTTTCAATACTATATACGCTGGATGCAATGTTTCTTATCAAGCTAATACTTAATTATGTTATGTCGGTTCTAAACGAAGAAGAAGGGGAATTTTCAGCCTTACGTGGTCGAAAAAAGTAAGTAATGGCAAATTGCTACTTAAAGTTTGACTGTACAGGGTGTAAAGGACAGCTTAGCAAATACTTAGTTGGTTAAATCTACCCATAGCTATCATCTACTATATAAAAATAAGTCGGGTTTTCCTTCCTGACGCTATAACTCCAGAACGCACGAACCGATTTCCACAGTTTTGCATTCGTTGGAAAGGTCTCGGGCTCCGTGAGGTTTATAGCAAAGAAAATTCAGGAAAAATTTCAACAGAAAAGGTCCACCCGGGCGGAGCCGCGGGCGGAAAGCTAGTCAGCTATAAGTAATGATTTTTTTCCCGGAAATGTCATGTTAAGAAGTTTTCATTATTTACCTACTTTGGCGCTACGCAACGTATCGTGAAACCGCGCCCCGCGCGTGATCCTCCCGCGCCGCGTTGCTATCGGAGTGCGATGTACATTGCTGGTTTTCGTGTTTTGCTGGTTTCGGCAGGCGGGGAATTCCATTCCTTGGCAGTGCACAATATAAAAGATGATGAAAAGCGCTCAGTACGAATCCATGAGATTTCTGCTAAATTGGCAGTATGTGGTGGCAAGATAAGGATTACCTTATTATAAAAACTTGTTTACAGGAAGTACTCAAAGGAAGTGAAATTTGATATATTATCCATCTTACCATTAGAAGCATTGGCCTTTGGGATTAGTGATACCAAAAAGTTTTGGCGTACATTTGCGGTGCTGCGACTAAATCGTCTCTTCAGAGTGGTAGGCAACATATTATTATTTTTAAAAACTTCTTTTTATAACCTTCTATGAGATCGGAGTCGAAGATCTAAGAAAACCCGTACGACTAAAATAAATATTTTTGAATAGCGCGCGGTCCACCAACCTGCGTTGGGCCAGCGTGGTGGACAAGAGCGTCGCCAGCTCTTGGCCCAGGTGGGGGCAAGTTAGTATTATGAAAAAAAAAAATGAATTGTAGGTACAGTCAAGAGCATGAAGTTTTACACTTGTCTCTGGCGTGTTTTTGTGTCTTTGACTCTGTGACAAATTGGCAATTGTAATAATAACGGTGCAACTTTGGTTCCTTTGCAGTTGGCTACATTTTTTTAATCCCTAGGGAGGCAGGTTTATCTGTTTTGGGCCCTTCCCCCTCTTGGCGATGCCCTTGGTGGTGGACTAAATCCTAAATTCCCTTCGTGCCCCTCGGCGGCATCGTAATTATTGTATAAGCTTAATAAAAAATTACAATTACAATTGATATAAAGCGTAACGCTCCTTTTATCCCTGAAGTATCTTATTAATTGGATACAAAATAATTTGATCGAAGTATTTTCTTCCGAGGGAGAATTAAATTCTAAGATTAGCTCGTTAAATTATCAGATATTTTGACGCTTTTGGAGACACTATAAACACTTCATTCTTCATCAGCCCATATACGTCCCCACTGCTGGGGCACGGGCCTCCCTTAATAACATGAGGGGTAAATGCCATACTCACCACGCTTGGCAGACGGGTTGGCGAGGGTTTTGATATAATTGCAGGGTTTTCCTTCTCGTCTGTGTGCAGATGAACTTGCTTGCATATTTACCTTAGTCGCCTTGTACGACACCTCGGTAAGAAAGAGGGTGGTCCTATTCTACTCTGCCTGGGACTCACACGGCTGTACTGACTATAAACACGATTTACGAAAATTTTGCCGTGTGGTGATCGGTTTAGATTAACACTTCGGACTTCGGCAGGAGGGTGGTCGCGAACCAGACGGCCCTTTACAGAGCCTACCACACCGCATGAGACCATAGAACGACACCTCAGATTCAGAAAAAAATGAAGTGTCGTTGCCTGAAATGGATTACTAGGAGGCAGGTCTCATTTGCGTTTCCTTAGTCGCCTCTTACGACACCCACGGAAAGAGATTGGGTGGTGTTATTCTCGACCGATCACCACACGGCAAAAATGTCACATCAATTTGTTCTGGAATCACTGATGCTCTTCCTAACCCGATAGGGGTTATATGCATGAGCGTATGTATGTGTATGATCATCAAAATTAGTTTTATTTGTTTGTAGGTGAGTTTGCAGATAACTTTGAAACGATACAAACAACAGCTTTCTATCAGCTTGATGATGACCACTGTTGCGACGGTGCTGATATGGTTCACTATTCTCATTCACTTCACGTCTTGCCTGTGGTATAGCATCGGATTGTACCAGGACACCAAAAAGATAAGGAGCTCTTGGCGCTACTCTAGAGGTTACTCTTTTAATGATTTTTATAATTAAGTCTGTTTGGTGCCACTTTAACCTTTTGACCGCCGCAGTCATCCAGTCGTGACAGCCAATAAAAAGACTCACACGCCACTGCCGACGGCCGGTTGGTCGAGTGGTAGTGCCGCTGCATCTTGATCGGGTCCTGGGTTCGATTCCCAGTCGGGGCAAATATTTGTGTAAAAAGCAGATGTTTGTTCTCAGGTCATGTTTGTTCTCGGCTCGGGTTCCAAGGGACCCACGACACAAGGGAAAATCTTAATGTGGGCCTTTGAGTGTGAAGCGTTTATTTGTTTATTTATTTATTTATTTTTTAATAGTAGAAAATCCGAATTAGAAGCGATCTTCACCGATCTAGCTGTTTATTGGATGAAAAGTAATTTATATTAAATTTTGTATGAAAAAATATATTGCGAGTGGGTTGCCTGAAATATTCCTGGCCAGACTATGATTAATTAAAAATTGAAATTTTATACCAACTGAAAGAATGAAGCCCATAGAATATGAAAACGTTGGGTTGTCTATTTTCTTCCTAACTACTGTAGACCGAGCTCCCGTTGCACGAAACCCTACCTCACGAGGTGGCAGCTCATAAATGTAATGTAGTGATAGATAATACTTTAGGAGCACTGGATTTTAGTAGTTTGCCATCGCATATCCTGGAAGAAGTATTTTTTTTTACTTCTTGTATACTTAGATCATGTGGCAAGATGAAACTGAAACAGATCGATTGCCCTGGACTGCCATGCATGAATATACTAGAACAATATATGTCGAAATCTTGTTCGAGGTGGCTAAATAGAAAAACTGCCAGGCTGAATGCAGGCAACCATATATATTCCTGAACGGTACGTCTAGGGCAATCGATCTGTGTCAGTTTCATCTTGCCACCTGATCTATACAAGAAGTAAAAAAAAATACTTCTTCCAGGATATGCAATGGCAAACTACTAAAATCCAGTGCTTCTAAGTAGTATCTATCACTACATTACATTTCTGAGCTGCCACCTCGTGAGGTAGGGTTTCGTGCAACAGGAGCTCGGTCTACTGGGTTGGCAGGTATTAATCGTTTCAAACCAAAACATCATCTAAATAAATGAATGACATTTTCGTTTCTGGTTATCTGTTAATAGGCATTGTAAATTTTAGTTGTATGAGTCAAATTATTTTTGAGGTACAGACTACCTACTTGCCTTCAATCTTTATTAGTTAAGTAGATTTTGATGTTTCATGATAAACGTTTTAATTAATCATAGTCTGGCCAGGATTTTTAGGCAACCCACTCGCAATATATTTTTTAATATACAAAATTTAATATTAACTACTTTTCATCCAATAAACAGATCGGTGAAGATCGCTTCTAATTCTGATCTTAGACTACAACGTCATCTATAGATGACAAACATTCAACTCAAAAAAAAAGAAAAATATATTTTTTTCTTAATTTTTCTCTTTTTGGCATACAAAGCATCTAAGTAACTTCATTCATAGTGTGGCGGTCAAAGGTAAAAAGCCTTGCAAAATAACATTTCTACGGTGGCCACACAATTGAATGTTATTTAAAAAAGTTATTAATTATTTACGTTAAAACGGCAATAATTAAAAAAAATGTTTTCACAAAGTTACGTCAATTCTATTAAAATGGCTATTTAAATTTTAATTTTCAGATGAAAGAGTACTTTTATGCAAACATCATCAATATCTTTGCTCTATATATTTTGTTATTTGTACTTTTATGGAGCTTGGAGTAGCTGACATCGCAGCCAGAAATGAAATAGAAGTAAGTCTTACACACGTTCAAAGAGACAACATTTTTTGACGTGACAACGTCTTATAAATTGATGGACACCGGCTGCACGCACGAAAAAGTGTCACGTTCCGCCTGAGTCTGTGTGCAAGCGAGAGCGCGGAACAAGCGATAGAGAGGCCCGATCGGCCCTTATCTCGTAAAACTATCGTCCGTAAATCGAATTTATAGACAACCAATTTTTTAGGGCATATAGTTTTGGACTTCCATGCTGGGCTGGGAGTGATAGAAAAACTTAGAACGGCCAGCTACTCTTCCCAGGTATACAGTAAAAGTCTGTAAGAGGGATGCGAGGGTTTTGCTGTCTAATGGGCGAAAGGCTGACCACCTCTCACTATTATGCAACTTGTTCCATCTGATAACCCTCACAATTTGTGTCAATCTTGTCATATAGTGGTTCTAAAACCACTGATGTTCTGCCTAGTCTGTGAGGGATTATTGGCGTGAGCGTATGTATATGTGACACAAAAGAAAATTCTGCGGGTTATCAACTCTAAATCAAGCTGCTAAAATTCTTACGAAATTTATTGGCTAGCCCACAAAAATCATAGAAATTGCAATTTTTGTGCAATATGATTAATAAATAATGTGTCACTTTTTCAAGTTGTCGTATTTTTTCGTGTCAATAATTCCGTAACGTGACACTTAAGTACACTATGTGCCTAATGTTTTTATGTTTTTTACAGTTGCGTAGCCAGGCTTCGAACAAAAATCTCAGTCTACTTTTAGCAGCATTACTATTATTCTTACAATTCGCTTGTGGCAGGTTGTCTTTGTGTGTATCCTGATGGCGTTGTCTGCTATGATCTTCATGATCTACGTGGGAGAGTTTTCGAACGTCCTCCAGTTCCAGAACTTCAGGGTCATGGAGTACTACAGCAAGAGACTCGAGTGTGACGTTAGTTTTCATTTTTTTTGTGACATTGTACGGTTTCGGCGTACATACTTTCAGAGACCAGCATATCTAATTAGATACGAGTGACAGTTCTACCGCTTAGGACCAGGGATTAACGTTTTGACCGCCACCGTCATCCAGTCGTGACTATGTACTTAATCCGTCGCGCGCTTGTATACGGGGCGTGCGATACAAATCCTGTGCACACGGGCGTGCAAGAATCACGCGAGTGTTTAATTTGATTCATTATAGTTTATTTATGAATATTTTCTTTGATATTGTTCCGTGGCGTACAAGGCATAGTGACTTCTTCATAGTGTGGCGGTCAAAGGGTTGAAAAGTGAATTTAAAATTTCTACCTATTCAATTTGCTAGGTTAATACGTAATTAGAAAAAAAAAAATTTTAAAATTTTCTTCCGATTGAAAAATATTGAAAATTTAGTTATTGAAAAATAAGCCCTAGCCATTTAATCAAAGACAGAATTTTAAATGTGCGCACGAAGCGTGCTGTATCTAATTAGATACGGCGGTCCTTGACAACAACAATCAAATGGCCGTCCTTCAGAGGGAATTTGTTAACGTGTTTGATTCACCCACGTCTTCGTTCGCGAGGATTGGTAGCCTATGTCACTCTTTTGATCTACATCTCTGTAAAACAAATCACGTCGATCTGTTACCCTGTTACAAAGCGAAGGAAGGACAAACAAGCACAGTTTCACATCTACACTAGTAATATTATACAGTGGAAAGATTTGTATGTTTGTAACGAATAACCTCAAAAACTATAGGACCGTCTTTAAACATTATTTCACCATTAGAATGCTACATTATCCCCAATCCCCACGGGAATTAAGTCCCGGGCGAAAAACTAGTATTTTATAATATAGTAAGGTAATCTATATATTATAAAATACTAGTTTATAAAAACCGAGAACGTCATGATTGGAGGTGCGTTGAATGGAAGTTGGTTAGAAATAATTTCTTACCAATATCTGAGGTAAGGCGGACGTTTCATATATTGCTAAAATTACTACATTACCGCACGCTGCCTTACAAAAATTTGTACAAAATCACTGAGGTTTTTTAAGAAACTGATCGCCTTAGATAGCCCCGCTATTGGCAACGGGCTCGGTGAAACTAACGAAAGCATTAATAGGTATATTTTCTAATTTTTGTTTCCTAAGTCATTGAAAGCTATTAAACGAATTTCCTACTCATATAACAGGCGATTCATTTAGAGCGTCGGTGGTCTAACGGCTAGTGGGTCAGACTCGTAAGCGACAGGTACCGAGTTCCATCCCCAGTGCCGCCATGTACCAATGACTCGTTTTCTGAGTCTTCGTTTTTGAGTTTTCTCAGTTATGTACATTAGTTGCACACTAACCGATGCATGATCCAATCCGGTTGAAACCGTACCGTAACAGCATGATCCAATCCGGTCTGGTTCCCCTGTTAGCAGGGTCACGGAGGTCAGATGGCAGTCGCTCCACTGTAATGACTTGACCTGCCAAACCCTGAATCATGGTCAAGCGTACCCCGAATGAGAAACGGGACTAAGCGCTAGGAAGATGAGAAACGGGACTAACCACACGGCGCTATTGTGCCGTGTAGTGCCCGGTTGAGAATAACACCACCCCATTTTTTTCCGTGGGTGTCGTAAGAGGCGACTAAGGAAACACAAATGAGACCTGCCTCCTAGTAATCCATCCCAGGCAAGGCAACGACACTTAATTTTTTTCTGAATCAGAGGTGTCGTCCTATGGTCTCATGCGGTAGGCTCTGTAAAGGGCCGTCTGGTTCGCGACCACCCTCCTACCGAAGTCCGACGCCAAACAGCTTGCTGTGTTCCGTCGGTACGTGGGAGTACCAGTGCCTTTATAGGCATTTTCTGGGTTAACTCGCTCCATCTTCGACCTCATCTTTGACATTTATGGTCAAGATTACCTCAATCCAACAAGGGTTAACCCATCTACTATATAAAAATAAGTCTGGTTTTCCTTCCTGACGCTATAACTCCAGAACGCACGAACCGATTTCCACGGTTTTGCATTCGTTGGAAAGCTCTCGGGCTCCGTGAGGTTTATAGGATACTTTTTATTTTGAAAAAAATTAGGACGCGGGCGGAGCCGCGGGCGAAAAGCTAGTCTTATAATAAAATAAAAAACAATAAAAAAAGGAAGAAGAAGATAACAGGCGATTAATTTATAGGTGTTTTTGAAAAATAACCATGTGGCCGAGGCGTTGGTCGATAAAGTGAAGCGTTACACATTGTACTTATGGAGGGAGCAGAGAGGACTTCAGATGCCTGAGTTCATCAGCACCGCCCCTCAAGGTCTTCGGCACAAGATCATGGCCACTGCTTACATACAATTCGTAAAAATGGTATGAAGACAATTTTGTTATATAAGCGCTTTTTCACTGCCAATTTTCAGAGAAGCCAGTTGACGGCCGGTTTGGTCGAGTGGTAGTGACGCTGCCTCTTGATCGACGGGTCCTGGGTTCGATTCCCAGTCGGGGCAAATATTTGTGTAAAAAGCAGATGTTTAATTAAATTCCAAAACAGGTCTAAATTCGCGTATATATAGATCCAACACTCCGATGACATCTTGCTGAGACAACAACAGTCTACCCGTGACCACGGCGCGTGCAACCGCGTCGAAACGTCGGGAATAGGTAAATAATAGTAGATTACCCAACAAGTGAAAAAAAGGTGAATTCTTTTCGAGGCATTGAGTTGTATCCCGAGAGGAGCGAAGGATTCTAGATTAGAATCCTGAGTGGATCGAGGGATACAAGAGCCGAGATGAATTTTTTTTTCACGTGTTAGGTACTCTACTTTTTACCATTGACTCTTCGATCAACTATAAAGAACTAGATACACAATCCACAACAAAAAAGTTTCCTCACTAAATGATCACCCATTTGACGTTTTGGGTTGTCTTTTCGTTTAGTAGCATTCGTTCGTTTTGAAAGTAACCATGCCTCAGTGCGCAATGAAAAATTGTAAAAATCACACCTCCAGAACATTAAAGGAATATGGAATGACATTTTTTAAATAAGTAGTTTTGTAATTATTATATGTGAATTGAAATTATCTTAGTATTTGGCTAAGAAAAGGTTATAAAATATTTTTTTAGTAGGCGAGAGTATAACCCTTTAAATTGAACAGACACTAGCCGAACTTACAAATCCATACCGTTGTATTTCAACATCGTTTGTTCGGGTTATGCAGTGACTCTGTCTAAAACAAATAGAGACGCTGTTTTTTTTTCTATCGTTTTTTTTTTCATTTTCATCTGTGTTATAAAATTTAAGTGTAAAGAGTATAATATATATTAATTCTGTTTTCTATACTTACATTAAAGGTATTATGGCAAAACCATTAATCATATAAAATTGAATTAATAAAAAATTTAACGTGCGTGATGTTTACAAACATAAAGTTTTATTGGATTTTTAGTTTTCCTAGAGATCCTGTGCGATGTGGACAGTGGACATCCGTGATCGCACGTCAAAGATGTGAAGAATTTTTTTTTGCCGTAGCAAAATAGTGTCTTTTGCTCCAAGCATTTTTTAGAAAGTGACTCGTATGTCACTACAAAAGGAGTCAAAAGGTTACTCAAAACAGCTGCACCTCAAATAGTATGTACCTTTTTATCACTTTTGATTTGGAGTTTCTTGTATTGAATAAAATAAAAAAAATATGTTTCATCTTCAGAACAAAGATGATGACAGCGAAGAAGACAAATGTTTTTTTTGAGTTGGTTGTTTTTTTTTAAATAAATTATTTCTTGTACTTAAATATCTATTTAGTTTCATAGCTAATTTCCTCTCTTAAATCTCAATAGGTCATTTCTGTTCAAAAAATTATACTAAGTTTTAAATAAGCAAAACATATATATGTGTAATCGGGAAAGACACAGTTCTTTTCTTTTTTTATAAGTTATTTCATATTTCATAAAAAATAAGCATAGAATATTATGTTTATAAGCAATAATTAAGAAGAATGGGGGCGGCTGTGATTATCAATTGTAATGTATATTAATCGTCGGTTGAAATGAATGTGATTTTTTTAATAATAAAAAACCATAAAAACTAACATAAAAGTAAACGGCTGAACCAATTTTGATAAATGATATCTGAAATCCAGCGCAAGAAGAAGCTTTCGAATAAAATAAACTGCACCATTAACATCATCCGTTTAAGAGCTATGATGCTCCTATAAATACACAACACAATCAGGGGTCAAAAATAAAACCACACAATTTCGTAGCATTTTGAATTTGTTAAAAAGTTTGTACGAAGATTTTTTTATGTGAAATCGACCCAACTAATATATTTTTAAAATTAACAAAGGCAACTCCACTCCTCCCATGTTCTACGTGATAGCCAGTGTCATCAAATTGTCTTACGTTATCCTTTGTTCAAAACCAAAAGTGGTATTTTACAAATTAAACAGATTTTATTTTCGACTTTAAAATATTACGTTAAGGTTTAAATTAGATTAAAATGTTTGACACTTTAGAACTTTTTCATAATACATGAAGTGGTATACAACTACTATCTAAGTACGTATTGTAGTTAGGACACTTTTAAATTTCATTTTGTATGGGACTGTGTGTGTTGATCGAAGCATTGACTACGAAAAAAAGAAAATAATTACTCTGTGACAGTAAATTATCAACAATAGCTGCTGCTTTAACGCGAAATGACTCTGGAACGAGAGGTTCACTTTCATCAATGGATGTCGAACTCATTTTATGATTTTGAGACAAAAACTTTTAACAGAAACTTTTAATTGCATGAAAATTGCACAGAAAATTGGCTTAATTCCTTATTCTAAATTTAAAATTTTTAACCGAGCCATATTCCATACAGCCAGTTATTACATACAGCCAAGTTTTAGTACGTTTTTATAGCGAGAGTAAGCAACCTTCTTGCACATTTTCTTTTGTTTTCTTACTAAAATCGGTATATTCGCGCATGTTCCAAATTCAAAATGTTTTATTCACTCAGTGAAATAAACAGCGTTTTATTCACTGTTATTGAAGAATAACGGACCCTTTTTCGAGGGGCAATGGTAAAAATAAATATATATATGTATATACGCGAATTTAGACCCGTTTTAGAATTTAATTATGAGTTCAAAACGCGAAAGTTTAAAGTGTTATAAGCAGATGTTTGTTCTCGGGTCATGGGTGTTTGTGTCTGTCTTTGTGTGTTCCAAGGGACCCACGACACAAGGGAAAACCTTAATGTGGGCCTTTGAGTGTAAAAAAATAAATTATTGCAAATTCTCACTGCAAAACTGTTCTTAGCGTAAAATCACAAACAACACATACCGAACCTAGATGTGATTTAATAAGAGCGACTCTTGGAGTTTCTTGCCTATTCTTCTCCTGCGGAAGATTGCACCTTTACGAATAGGCGCAAATTAAAAAATGCTAATGTAATAATTCACTATTTTGACATATTTTAAGAAACATTGTTGTTCCAGGGGGAGCGAAAAGCTTCAAAACCTTTTAGCTAAGTAAATAATAAGATATTCAAAGTTAGTCCGTGTCAAAGTTGAATCTTGATTTCTTAGTCATTGGCATGGCGTATTGTCTTGAAGTGCTAGGTTTGTGAATGTTCTTAGCGATCGTTCTCATCTCAATGTCTTGACCATATCTCGGTTTAGGTACTTCATTTTGAATTGTTAGAGGGGGGTCATCCTTCCCCGCACAACAAGGGTACAGGCGGTTTCTCATTCTCCAAAAAATTATGATTATTAATATTCCTGTAATTGTTACGCCTGTCAAACCGTAGTTCAAGATGTCGTGGACAGAAATCTGATAGTAAGGTAAGTGCTCGTTTTTCTTTTGTGTAGTTATAAGTTTATCTAGGTTGTTGTTGTTAGTTAGCTGTTGTAATTGGATGTTTGTTGGCGAGATCGTTAGCATATCATTCGCCGTTCCAACTTCAGGAATTTGTAGATCCAGGCCTTTTTTCATCTTATTTCCGAACGTGTTGTAGGAGTATATTGTTAGGTCTTTTCTTTGAAGAACACAGCCTTGACCCAATGATATTAGACCTGTGTCTTTCATGTCCACTGATGTGATTTGATTGTGCTGACACAGTATGCGTGCAGGACACGTGCCACAGCAGTTATACAACCATACATTAGTTTTATGTAGTTTATACCATTCTTCGGAACATATTTCTTGCTTCCAGTTACAATTAAATTTCATTCTCTGATTCAGCAAAGTGGCCTCGCACGGTGCGCTTGCACTGAATAGGTTGTTTATAGCTCCATAGTTATGACATATGTAGTAATTTTGCATGTTAATGCAGTGTTCTATATCTCCCTCTTCTAAGCTGGTGTAAGTGTTTTTTATAAAGTTCACTGCAATATATTTGGATGTTCTCTGTAGTCTGGTTCGAGATGTGCCATTTCCAATCGGTAACGGTAGGGTTTCGTATAGATTGTATTCGTCGTCGCTTACCAAAGGAATGTGCAATTCAAGTAGCAGATATTGTTCCGTTAGTCTTGCTTTTACGTATATCATTTTATATAATTCTCCGATTTCTTTTCTTAAATTGCTTATTGGCAGCGAGATGGTTTTCGGTAAAGTAGCCACTACATTGTTAAGTTGCTCAATGAGCTGATTTGGGGTGACTATATTTCTATCGAGGTGTCCTCTGTAGATATCGTTTATAGCGTCCAGTAGCATGCTTTGTGTTCTTATTAGATTAGAGATCAACAAGTTCGCCGTTATTGCACCCGCGTTGATTTCATTCATAACACTCATTGTTTGTACCCTGTTCTCTATTTTCGTAAAATCTGAGTTCGTTTTGTTTATATATTTGTTAATTTCTTGAAATTGCATGTTTACAAATTGTTCATTCTTTTTGATTTGCTGATTCTCTAACTCTACAATAAACGTCTGGTTTTTTATAAGTTCTAACAGGTATTCTTCATTTGACTGCAGTTTTTCAATATCTTGGCTATATTTACGTGCAAATTCCTCATCCAAAGTTCCAAAAAGTGTACGTGCTAGCGATCCGATCCCGTTGATGTATCCCCGTTTTCTTCTTGAGTGATGAGAGTGTAGTAGGTTGTTATATTCGCTTAATTGACTTATCTCGTGTTGTAAATGGTCTATAGTGGTAGCGCAGGGTTGTTCATTCAATCTACTACACATTTTGTCAAGATGGTTAATAAATTCTGCTGTTTTTGTAGTCGCTTGCCAATATGTTGATAAGTTGTAGTATATAAGTAGGTTCCACTCGTCGTGTATCATTTGTACTTTACCAATTTCGTCAAAGTAAATCGGTTGATTACCGGATATTTGGGTAACTCGATACGTCATCGTAGGTAATGATAGTGCTGGAGATAAGGTTAGTAGCACAGTCAATGCCGTCAGTATTAAGTTACATATCGTTTTTCCTTTCTTAGTACATCCTTGTTTCTTTTCCCTGTGTTTCTCAGTTGGTCCACTTGTTTTTTCTATGTTTTCGTGGTTCATCGGTAGTGGTGATAGTTGAGTTATTGGTCGTTTTAGCGTACCAGTTTGTGTTTTTAGCGTGACTACGCGGACGTAGCCATCGCTTCCTTTATGTAAGTCCATGACGCGGCCCATAGCCCATTTTCCTGGGGGTGCGTTGTCTTTAATTAATACCAAATTTCCTTTCTGTATGTTTTCTTTAGGATGTTCCCACTTGCTTCGCTGTTGAAGATGATGTATATATTCTTTAGACCATCTATTCCAGAAATGTTGGTTCATTAGCTCTACAAGCTTCCATCTGTTCCTTAGATCGAGAGATTTCGCGACCTGTTCTTGCTGAGGTAATGACATCATAGGTGTGCCAGTCAAAAAATGCCCAGGTGTCAAAAAATCCAAATCCTCTGGGTCTTCAGTAATAGGACATAGTGGTCTGCTGTTGAGACATGCTTCCACTTGACAAAGTAAAGTAGTGAACTGCTCATAAGTTAATTTCTGATCTCCGAGTACTCTTTTCAAGTGATGCTTCATAGCCTTTACGGCAGCTTCCCACAGCCCGCCGGCTGATGGCCAGAGAGGGGCGATAAAATGCCACTGTATCTGCATTTTCTCTGTTTCTCTGAAGAACTCAGGCGTTAATAAAGTCTTATATTGAGCAAATTCTTCCTGTAGGATTCGCGCTGCTCCAACAAAATTTCTCCCGTTGTCCGAGTAAATGTGTTGAGGGGTGCCACGCCTGGCACACATCCTTTTTAAGGCTGCAATGAATGACTCCGAGCTCAAGTCTGAAACTAACTCAATATGCACAGCCTTGGACACCATGCATACAAAGATAGCTATGTAACCTTTGCAGGTTTTCACGCCTCGCCCTTTATTAGTTTTTACTTCAACGTGCCCCGTAAAATCCACTCCTGTATGTGTAAATGGTCGACTTGGGGTCACTCTTGCTTGTGGTAGGTTGCCCATCAATTGTTCGTTTTTTGTTTGTTTGAAGCGGTGACATCTGATACATTGGCGTACTATTTTCTTTACTGTTCTGTTGCCGCTAATGATCCAAAACTTTTGCCTAGTCTGAGCAAGGGTCAGCCGGGCGCCTCCATGCAGAGTCTGTTGATGGGCTTGTTCAATTAGCATTTCCATCCATAGGTCGCTGGTTCATATCCGGCTCGAAGGACCAAATTTATGTACAGAACCCCACGTAGTTGACGGTGAAGGCTGGTACACAAATTAGTTGATTGTTTGATGAGTTCCAAGTTAAAGATTCACCCACAGTTAAACAGTTTATTAAAAGTTCCACAAAGTTCACACACAAGTTAAGTTAATATAAGTTGGTTTTGAGCCTTTTCGCGTGACGCCTATGTGACTCGGTCGTTACGTCAAGACTGGCCTAATTAGGTCAAAATGTAAATGTGTAGAATAAGTTGAATCATCAAATAAATGCAAGTGCGCGAGTTATGATTAAAATGTACGGTTCCGTACAATTGTGTTATGTTCTATGATATATATTTTTTTTGACTTTGACTTTGTTTTGATCTCTGTTCTTTAAGTAGGTACTTGAGGTAAGGGCCTTACTCACTGTCTATATCATATAATTCACAGTATTTTTTTGTTATTGTCCTATTTATAATATTTATCTCTCTTTCAACCTCTCGGGAGGTTAATCAGTCCATGAAACTGAACAACTTTCCCAAGGAACATAGGTCAAAATACGAAAAAAAAGTTTTGATCTCCCATACAAACTTCATCAGCATATTAGTGCATTTTGTATGGGAGATCAACATTTTTTTTTCGTATTTTGACATTTTTTTTCGTATGTTCCTTGGGAAAGTTGTTCAGTTTCATGTAATGATTAACCTCCCGAGATGTTGAAGGAGAGATACCTACCTAAAGCCCTGTATAGAGTGACTTTTTATGGCAAATAAATATCTTGAATTTTTATAATTAATTTAAATCTGATTAATAAACTTGTTTTAGCACGAAGTCTTTAAGGATTGTGAGGCGGCATTTCTAAGACAATTGGCTGCAAATTTTCGCGTACATACTTACATGGAAGGTAAGTTTATTAACAACATATTCATTCTACGTTTTGAAATTGCACAAAAAGAAACGCAGATTTTGTTACACTAATATTGGGTGACTTTAAATGAAGTCCGAAGTCCGACGCCAAACAGCTTGCTGTGTTCCGTCGGTGCGTATAGGCATTTTCTGGGCTAACTCGCTCCATCGTCGACCATATCTATGACCTTGGTCAAGATTGAGGTCAAGCGTTAACCCAACTTATAATTTTAAAAAAAGAAGTACCTGCAAAATGTTGAAGATGTGAAATATATTTTTCTTTCAACTAAAGAAAGAAAGAAAGACAAATTTATTATAACGGACACTACAACACATATAAGAGGTAAGATTAAACAGTAAAACACGATCACGATACACTACATGAAGATAATAACAAATACAATAGCAAACTAGCTTTAGATCGCTATGTGTTGTAGGGTCCGAGACAAAGGGTCCTCAACTCAGCTATATGTTGCGACTCGGGAATCAGGATATGAAACCGCGAGCCACAACGCTGGTTTTCAGTGAGTCCCATAACCAAGTGACGAACGAACGTCCGTGGACGAGACAGAATTTTTTTGGAATAAATAAATATTGGTAATGAAAAATGGAAAATACATATGTTACTAATAAATATAATACATAATTAAACATATGTGTCAATATGGTGAAATAGTGGGTTACGTAGTATTACGTAGTAATGTTATCATTAATCACTACAAAACCGATCACAAAGGACGTATTTTTTGCTTAGGCCTCTAGCAGATGGCGTATTTTAAACGCGCCGATGACGCGTAGATTCAAACGCGATTGGAACTCAACCTAGTGTAAAACGTGCATCAATCCAAAGGAAACACCAGTCCTCTTTTATACGTATATTTCCACTTCATGGTAATGTACAATTTAATTATATTTTAGATCTCACTATTTTAACGGATACTTCCGTAAACTACACTTTTTAAGGACACGACTACTCTCCTCAACTGCCAGGCAACGAATGTCCCCGTCAGCCAAACTCCCCTTCCCTTTTTTAATTTCGCATGAAGTTAGCCACTAAACTTTGCTACTGTTTTGTCTGTCAGTACTTAGTTGTACCGGAAAAAGTCATTCATCGAACTATTTAATTTAAGTTAAACATTTAAAAATATTTAGAAAAGTGCAAAAAATGCTAAAATATGTAACGAAACCTTACACTAATAACCTCAGCACACGGGGAGATCGTGAAACGCGCGCTTACAGCGCGTATACGCGCAGATACAGCGGTACAAACGCCCTCCTCCGACCTCCTCCCTTTTATAATGGTAGGGTAGATTGGTAGTTGAAAGAATAATTAATTTAAACAATAAAAAACCTGACTGCGTAGTAAAAATTGAAAAGAAGAAACAAGTCCAGTAGTCGAGACTTTTATTATTGAATATTATTGAATACCCTGACGATATTAACAATCGAGACCCATTATTAGGAAGCCGCGCCGACGACGCGCAGGCGTATACGCGCTTCAAACGCGATTGGAACGCAACCTTGTAACCTCAGCACACGGGGCACACGGGGCGATCGTTTTTAATTTTAAAATTGATTGATTTAATATAATAATGGAAGCTTTGTGTGTGCAGAAATAAACGGTTCATTCATTCATTTAGATACAGCGATACAAACGCCCTCCTCCGACCCTTTTGTACGCGCTTCAAACCAGTTTCGAACGCGCTTCACACGCGCGTTTTAAGCGGAAGTACCTTCAGCTGATAATTGGCCGTCGGTCCAGGTTAGCTGGTATTCATACGTTACTAGTACGTATTAGCCTACTATTTCCCACATATTTGCTTAATGAGAAAATAAGTAAGGTCTGGCGGCCCTAGGATCTCAGTCTATAAGTACCTAGATGCTTCTAGTATAGTTTTTTTTATATTTCGCGTGGGTTGTTCTAGAAAAGTTATTCAGTTTCATGACGACATTAAACTCATCTATAGACACTTACACAGGGTGAGTTTTTAATGACCAGCAAAATTTTTCTTACGGTGTCAGTAACGTTGATAGAACGTAAATAAGGAGATTTTTTTTCCAAAATTTCCAGATTTTGATACCGCTTTTTAACATCTTAGAAGATGAATTTTGTAAACTCAGAAACACGGGTGTCACAAATTGTGTTGAATAGTACTATTACCAAGTTTCAAGTCATGGACGATGTAATTTTTTTTCCATACAAAAATTTAGATTTATTTCATGCTTCAGACCATCTAGCTTGAAATAGTTATATGAAACGTAGAAGCAAAAAAATAAGGGTCTGTTAAATTTTCATAAAGTTTACGTGCAAGCAATTGGATGGTGATAAAAAAATCTGTCTCGGGGACAAAGACGGTATCTAGGATGAAGAAGTTTATTCTTTTCGATTTTTTGAATTTTAATATTCGGGTTATAGGAGCTCGGAAATGGAGAAGGAAGATATTTATCGTTGTTTTTGTTTAAGGAATGTTTGTGGTGAAGGAAGGTGAAATATCAGACGCCATGTTCTTCGTGCAGCAAGGACTCATCAAGGAGGTGTCAGAGGATTCAGATGAGGAACTGCGGGAATACGAAGAAGACCACATATTTTGCACAGTGAGTACAGTACACCTAGGGGAAACGAACATCACAATATCATAGGACTACCACATCGCTTAGTGACCAATAGTGGCAATATGTCACGAGCTTTTTCGAGCTTCGAAAAACATTTCAAGCAGTCGGTCTCGACTGTTGTCCACTGACAACATGTTTTTAATTTAAATTTAAATTTAAAATTAAAAACATGACATGTAATTAATTAATCAATTTCTATTGTAATATTTGATGGGATATTGACATAAGTAATTAGTTTTTGACATGCGTAAATTGTTTTGACATCCTGTATTTGACTTATTTTGCTTTGACTAATTTTGGTGTTGAATTGTGCTATAATTAATATGTTTTAATTTATTTTGTAATATTTGCATGCTGAATATTTATCGGCTAAGCATGTTGGCCTCAGTTTATATAAATTGTAACATCTTTATACCATGTTTATTGCAAATAAATAACTATGAACTATGGACGGTTCTTAAACCATGTCAGAGTCCACTCAGCGGTTTGATAACTCTGACACAAGGGTTATGCAAGCCACATCCTTCAAGATACCAAGCTATCAATAATTTCCGTATAATTATAAGTTACTGCCTTTACGTTTGATGTAGGAAGGTTTCTTTTTGGAAGACAGGAATAGTGAACTTAGTGAAAATCAAGTGTAAGAATTTACCCATACAAAAAAGCTAAGTTTAAAAAAAAATTGGGCATTTCTCTGCAGAAAGACAGTTTGAATTCACTCATACAGTACAGTACCTAAACGTGTAAGTAAAGGTAACAGTATCTTTATTGATTACAGGTAAATGGTCTGGCTGACAACATCCCAGTTCCGTATTCATACAAAGTAATGACCTTAGCAAGAGTATTAGGATTACACTTTACCGATTGGAAATATTTGCTAGATCATTTTCCTGTCAGCAGAGATATTATAATGAAGAAAAAAGATATAGGTAAAGATCAAGGCAAAGACTTTGACGTTGGCACGAAGCAATCAAAGAAAAAAAGTATGTTCTTTAGAGCAGCTAAGGTATTTTTCAGAGAAGCACCATCAAACACAAAAATGGAACCGATGGGACTTAGGACAAGCCAAAGAATCTTAGATTCTTTTCAGAAAAAATCAAAACAGTCATTTATCTCAAATGTTGGAAAGAAGCCAAGTAAAACGGAAGCAAAGAAATTTGAAGGTATACCGTCGGGGAGAGAGTCTGGCGATCGTTTGGTTATTCCCGACCTAACAACACCTGAAGCAAGCACTTCGAAGGATGCTGAATCTGCCAACCAGTGGCCCACGTTTAGTCGATTTTCGATTTCCAAAAGAGAATCTGACGACGAAATGCAAACCCCAAAACAAATGTTTGCTAGACGTCAATCCGTGCGTTATAAGGATCAACTTACACCAACAGAAGAAGAAGCAACTGCTGAAAAATATGAAGCGAAAATTCCTTTTACGTTTAAGTCTCAAGAAGAGGAAAAACTACGGGAAGAACAGCCAAAACCAGAATTCAAAAGGCGTCAGTCTACCCTACATGATGTTGATCGTTCAAAAGAAGTAGAAGAAAAATTTAAACCATTGGATGATAAGCATGAGCCTTCAGAAATAGAACGCGAAGAAAAAGAAACTGAACTAGAGGAAGATGAAGATGAAGACAAACCACCAAAACTACACCCTATTGATAGATCAGACACAGAAAAAGAATTGGGACCAGATCATAAAGTAGAAACGAGACGAACAGATGATGATCTTGAAGCCAGTTCTTCATCAGAGGAAGAACAACTGCGGCCAAAAACAGAAGAAACCGAACATGACGTTGATAGGGTAGTCACAGAAACAGATGATGATCTTCAGGCTTCACAAATGGAACCCGAACAAGAGGCAGAAGGGGAAGTTATACAATTAAAGTCAGAATCTGATGAAGAGAGATCGGATGAAAATTATTCAGTAGCTAAAAAAAAATCTCGACTAGATGACGATCAAACTGAAGATGTTGTTCAACAACAAAACTTAGCACCAGGCGAGACTGAAACTTTGTTAGAACCAGACTTAGAAGAAAGTTTATCGGATACAATGATTACACCAAAAACAAATCAAATAGATCAGGAAAAATCAGAAACCGTCACTGAAAAGAAGTTTTCTGTCATTGAAGAAATCAAACGGGCCAGTCAAACAGGGGCACGTGATTCAGTAATTGAAATTGACATGTCAGCAGAACAAGAGAGAGGTTCAAAGTCGTTCCTAGGAAAAATCAAAGATCGCTTACACGGTAGTACGACCGAAACAAATATAGAAAATGAAACAGAACTTGATGTTTCAACGGCGGAACTTCTTCAATCTATTGTAAGTGGAAACGCTGATCTTAACCCTATCGAACGAACCAGGTCATCTTCGGCACAGTCTATTTTTATGGAAGTGTTGAGTGAACCTACAAAAACTCGATCTGTACTGTCATTCAAAGATGAAATTGAAACAGTAGAGATACCGAAAGAAGATAAACGCACTTCAATCATAGAAATAAACGAAGAAGACCTGATTGCTCGCGAAAAAGCTCGCATGGACTCTATGTTATCTTTTAGTGGAGATATATTCTTAAAGGAAGGTTTAGATGATGCAAATTTAGAAGGAACAGCAAGTGCAGTAAGTTTGACTAGTGATGCCAGCATTGAAAGTGTAAATTTACATCAACGAACTGTTTCTATGTGGAGTGTGGAAGGTTTTATGGCAGGGAAACAATCAAAAGATAAAAAGCCATTGCGATTCAGTTTAGTGTCGGAAAGAGGATCAGACACATCGATCAGGTCAAGAATTAAAAGCACTGACTCCGTGACAGGTAAATCTGAAAAGAAGAAAAGTTTGGGGTGGGCAGAGGAGGATGAAAAAGTTCCTGACAAGGAAGCACCACCTGCATGGCTTGCAGGCCCAATTGACTTCGACATGCTCGACAAAACCCTTTACGAAGAACAACCATCCACCTCGACGGGAGCGCGTCCAAAGAGTCCGACCTCGTCGAGATCACGCCCGAAAAGCCCCTCGGGGTCACGTCAAAAGAGCCCAACTAAAGAGTCCACCTCAAGACCGCCCTCGGAGTCATCAGATGACTAATCAACAAGATGCTAGCAGTGCATCAAAAGCCGAGTAAGTATTATGCTACATATTTTAATAAAGTTAAAGTTGTACTATACGCTGTTTTTTTTTAATTTTTTTAATTGGGCCTCTTATAGAAGACTGAAATAATACGACAAGAGAAAAAAAGAAAGGAAACAACTATGAACAACTGTTTAAAATCGCAAGTTTTTATTTTTTTTTAAATATGACGTCTCTGAGTACGGCAGTGAGACTCGGATTTCTTTAGGAGTAGGTTTCTGGTTTCTGGAACAATTTAACGCCACACTTGCAAATTACAATAGCATGCAGAAAATCCCATAACGGTGCGCGGCGCCCAAGAAATAAAGTTTTTTTTTGTACGTCTTTAAGTTTATTCATAAACGTGCATTCCGCCCGGGGACTTAGTTCTCGGGAAAATGTTGTAACCTATGTTAATCAGGGATAATGTGGCATTCTAATGGTGAAAGAATTTTTCAAATCGGTCCAGTATTTTTGGATTGAATACAATGCAAACAAACAATCAAATGTATTTACAATATTAGTGTAGACTAGTACTGCGTCAATACCGTTACTTATTCTGTATTATCTTCATAATTTTGGTTAAAATAAGTAAAACAACAACAACACGACATTAACAATTTTAAATAAAAATACATTAGTAAAACATTATCATAATATATTATTTAAAAACTCTTAATTTACAATGTTTAATAGACATTCTCATACATGATACACCAAACGAAAAAGTAATAAAAAGTATAATTTATATCAGCTTTAACAAATTTATTTACAGTGGGTAATTTTTTACTAAATAGATGGCGCTGACATGGTTTTTTGATTATTTTTATATACTTAATGATTTTATAATGCTTTCATAAAAAATAAACTTAATTTTAAGCATTATAATGATAACAAAACAATCACTATGCATATTATTGTATTTGAAGCGATGTTCGTAATAGTTCGTCAACGCTGTCTCTCAAAATATCATATCGTAACATTTCTTGACCAAACTAAATTCTTCATTATGGGAGTTCATTGTATTTAATATACTGTGTCACGTATAAAATTTGACACAATTGATGTCTTTATAAAACATTATAACATTACATTGGAATGCCCAGCATATTCTTCCTGAAATTACATTCATAGCTCTGCACGTCACAAGTTATTTAAATGCTTGGGTTATAGATCTTTTATCTTAAATTTAATTATCAATTTACGAATTCTTATTGCTAGGGTTTTCATCCTCCTTGTTCAATCTCCTTTGGTCTCACATTTTGCTTAGGTATTATCCTTTTAAGACATGTCTGAAACAAAATAAAAAAAAAACCTTATTCTGGGTTTTACAGTGCTAAGTACATACGTGGGAAATATTGACAATTCTTTATAGGGTGACTTCAAATCAGTTAGCGAAACTTAGAGGGTGATTCTTCATATGAAACTGAATTACTTTTCACAAGAAATTCATATTAAATTATTTATTTATTTATTATTTTATTTATTAGGTTACCAACGGAGTGCACACCACCACATTCAAGTACATCAAATATTTTAAACACAAAAAACTCAATGCCACTCCAATTATAGGTAACTTACGGCTAGCTTAAAATTAAAATTAAGTTGTAAGATCAATACATAGATAAATAACTACTTATTCAAAATTTAAACACAAAAAAAATTAAAACTAACAAAACAAAAAAAAACTAAACAAATAATCGGAACCATTTAAACATGCGATAGCCCAAATAAACAATAAAGATATTCCAATATATATATATGTATTTTTATTATTTTTTGTGAGTGGAAAGCAGATCAAGAACCGCTTTCTTAAAACTATTCAGCCCAAGAAAGAAAATATCGATATCATCGTTTTCTTTAAACATTTCATTGAACTTTCTAATTATGCGGTTGAGTGGTGCGTAGTGTCCAAGATTCGACCGCGCTAACACTTCTTGAAAGGGGAAATACTTTTTGTGCCAAGGAAACACAATATGAATATTACAATAACGAATATCGGCCTTATCACAAAATAGTACATTATGCTACAAGTGTGCTAAGTTGGATAAGAGGCGAGTTTAGAGCCCGAGCCGAAAAAGTATTTTTTCTTCTTTTTTTTCGTATTTTGACCTATGTTCTTTGGGAAAGTTGTTCAGTTTCATGAACTGATAAACCACCCGAGAGGTCGAAAGAGAGATACCTAAAGCCCTGTAGAAATAAGAAGCTACATTGCATTGTCGAGTATTTATTATTTGTTTGTTCAACAGCTAAAAATAGATGAGTTAGATCAACATTCGACAGTCTCCACAATCCGTCATTAAATCATTTTCGTCAACTGATCAGTTTCTGTAACTGACCAATTCTATAAGACTCCTTAACTTGCCAGTAACCCCCAGTTACCCAGTCAGTCGTATATGTTTGCGAGAATTTATATTATGATTTGTGTCCTGATTTACTTTTCCCTAAAATGCATAAAGTTGCGAGTTTTTGAAAAAAATTACAGAGGCCAGCGCATCAGGTTACTCCATTTTCGTTTTAAAATCGTTCTTATCGCTACAGCACAGAGTGCACGCGTGTGGTAACCTGACATGCTGTCCTCCGTACCTAAAATACTCCTAACCTCTGAATTTCTTCTAAATCGTTATACCTTCGCGTGCTTTTTGAACACATGGTGTATATTAAATTTATATCGCACGCGGCGTAAACAAGCACGCGACGGGTTAAGCTGTTTTCTCGAAAACGATTACTAGGTTTTGGGAACACGGAGAAGCACTTTTAAAACTTGACTCATAAACGGCTGAAAGAAATCGGGTAAAATTGGCACAAGAACATGATCCGGACTTACTCTTGTTATTTTTTATCTCGTAAAATTTGTCTACTCAGAAAAATTGGAGGCGGAAATAAAACTACTACAGAACTGTTTTTTTATAAAAAAAAATATGAAATGTCACAAAGAAAACATAATTTTCTCTAATTGTAGGTTGCAAAAACTTTCATGCGATGATTTCCTTAACCCCAAATCCGAAAAAATCCGTACACAAATCCGAATAATGAATTCAGTGGGAGAATTTGAACCCGAAAGCTTCCGGTTCTAGGACTCATTCATAAATTAATAACAATTTCAATATTTATTTTGTCAGCCCGTATACGTCTCCACCGAGGGGCACGGGCCTCCCTTTAAAACACGAAGGGGATTTAGGACAGAGTCCACCACGCTGGCCCCAATGCGGATCGGTAGACCGCTCATCTTTTGTAAACAAATTTTCTTAAACGTGCAGGTTTCATCATGATGTTTTCCTTCACCGCTGAGCAAGTGATAATTAATTAGAAATCCGTACATAAATCCGAAAAGATAAATTTAGTGGTACAGGCCCGTACCAGGATTTGAACCCGCAACCTTTCGATTATAAGTCTGGCTCATTACCAACTCAGCTATCACTGCTAATTTGAACATATAAGGCTAAAATACACACATCAACGCGGTCTAGGGATATTGCACGATTTTTCATACAAAAGAGGTCTGTTTGAGAAACTATAAAAGCATACTCGAGATACATGGAGGGCTATAATTTTCAGACGAGCAAGTGCTAAACCTGGATTTCCAATTCTAGTCAATAAATTTTGTTTTGCTTGAAAATTGTGAAAACGAGACTATAGCTCGTCTGAAAATTATAGCCCTCCATGTATCTTGAGTATGCTTTTATAGCTTCTCAAACAGACCTCTTTAATATGAAAAATCGTGCAATATCCCTAGACCGTGTTGATGTGTATATCTCAGGATTTGTGAAGAAAATATGTAAATGTCTCCTCGTGGGATAAGTCTGTCTTTGAAATCTTCTTATTATTGTAAACTTGCTATCCTTTGTTTTATCATTGTATAGAGGGCAGCACATCAGGTGACCAATCGCGTGCACTGTGTGCCGTTGCGATAAAAAACGGTTTTGCATTAAATGTGGAGTAACCTGATGTGCTGGTTCTGTACGTTATAGCATACTTACAAACAAAAATACTGTCACAAATAAGAATCTTACATTTTGTAGGCGAGTTACATGTCTTGAATAGCGATCAGTAGTAGAATTTTTGAATAGAGTCCAAAGATTAATGTCCCGTAGGTCTAGGTCGCCACACCCACCATTCAACACTTTCGTTAGCTATAAATAACTAATACTAATTTCTTTTCACATTTTCACGAGCGTTTCCGTACTTTGGAGGGCACGTTAAGCTGTTGGTCCCGGCTGTTGTCGATTAACTTCAGTCGATAAAACCAAGTTAGAGGCCATTGTGCGGTTTGAAAACTCTGACACCAGGGTTAGCCAAGAACGCCAGACACTTGACTATATCTACACGATAAGAAGAAGAAGAAGATTTGAATAGATTTTAGACGATAATCACGTTAAGCATTCTACTTTATCATCTACTAGCTTCCCGTAAATGTAAAATTACAGCACGATAGAACGATAGCTCAGTTGATTAGGGCACCAGGACATCTAATCCTACGGTCATAGGTTCAAGTCCCATTCGCGCCGAATACTTTTCTTTCCCTAAAACTTTTTTGCAAGGTTACATATTTTAACCGTGTAGAAGCTGTTTAGTTTTTTTTAGCTTTCTGCACTTGTACTGCTCAAAAACGTCTAGGAATCAGCATGCAACGAGGCGGCATGGACCTCGTCTCCATCCTCCTTCTCCATTTTCTTTTTGCGACATTTTTACTCTTCAGTTTTGGAATTCTTAATTTAAATTCGAAATCGAACGTTTCTAGCCGTCATTCACTGTGATGACAGACCCAACTGAATTTCCGTCGCAGGCGCACGCTCGCTAATACTAGGGCTGCCATCCGTCCGGGTTTCCCCGGATTTGTCCTAGTTTGGAAGACGTCCGGGGAGCGTCCGGGCGGGGTTTAAATTGAAGTCCGGGAGGGTTTTCGATCATATCCCGTTCCCATAATTTATGTAAAACCTACATACCTAAGAAGGTTAAAAAATAAAGCAAAATTACTCACATGTCGTCACAAGAACGATTTAAAACACTATTTTGAGCAACAAAAGAGGCTTAAAATTAAAGTTTTCTTCTATCAAGTACGGAGTAAAATATATTTTAATCAAGATGTATATGTGAATGAAAAAAGTATTGAAATGTCCGGGGTGAAAGCTCAAAAATCCGGGGAACTTACGCTTCCGGTCCTGGGGGGCCGGTTTTAGAGATGACAGCCCTAGCTAATACTATACTGTTTTATACATCTTCTTCTTCTTCTTCTATATATATAAAAGAAAGTCGTGTTTGTTACAACACTTATAACTCGAGAACGGCTGGACCGATTTCCATGGTTTTTGATTTGTTGTATTTCTCTCCGTCCCGAATAGCAGAATAACTATTAAAAACATTGGAAAATTGACGGGGAAATTCCCACGGGAACGAAGTCCCGGGCGTAAAGCTAGTTGGTAATAAATTAACGTTAAAAGTTTAAGTGTGTAATCCAGTAAATGTAATCCTGCTTAATATTTATTCCTTATTCCTTCATCGTGCTCCGAGTCTCCAGCTCCCGACGCCAGCCGGCGCAAGCATAGTTTAAATGAAATCAAATGATTCTCGTCACGAAGAAATGAAACCCTGTCAGCAGCCGACATGTTTACCTCCACGTCTTGGTTATTCCAAACATAACTTCTTGGCAAATGTACAACTTTTCGTTTGAAAAACAAAAATAATTTCGAGTTTCGTGGCGCATATACTTTTATATTTTACGCGCAGAGTGATTTTGATTCAATGATGATGATTATTTTAGCGGCTGAGATTTTATAAAGCGCCGGAGCTAAATTTAGACGTGTATACATTGAAGAAGTTTGTGTCCGCTCATTTTATGTCTAGAATACTTATTTTGTTACTGAAACTTTTGATATTTCTGGCATTTGACAAGTTGACCCAACATATCTAGAGTTACACCTATTGTATGATTTCTGCAGCTCTAGCACGATAGCGACAAACTCGCGCTCGGCTCACGCTGAAACTTCACTTTGATTGCGCGAGGGTCCCACGCAAAGGCTTGCTCGCCCTATGGCGTTGTCAATGTTGACATTTTGACATAGGACCGCGGTTTTGTCACGGCGCTGTCACTATCGTACTCGGCCTGCTGATATTTATTTATTGTAAGTTGGTACCCGGGCGATAGAATTTTACTCAATTGAAAATTGAGAGAACGTATTTTCCAGATATGAAAAACAGCTATAGATCGATTTTTTGCCCCCATAAATTTCTATATTGCAACATTTATCGAAATCAATAAAACGTTTTCGAGAACGTGATATAAACATTGCTGATTAAATAGTGTAGGATATAAGATGATCAATGATCAATATCGTAATGATAATTATCGAAGTTTATCCGCCTTGATTTGTCAAAAGGATCGTACCAATTTATTTTTAATCAGCCATATACGTCTCCACCGAGGGGCACGGGACTCCCGAAGGAGATTCAGGCCATAGTCCACCACGCTGGATCAATGCGGGTTGGCAGACCGCGAGCCCTTCGAAAAACGAATTTCATCACGTTTTCCTTCACCAATGAGCCTTCGTAAGAGCAAGTGATATGTTAATTCTAAAAAAAGTTGTACAAGCCCGCACCAGGTTTTGAACCCGCTACCTTCCGGTTACAAAATTGGCTATCACGCTTCTTACGAAACTTAATTTTGTCTAGTACGTGTACTTAACAATGTTAATTATAGATACATACTTAAAATACGTATACATCGAACAACATTATATCGAAACGGTTGTTGCCCCACGCCAATGATGCACAAAAAAATATATAACACTTATTATTGATTCAAATAAAGATTAACACTTTTAACTTGCCATCGACTCGCTAAGAAGAAGAATTATGAAAATGTTGTACTATGTAGTTGGTTCCTAAAAAAAATTTTAAGTCGCCTGAATATATATTAATAAAGTAGATTAACGGTACATCTGATTATACCTCTAGAAAATTTAATCGGCGCAGATATCATTAATTATTGGTACTGCAGTAGTAAGTAGTACAAAGTGAAAGTTCTTCAGCTCTGTGGCTTTTGCTCGGTTGTAAAGTGAGATCACATTTAATAAACTAAACAAACTAGACCTACTAGTCGTCTGGGGCCATAAAATATTGCTCAATTCTATACATGTTACCACTTACTACCCCTGCTCTTTTACCTATTAAGTCTCTCCACTTTAAATCACACCAGAAACAATTTGTTACGTGACAGACAATAAAATATTTTTATCCTAATATCATTGTTGATAGGTGTAAGTAATTAAATTTTCTATATAGACAGTAATGTTATTTCTAGCTACAACACTAAACTATAGGTATCCCCAATACAATACAATATACTTTATTCCACACTAACGTAGAACAAGGTACAAAGCTAAAGTTACATCGTATAAAAAAGTGAAATATTTAGGGTACAAAAGGCGGCCTCAATGCTAAGAAGTAATATCTTATCAGCCTAAAGGTGGAGAAGACGCTATTACACTGATATTATTATTATAAGTTAATTGTTTTGTCAAAGCAACAGAAAAAAGCACCTCAAAACAATCCAGCGTAGAGCAACCACAGGCTGGCAAGTAGAAGCACCAAGATGAGGTAGGTGGCGAACAGGTTGGTAGTCTCATGGTTAGCCATAGCTGAACTCCTGAGATACGACCAGCGCTTAGTCCACACTGAACAGAAATCTCCAAAGAACTGGCAGAATTCTCCAGCGGCTCCATTCCCGCCCACGCCTTCGTAATTCCAAGTCCCCGCGAATGTCCCGCTCAAATTAGTCGCCCAATAGCAAGTGCTCGTTATCTACATCTTCAGTTATTTTGAGATGAATCCGAAATAGCGATCGATAAGAGAAAAATCATGTTAAAGATGTCGCTATCCAACCCAATCCTCCAACTACAAAGGATAACGAAAAAATAAATCAAAGACATGTCAAAAAAAAAACTATAAACAAATGTTGTGAACCAGACGCCATCTTGAACAAAAATCTGACCCCCTATCGCGCCCAAATGAATAAACGTCCATTAAAGTTAATGCTACTTTAAATATCATGCTGTTACTTTCCTTGTTGCCTTTTTTATTATAAGATGGGTTAACTCTTGACCTCAATCTTGACCATAAGGTCAAAGATCAGGTCGACGATGGAGCGAGTTAACCCAGAAAATGCCTATAAAGGCACTGGTACTCCCACGCACCGACGGAACACAGCAAGCTGTTTGGCGTCGGACTTCGGTAGGAGGGTGGTCGCGAACCAGACGGCCCTTTACAGAGCCTACCACACCGCATGAGACCATAGGACGACACCTCAGATTCAGAAAAAAATGAAGTGTCATTGCCTGGGATGGATTACTAGGAGGCAGGTCTCATTTGTGTTTCCATAGGCGCCTCTTACGACACCCACGGAAAGAGATAGGGTGGTGTTATTCTCAACCGATCACCACACGGTTTTAACTAGGACACCATTACATTTAAAGCAACTTTAATGAGCGTTTCTGCAATCAAGCGTATAACACGGGTCATTTTCAAAAAATAATTCGTCGATCATAGTAAAGGTGCTAGACCAGATCTGTCGTAAAAGAATCTATTTATCTCTAACGTCAATGCGCATAAAACCATCAATCATTCCTGATCTCAGCAATTTAGAATTGGTGATAAAAATTAACTATTTCCGATATTTATTTTTTTAATCAATAATGATGATCATTTTCGTAAATAGTGTTTATATTAAATGATAATCAAGGATTACGATGGTGGTGATTAACTAGATTTTA
This sequence comes from Aproaerema taeniolella, assembly GCA_949987775.1. Lineage (NCBI taxonomy): Eukaryota > Metazoa > Arthropoda > Insecta > Lepidoptera > Gelechiidae > Aproaerema > Aproaerema taeniolella. The sequence goes on along the minus strand of OX465246.1, from coordinate 1,656,316 downwards.
TTTTAGTTATACTAATAGGTAGGTAGTTAAACTGCTATATGCTAAACCAGAAACATTATTCTACGTGCCAACTTCTCAAACCACAAAACATCTTAACATCGTTACTATGCATCAAAGTATTTTTGACAACCTTTAACACGTATTGACAGAGAAGAGGCCTATTGTGCACTACACTCGCTACGAATAAAAATATGAAAATCTTCCTGAACACCGTACTTTTACAAGGTTGGTGGCTTCCTTTGAAAATACCAAAAAAATCAAAACAAAGTAGGTACTTGCATTGCAAGTCTATGCAATTAAACTGAAAATTAGATTGTAACTCCGACGCTGGTACATGAAACTGCAACTCCAATCTTGTCTACATCTATTATCACCTTTATTTCACTAGTAATAACTTCAGCGATGACGCAATACATAATCCTAGGCACATTTCAGGTTTCACATGAATAACTGAATACTGTTGGTAATGCCAAGATTTTCAGCATGTTATAAATACACTTTATAGGATCATGCAAGGAACACACAGGTTGGAACTCACTTTAAAACACTACCGTGTACATAAGCCACAGGAAGAAAAGCAGGATGACCAGGATCATGTAGGTGGCAGCCAAGTTGACTGTTTCGGCGTTTATCGTCATGGTGAGCTCGGTACACTACTGAGCAACCGGATTGATTCACTGGGCAGTGCACTCTACTGGGATACTCGTACATACGGCTGCTTTCGGCAATATTGTGCGTCAGAGCACAGGGACTCACTTGAAGGACTCCCGAGTAAAGAAATAAAATTTTAAACTTCAAAATTTTCCAACCAAAAAATCTTTGCTAACAAAAACGTAAGAAGCTTTATCTTAAAGGAATCTACCTACAGTATTGAAGAGCGCCTCAGAAATCCAATGATGATGTTAAATATATTTGACCGGTTTCATCCGTGGCCATAGCCTTTATATCGGGCAGTAAACTTATAGGTATTCAAAAAACCCACCATACCCCATGGCCATACCCCTGGGGGCAGGGTGGGACTGAACCATAACATTTGAACATTTTCATCAGGTAGTACGTATAGTTACTGCTGCGAGGGTATTTCTGTATTGTGGGCAAAAGGCTGACAATCACCACGCTCCTCGTGTTCCATCTAATAACCCTCGGAATGAATGTCAAATGTGACGAAAAGAGTAGTTCTAGTACCACATGATACTCTGCCATCCCGGCAGGGATTATATGCGTGAGTTTATGGATGAGTGGAGGAATAGTTACCTCTGCCAACATTAGACAATCTCCTAACAAACATCATTGGTCTAAGGTCGGTGCAATATTTATCGTCTTTCAAATATTCATTTCTGTGTGACTTACTTAGACCATCTTTCACATTATACATTCGTGTTTTTGATCATCTCATACGAGGATACGTATAGGTTGAAATACGGGTCTAGGCTTAAAAAAAGTACTCTGATCCGGTATTAAACGCAGTATAAGTCAAGTAGTGCTGTGTTCCGTTGGTGCGTGGGAGTACCAGCACCTTTATAGGCATTTTCTGGGTTAACTCGCTCCATCGTCGACCTCATCTTTGACCTTTATGGTCAAGATTGAGATCATGAGTTAACCCATCTTATAATATAACAGACAAAATCCCTCATGATTTTGATGATCATCAAAGGATGCCATGAAGAAATATTTTTTTAGGGAAATATGTTCAGTGCGAATGGACCTTGAACCCACTATCTTGCTCTAACCGACTGAGCTATCGTGCCTTCAAGTCACGCGGTTAAATTTCTTATTCCCTTACTAAACATGCAGCGTTTTAAAATACTAGATGACTTACATGAAGGTTAATTTTACGTTAAGAACGTCATATGTTAAGATTCGAGCTAACACTTTTGAATCCGAAATATTTAATTGATAAAAAGGTAACATAGAAAAATACTCACTATTTAGAAGGCTGAATAAACAAGCCATAAGGAGACTAGCAGAAGTAAGAGGATGCAATAAGTTGCGACAAGGTTGGTGCCCTCGGCAGAATTCATGTTGTCGTGGTTACAGAGCAGCGGTTCACTAGCGACTGATGACCACCGCCCCTTGCTACGTATTGTTTTTACAGAAATACTCGACATTTTGATTCTATTTTCTGTTTACATGACGCAGCAGATAAATTATGCTCCGGCACAAGAATTTGGACACATTAAATGTATTAAAATGTTTACAGTTTCTTTTGTTTTGCTGTCGCCTTTTCATTGACAAAAGACGAACTTTTGTAGACAATTAGTAGATATTTTTGTGGTTATTGAAAATCTGGAATTATCCAGGTCCTAGTTGCGGCCCTGCTCCTGGTTTACATTGCTGGAGAATGATAACTGTGCTATTTATGTACCCTGGAACATTGGGTGTAATTTTTAGCAGCTCTGCCTCTACATGAAACAGTAGAGTTTGTTTAATTCACTTTACAAAAGATGATTCAATATTTAGGTTTATTCTAAACAGATATAATGTTGCTTTGGTTACTAAATTAAAATATTTTTTACCATTGCCCCTCGAAAAAGGGTCCATTATTCTTCAAAAACAGTGAATAAAACGCTGTTTATTTCATGAGTGAATAAAAAATTTTGAATTTGGAACATGCGCGAATATACGGATTTTAGTAAGAAAACAAAAGAAAATGTGCAAGCAGGTTGCATACTCTCGCTAAAAAAACGTACTAAAACTTGGCTGTTTGTAGTAACTGGCTGTATGGAATATGGCTCGGTTAAAAATTTTAAATTTAGACTAAGGAATTCAGCCAATTTTCTGTGCAATTTTCATGCAATTAAAAGTTTCTGTTAAAAGTTTTTGTCTCAAAATCATAAAATGAGTTCGACATCCAGTGATGAAAGTGGACCTCTCGTTCCAGAGTTATTTCGCGTTAAAGCAGCAGCTATTGTTGAAAATTTACTGTCACAGAGTAATTATTTTCTTTTTCTCGTAGTCAATGGTAAAAAGTAGAGTACCTAACACGTGAAAAAAAAATTCATCTCGGCTCTTGTATCCCTCGAAAAGAATTCACCTTTTTTTCACTTGTTGGGTAATCTACTATTATCGTACTAGTTGTACTGTGTATATTGTGCTCATTTTAAGAGCCAAGCATAAACTGGATGTGCGGTCGGCCGCATCTCAGGTTACCACACGCTTGCACTCTGTGTTATTGTGATAAGAGCGGTTTTGCAATGAAAATGGAGTAACCTGATGCGCTGGCCACTGTAAGTACAGACAGTCGTCTCCAAAAAAGTCACGAACTCTTTTATGGGTTGTTTCTTAGTAAAATTCCCATATGTATTCAAAGGGAAACTTTGGATACGTTCAACAGTACTTTTAAAAACTTTGCCAAAACGGAATTTGATTATAGGTATATCAGACTAGCAGCTATGGGAATAAACTGCTCAGCTCTAAAGTTATTTCAGATTAAGTTAAAACTAGCTTTCCGCCCGCGGCTCCGCCCGCGTACACTACAGGTTATATCGTGCCCAACTGTAGGATAAAATGTAGCCTATGTCCTTTCCCAGGCACTTATCTATCTCTATACCACAAATTTCATCAAAATCGTTTCAGTAGTTTAGGTGTGAAAGACGGACAGACAGACAGACAGACAGAGTTACTTTCGCATTTATAATATTAGTATGGATTAGAAAGTAAGGTAATGAGATTTTTCTTAAAGTGTATCCCTCGGAGTATTTTGCCTATTCTTCTCAAAACAAAACTACAGCTTTAAATAAACTGTAAATTGCAAATAGGCGTAGAGTTAGTAGAGTCAAGAGAATGAATATGTGTGTATGTATTTAAGGCCTAGGCGACTACAGCACCCGATAAAGGCAGCACACATAGGAATAGTGCCATCTCCGTCTCTCAACAGGCCTGGGCTGGAAGTGCGAACAGTGTCGATACACGAAGTTTACGGACTATGAAAGCGTGCGTGCGTAAAAATATGTTCGAAAGTTAGAAAAATGAGATTTATGGAAAGGTAACAGCTTTAAATCGAAAAATGCGTCAACTACTTATCAAGAGTGATCAATCACGAACATTTTGATAGCAAATTCAAGTTCCTGTGTGCATTTTACTATCGTTTTACAGCTTAAAATATATACACAATATTGGTATTTAGAGGTGACTTTGTGAGCTGTTTCTATCGAACCAAAAGTGCTGAATCATGTTTTCAGCAAACTACTTATCTAGTTTATGTCCTGAATATTACCGTAGTATTTTTTCTTCGATTTAATGCAGTGCGTCATGCTTATCTACGCATCATAAAATCGTAATTTAGGTGCTGTAGTCGCCTTAATTTTATTACTCCAAAACATGAATACTATTACAGGCTCCTACAGCTCGCTTTGTTCAATATTTTTCAACTTTAATGTCATTTACACATTTGCGAAAAGCACCAGTTTCTTCAGATTTGTCTGCCTTGCCGGCCAATCAACCACATATAACCACTAATTGGAATCATTTACATTACCCAAAAGTATCAAAAACCAATTAGTTAATTACACTATTATTCTTCTTCTGTATAGTCAAGTGTGGGGAGAGCGTGACTTACCCTGGTGTCAGAGTTTTCAAACCGCCAAATGACTTCTGTCTTAGTTTCAACGATTTTAGTCGAACTACAGCCGTGACCTATTGGGCTTGACGTGTCTCAGAAGAATACAAAAAATCTTTATTTTATAGGACATTCAGGATGTCACTTAAAACAAGTCAAGATTACATGAAATACATACAAACATACATTAAAAGATTTAAATACATACATACACATTCGTTCTTTTGAACCTACTGACTCTACGCCTACTCGCAAAGGTGCAGTCTTCCCCAGAGAAGAATAGGCAAGAAACTTTGAGGGTGCTCTTTTTAATCGCATTACAAATTTTCTTATATAATAATTTTAACTAAATCGGAATAGAGCTGAGCAGTTCATTCCCATGGCTGCTTGTCTGATAGATAATCAGAACGGCACGGAAACACTCGTGACTACGAGGAAACGGCGATAATAGGCACTTTGGTCACCTATCAGGTTTCTCACTACTGCAAACGTTGCTTTACTTCATTGATTTACTCAGATCAGCGAACACCATTGGGCTACAAGCAATACGAGCATATTAGTGGGGTTTGCATTCGGAGTCCAAAAATAAACTTATTGATCAAGTTAAACAGGCGTATAATGGAGTGTAGATAAATGGAAACAGGATGTATGCAGAAATCCATCTGTCTCCTGAAGTCTTCAGTCAGTCTCTTTCCCGCCTAGTCTAGTCAAAATAAGGGATCCCTCGGCATTTTAGTTTTTCAAAACACTACCGTTTAAATACAACAACCAGAATCTTTATCTATCAACTAGCTGACACGACAGACGTTGTCATTGTTTTAACCGTGTGGTGAACACCACCCCATCTCTTTCCGTGGGTGTCGTAAGAGGCGACTAAGGAAACACAAATGAGACCTGCCTCCTAGAAATCCATCCCAGGCAACGACACTTTATTTTTTTCTGAATCTGAGGTGTCGTCCTATGGTCTCATGCGGTGTGGTAGGCTCTGTAAAGGGCCATCTGGTTCGCGACCACCCTCCTACCGAAGTCCGACGCCAAACAGCTTGCTGTGTTCCGTCGGTGCGTGGGAGTACCAGTGCCTTTATAGGCATTTTCTGGGTTAACTCGCTCCATCGTCGACCTCATCTTTGACCTTATGGTCAAGATTGAGGTCAAGAGTTAACCCATCTTATAATAAAAAAAAATAAAAAAAAATTCTAATGTTCCGCTCAACTTCCCTATTTTTTTTCTGTCCTAAGAACCTTCTCCTGACAATAATAACACAACAGAAAAAGAATTTGCGAAATTGTTTCATCCGTTCACGCTTGATGCGATGACCAAAAAAAATTAGAATTCAGAGTTTTTCCAATTCAAGAATCTGTCGTGTAACGAATCTGCCGAATCGCGATTCTGTCGAATTCAGTATCTGTCGTATAGCGAACAAGCGATTCATTTTATATATTCTGCTACTATTCTATCAATGAATGAATAGTTGTTTATGTGCGATCTATGTCAAGTTTATCTGCGAAACAGGTTGGTACCACGACCACGTTTTATCAGTTGGAACGGTGCCAAGACAAAAGAGAATAATGGAAATGCCGGGAAATATCGTCTTTAATCAAACACTGAAACGAAACACATACATCTGTTCTCGATTACACATCGACTTTAAACAAATCTCTCGACGTGGATTAGCTATAAACCATACTACAATGTTGATGAAATCACAGCGATGGCTAACACTGAAACTTAGCATCTACTTTCCTTAGAATAGCTAGATAGGGAACAATTCAGAAATTAATGTAAGCGTGAACCCTGAATCAAATGTAATATTATATAGATCTTTGGCTTGGGACATTTATATTACAAAAAAGGTTACCGTTTGTCTTTGTGAATTTATTATAGATTTCGCCATTTTATATTATAAAGGTGAGGTCTTAATGACCGCAACCCGCCGTAACCATATGTAGTGTTTTTTTTTTACATTTCTGAGTTACCGTTTCAAATTTATATATCTGGTTATAGGCCCCAGAAATAATCTTAAAATAGGTATATGGTTGGTTCAGAGGGCCTATTAACAGATGTATAAATGAGATGGCCAACTTTGCCATAGTTCTGTGCCCCAAATGTAACTTTAACTCTAACTAACATATATGGAGATTTTTAAATTTATCACTACATATGGTTACGGCGTGTTACGGTCATTAAGACCTCACTTTTAGTATATAAAATGGCGAAATCTATAATAATTTCACAAAGACAAACGGTAACCTTTTTCGTAATATAAATGTCCCCGGGCTACATATCTATAATGTTCTGAATTTTTTAAATTACAACACCTTTTTGGTACTATTTATTTGGTAACCTAAATTACTTTGTCTTGATAAATTATTATGATTTCACTTATTTATCATGTTAACAATTTTTGCAACTTTCTATGTTATTCATCTTTCATTTTTTCTGTGTATCTATTGTTTGAACTCTACTGTTTCTTTTGTGATTATCTCTTTCTGTATTGTTTCTTTAAAAGTGTAGTGTATTTAAAATAAATTTCTTATGTAAAATCCTTACAAACTATTTGTTTTTTCAAAACGATAATAGTAGAGCTGGAAACTGGAAACTGTTATAGAATACTTTTCCACGCAAACAAAGGAATGCGTGGGAAGCTAGTCAATTCATAAATTCTTATGGTTAATAAGTAGCTGCGGTTGCCACTTGGCGGTAAAAGGCCATCGTCATGTATATTTCAGTATAAACACTTATACCTACTTGTATGATTTATGCCGCAGTAGGTAAACAATCCATTAATTCTATTTTATTTATAATATTAAATAATGAAGTAAATCTTGTAAAATAATTAACCAAAACACTGCAAAAAAGTGACATCAGAATCTCTGGACCACACTCGTTTCAGATATTCCAAGGCAGTAGAAGATGGAAGAAAGAAAGAAAAAGAGAAAAATCAATTTATTCATCATGTAAAACAGAAGTCAAATAACATACAAATAAATAATCTGGTGAAAAGGTACTGCCTCAGCCAAGCTGTTTTTTAGTTAGCACCTGATATTAAAAGAAAGCTTGGAAGTACCTCATCTGTGACAGATTGGGGTCACTGCATACAAATGTCAGATGGAAACAACGGAAATACTTGATGGCTATCCACACGAAACGAAAATAGCTCCAACGCTGTCGAAGATCTCTCAAAATTCATGATAAATGAATAAGTGGAATCCCACACGTCACGTTTTAAAGCAATTAGTCGCTAAATAGAAAATGTGCCAACTCTGACGGGTTTGTGGTCAAGAGCAGTGCAAATAAAAACGTTGTTCAAAAAGAAAAGTAGGTAGAAAGTATTTTTCAAACTTTACTTTTTTTATTTATTTTAGTTTAAAATTTGGCCGTCTTTTAGTAAGTACAACTCAAACCCATGAAAACCATCACATTCAGGATTCCACTTAAAATAAGTCAAGATTACATTTAATACATACAAACATACATTAAAGGATTTAAAATACATACATACACATTCATTCTTTTGAACCTACTGACTGTTTGTAATTAATTCAGTTGTCGAAATTGCCTGTATTAAAAATTTGCGAAAAGTTTAGGACGACATTCACCTAATTATTTACTGAAAGTGCCAATAGCAAAATTTTGTGAGCAGTTTCGATAATTATGTGGAACTGCGGCTCCGCCTGCGTGGACTAAAGGTTATATCGTGCCCAACTGTGAGATAAAATGTAGCCTATGTCCTTTCCCAGGATCGAATCTATCTCTGTACCAAATTTAATCAAAATCGGTTCAGTAGTTTAGACGTGAAAGACGGACAGACAGACAGAGTTACTTTCGCATTGATAATATTAGTAAGGATTTATTTCGAAAAAAATTGACTTGCGAAGTCTACAACTCACAGAGAAAATAGTTTTAATGTGTTACAAAAGCATTTAATTTTTTATTCTCTTCTTAATTTTCCATATATAATTTTTTATACTGAATTATGCAACGAATCCTTGGTTGCGTTGCGCAAGAACATAGTATACGATCGAAATTGAGTTATATCGGTCCGCGATCGCAGGAATTTCATACTGGAATTTGTGGTACACTTCTTACAGTTTACGAGTTTACGAGATTTAGCTCTTGATCTTAAGATGATAAAGTTTATTTTTGAACGTTTCGCGCGCATTTGAAATATAACATCTACCTACTCGAGCTATTTGTAACTAACACTTGTACGGGTAATAAAATAAAACTCCGCTTCAGAATTTATTCAGATGTACGACACTTCACAGTCTTCGTTGATGATATTGTGATGTCTTGTCATATTGCTAGAGAAAAATATTGAATAAATAAAAGCTAAAATTGAGGGTGTGAATCAGTCCACTAGACTATAGAATAACAACACCCCATCTCTTTCCGTGGGTGTCGTAAGAGGCGACTAAAGAAACACAAATGAGACCTGCCTTAGGAATCCATACCAGGCAACGACACTTCATTTTTTTCTGAATCTGAGGTGTCGTCCTATGGTTTCGTGCGGTGTGGTAGGCTCTGTAAAGGGCCGTCTGGTTCGCGACCACCCTCCTACCGAAGTCCGACGCCAAACAGCTTGCTGTGTTCCGTCGGTGCGTGGAAGTACCAGTGCTTTTATAGGCATTTTCTGGGTTAACTCGCTCCATCGTCGACCTCATCTTTGACCTTTATGGTCAAGATTGAGGTCAAGAGTTAACCCATCTTATAATAAAAAAAATCTCTTTATGCAAGAACGTTATGTAATTTACCCAGAGACCAATGAGATAATATATTATATCACACACATACGCTCAAGCCTATAATCCTATACGGGGTAGACAGAGCATCAGTGGTTCAGAGCCACTTGAATGCCACATTTGACAGAAAATTCAGAGGGTTGTTAGATGAAACATGATGTAGGTATAGTGGTGAGAGGTTATCAGCCTTTCGCCCACAATACAGCAAAACCCTCGCGTCCCACTTACTGACTTTTACAGTATGCCTGGGAAGAGTTGGGAGTGTCCAGCGTGGAATATTATATCACACTGCTTTTTCCCCTGTTTCCTCGTGGTCCTACTTTGTCATATCAGTAGGACTACGAGGATATACATGTCCTAGTGGTCATACTGCTAACTTTGCACATCCTGTTGAAAAAAAAAGAAAAAGAAAACAAAGGATTTAAAATAATTAGATCTGTCTATACTATCGTAATTTTTCTAGGAAAAAACCAACACTAATTTCGCCGTGTGTAATTTAATTACAAGAAAAGTAGTGTTACCCAACACAGGCGATGAACTTAAAGGGTGGCACCTGCCAGTTGTTTTTAAGAACCCATTGTAGAATAAATAAAGATTTTTTTTTTTATTACTAATTACTGCTTATGAATTCGGCTGAACTACTCAAAGTTGTACTGTACTAAAAGAAAAAAATGTGAGACGTGTGTGAGACAAATCCAAACAGTCCTCTCGTAAAACGCAGATCAAACAGAATTAAAAACTATTTCATTATGTTTACAAAGTTTTGCATTTCAGTTTCTTTCTTCTAATAAACCATGTCAATCATAGAGGTACAGAGACCAGCGCATCAGGTTACTCCATTCTCATTGCAAAACCGCTCTTATCACAACAGCACAGAGTGCACGCGTGTGGTAACCTGAGTTGCGGCCGTCCGTACAATGAAAATTCAACGAAAATAAACAACATTAAATGAATGGTTTATTTGAGAAGTCGGAAATATATTTTACAACGCAGTGCTCGAAAATAGCTCTATAAAATGGCTGTACATATTTACATAACCTCACTCCTTTGTCCCATTGGGGCAGATACCAAACACTGCCACTTCTTACCAGCCCATATACGTCCCCATCGAGGGGCACGGGCCTCCCTTCGAAACACGAAGGGGATTTAGGCCATAGTCCACCACGCCGGCCCAATGCGGGTTGGTGGACCGCTCGTCTCTCGAAAATGATTTTTCTTGGACGGGCGGGTTTCATCACGATGTTTTCCTTCACCATTGAGCAAGTGATAATTAGAAATCCGTACATAAATCCGAAAAGACGAATTTAGTGGTACAGGCCCGCACCAGGCTTTGAACCCGCGACCTTCGGATTAAAAGTCTGGCTCATTACCAACTGGGCTATCACGGCTTCGCCACTTGTTACGATCCAAACACACCTCTTTCGCTTCCTTTATAATCCGTTTCGTACATGCCCTTCGGATTCGGGTAAAACTAAAACGGACTAAACTAAACGGGGCTGAAAGTGCCGGGGGTAAGTTGTTCCGATGCAAATATCAAAGACACGGAAAGAGATAGCAATATGTTACTGTTTCGTCCGGCGCTCTCGCAATCCACCGCATGTGTGGCGGCCATTTTAGTTGCGGCCGTGACGCGGACCGAGCGGCAGTGTGTGTAGTGGTCCTCCAGCACCACGTGAGTAAATATTTTTTCGTTCATACTTTTTGGTCTCAAATTAGCTATTTTGCTGTTACGGATGTGTGAGTTATATTTATGTGTCTCGAATCTATTCTCAAATATTAATATATGCAGTTTTAACGCTTTCTACAAAACGTTTTTTTGCCACATGATAAAAAGTGAATTTTTGTGAAACGGGGTAAAAAGTGCCTTGGAACTGGGGTCAATTGTGCCGCGGCACAACCAACCCCAAACTAACCTATAATTATCTATATTGTTTTATTTCATAGAATGAGAACATACAAGAGAAAAACGCAAAGAGGTATGACTTCCCGGGATCTGCTACAAAGGGCGGCTGATGCTGTCATTAAGGAGGGACGCAAATTAAAAACCGTTGCACGTGAATTGGAGATCTGTCACACAACACTCCAACGCTATGTCAAGAAAATAAACACAGGAATTACTCCCACTATTGGATATAAACCCAGACTGGTTTTTAATGAGAAACAAGAAACGTTATTGGCCTCTTATATCCGAAAAAGTGCGTCTATCTACTTCGGACTTCTACCTGAAGAGGTTAGACAACTTGCATACCAGTGTGCAGTAAAATTTGGCGTCCAAAATATTCCACCTTCTTGGGCTGAAAATGGTATGGCTGGTAAGGATTGGTTGACCAATTTTTTGAAAAGAAACGCAACACTTTCGATAAGAATACCGGAGGCAACGAGTGCAGCGCGCGCGACCTCGTTCAACAGACATAACGTAAATGAATTCTTTGAAAAACTTGGAGAACAAATCACAAAATATAAATTTACTCCATCACGCATATGGAACTTGGACGAGACTGGAGTTCAAACTGTTCTAAAGCCTAAAAAAATTGTTGCTGAAAAAGGAATTAAACAAGTAGGAGCACTCGTATCTGCCGAACGAGGTACGCTAGTCACAGTTGAGCTAGCTGTAAATGCTTTGGGAAATACAATCCCACCAATGTTCATATTCCCACGCCTAAAATATAAAGATTTATTTGTACGCGATGGCCCTCCGGAATGTATTGGAGCTGGCAACCGCTCGGGTTGGATGACGAGCACAGAATTTCTGATGTTTATGGATCACTTCATAAAACATACTAAGCCTAGCCCTGAAGATCCAGTGCTTTTACTCCTGGATAATCATTCATCCCACATTGATATTAATGTGGTGGAAAAAGCCAAAGAAAACTCAATAATATTACTATCATTCCCACCTCATTGCACCCATCGCCTCCAACCACTCGATGTTGGAATTAATGGGCCTTTCAAGACATACTGCTCTAGAGCTCAAAACAACTGGCTAAGAACTAATCCAGGAAAGACTATGTCCATTTACGAAATACCAGGCCTGGTAAAATACGCTTTCCCGTTGGCTGCAACACCATCCAATATTTCCAATGCATTTAAAAAGGCTGGTATTTGGCCCTATGATCCGACTGTTTTTACAGAGGAAGACTTTGCACCATCTTCCGTCACCGATCGCCCGATGCCAGATAATCAACCCTTACAAGAGATTAATAATTTGCCTGGCCCATCAAGCTTTCAAGAAAGGTCCACTGAAGATTTTCTTGAGTTTAATGATTCAAATAATATGGCTGGTAATGAAAGTAGCATATCAGGTGTTCAGCAGGCAATCAATGTAGGCTGTGGAAATGAGCCTGGCCCGACAGGTCATCAACAAGAAGAGTCGCGCCAGTACAGTCCAGAGCTTATTCCTCGCTATAATTCTCAAACACTTGATCACATAACTTCTCAAGTAAGCGGTAAAGATACAACTTATTTTTCCCCGGAATTGATTCGACCATTACCTAAAGCTCCTCCCCGATTGCTTGGAGAAAATACAAGACGTAAGAGAAAAACAGCTGTTCTCACGGACACTCCAGAAAAAAAATGCTCTAGCTGAAGAACAGGCTAATAAAAAGAAAAAGGAAGTGAGTAATCCCATAAAGCGTAAAAAAAAATCAAAGGGAACAGGTGCGAAAGGAAAAGATGCGAAAGGAAAAGGTGCGAAAGGGAAAGGTACGAAAGGAAAAGGTGTGAAAGGAAAAGGTGAAAAAGAAACGACACAGAAAAGAAAGACGGCGGAGAACCCCGCTAGAAGGAAAGTTCTTCAAAGTACCGATGAAGAGAGTACCGATGAAGAGAATACCGAATGGTTCTGCATCATATGCTGTGATTCGTATTCTAACTCTGCGCCTGGAGAAAAATGGATTGAATGTAGTGTGTGTAAGAATTGGGCACATGTACAATGTGTGGATGACGAAGAAACCATAACATTTGTATGTCCTAACTGTTATTCTGATAAATCAGATGAAGAAGAATAAGTTAAGTTTGATTTTTTATTATTTTTCGATTGTTTTATTGTACCTCCATTGTGACGACTGATTGTGACGACTGATTAAAAGTAAGATACTTAATAAAAATTATTAATATTAGAAGATATTTTCAGTTGAGATAGTTATAAGAATAACTGGTTAATTTTGTTACATAAAGACTTCTTAATTTTATAATATGTTTAACACCTTTCATTTCTTATAAACATAAACTTATCAAATGAAAGTTTTTCATTTCAAAATCCCTTTGAATCCATGTAAAAAGCCAAACATAATTAACGGCACAACCGACCTCAGCCGGGGCACAACTTGCCCCAGCGAGGGGTCAATAGTGCCTTAAGTCTGCTATGTAAAAAAATAACGTTATGTATAAAACTATTAAGAAAGCGCCAAAACCAAATAAAAATTCACAATCTAGATTAAATTTCACCTAAGATAGACTATAACTATTAACCACAGAACTTATCTTACCCAATTTATCTGGGTGTTTATGAAAATCGGCACTTTCATCCCCGCTCTCCCCTACATTTTTTTATTTTATTATAAGATGGGTTAACTCTTGACCTCAATCTTGACCGTAAAGGTGCAGGTTTGTTTTTTTCCCTCACCGTAATAACTTTTTTTTATTTATTATAAAATGGGTTAACGCTTGACCTCAATCTTGACCATGAGGTCAAAGATGAGGTCGACGATGGAGCGAGTTAACCCAGAAAATGCCTATAAAAGCACTGGTACTTCCACGCACCGACGGAACACAGCAAGCTGTTTGGCGTCGGACTTCGGTAGGAGGGTGGTCGCGAATCAGACGGCCCTTTACAGAGCCTACCACACCGCATGAGATCATAGGATGACACCTCAAATTCAGAAAAAAATGAAGTGTCGTTGCCTGGGATGGATTACTAGGAGGCAGATCTCATTTGTGTTTCCTTAGTCGCCTCTTACGACACCCACGGAAAGAGATGGGGTGGTGTTATTCTCAACCGATCACCACATGGTGTAAACATCCCTCATCGTCGCCATTATGCTGTCTCTCTCCCTCTTTATAAAACGTTTAATTGTATTCACCACGATAAAGATTCCCTACTTTAAGTATTGAATCTCACAAAAAAAAAAGGTTGTTCACACCAAACGAGTGGTGACGTGTCGTCCTCTATTTTATGAAAGGGTACACGTTAGGTGTGGTGATAGCCCAGTTGGTAATGAGCCAGACTTGTAATCGGAAGGTTGCGGGTTCAAATCCTGGTGCGAGCCGGTACCACTAAATTCGTCTTTTCGGATTTATGTACGGATTTCTAATGATCACTTGCTCAATTGTGTAGGAAAACATCGTGATGAAACCCGCCCGTACAAGAAAATTAATTTTCGAAATTTATCCATTCGTGGTGGACTATGACCTAAATACCCTTCCGTGGTTCGTACCCCTCGGGAGGGATGTATAATGGGCTGGTAAAAAGTAAAACTTTACGTGCTGTAGTAGTGTAGTAGATGAAGAATACACGTGTTAGTTGCTGCAATTTGATTGGAGATATTGTAAAAATGGATCCGATAAAATTAAAAAACTCGATAAATGATTATCAACAGAGGGCTTTCATCAAGTTTGGCGTGAGTCTCAGCTGGACCGCAAAAGAAATCCATAAGTAACTAGGGCAAACGTTAGGTGGCCAAGCCTACAGTCGACGCACAGTAGAATCAAATGTGACTCAATATATGAATAATGAGTTTGAAGTGAGAGAAGTTGGAAGCAAAGAACGGATGACGTAAAGTTATTGAAGAATTATAAAGGCTATTCGGTGCGCAACATTTTTCAGCAGTTGAACATGCCAATATCTGCCATCTGCTGGGCTATGATGATCGACATGACATATTATCTCACGCGCTATCTCATGGTCCCGTGACTGTTTGACCAATGAGATTACGAGAAAGTACGTCCATGAAATAACGCGTGAGATAATATGTCGTGGCGATCATTAAACGCCTGCTGATTTGATAGATTGAAGAGAATGTTGCGAGGAAACACATCTTCTAAATATATAAAAGAAGAAACTGACGACTGACTGACTGACATATCAACGCACAGCCTAAACGGCTAAACGTAGGCACTTGAAATTTGTAAGGGACGTAGCTTAGGTACCGTAGAGGTGCACTAAGAAAGGAATTCCCGAAATTCCCACGGGAATGGGAATTAGTGGGAAAATCCTTTTGTATGAAAAATCTAAACCGCTTAAGTTAGACGCTTGAAATTTGGCATGCAGGTACCTTAGTAAACTTAAAGCTTAGTTGCAACAGGATATTGCGAAATTCTCACGGGAACGGGAGTTAGCGGGAAAACACTTTTGTATGTAAAAATCTAAATCTTAAAACTAAATGAAGGTCCATTAATGGACCGTCAATAAAGTGTAATCTGTTCAAAAGTAAAAATTAACACGCAAACGAAGTTGCGGGCATCAGCTAGTTTAATTATAATTGGTACAAACTCTCCAGTTCACTAGAAGAAATTTTTATGCAGTGCAAGGAAAAACAGAAAAATCAAAAGTGTTCGAAGACTTCCGGAATTTTGGAAAGCAGTAATAGAAAGCGAAAGAGATTATGTATTAATTATATGTATTTAATATATTAATAAACTCTCACATTTGAAATAAAGTATGTTTTTCTTACCACACGTTTGGTGTGAACAACCTAATATTACAAATTAAAACTAAAATAAATTACAATTGTTAAAACCAAGAATGTATAAAATGTTAAATAGACAGATTTGTAATCAAAACATTCTAAAAAAAGAATGTATAAAATGTTAAATAGACAGATTTGTAATCAAAACATTCTAAAAAAAGTCCAAGTGTGATTCGGAATCATGTATCGTGAGTTCCGTACTTGGGTGCGTTTATTTGAATTTTATTTTGTTAGGAAAACTTACAGCTAATTTACTATCAATAAGAAACATATAAAATAGGTACATCCCTTAGACCATACACTCTATAGACGGAGTACTTATGACGTCACAGCACTTTTGAAAGAGATGCAAACATGTGAGTTCCTACAAGATAGTAAGAGATATGCTACTTTAACGCCATCTCTTTCTGCGTAGCCCATTTTTTGATGTCACGATTTTCAATTCGTGACAAAAAAAGCGTTTGATCTACAGCATTTGTCAGTCATTACATTACAGTTTTTAAGGTTTTGTGCGTAAAGTTTATTCGTTTTTGTGGTGAATTTGTGAGAAAAGAGACTCCATTTGTTAAGTTGTTGTAAAGCTTTTGTATAGTGATGTATGGTTGGGTGCAGGGAAGGGGTAAACTATTGCTATCTAAAAGGGGCACTCTCCTGGCTCCGTCTATAGAGTGTATGGTCTAAGGTACATCCACAGCCAATTATAAGTTTATAATTACAGTTTCACTTGTGAAATTATAATCACCCCGACATTATAAAATTTTTATGAGGTTATAGGTTCCGCTATCTGAATCTTATAAATTCATTATGTGTGCGAAAAAATACACCGTTTACTCTATCTATATGATATTCTCATAGTATTTACAACTAAGCTATTATAAATTAAACACGATCTCGTGTTAAAGGGGTTCCTCTTTTCATCTTGATACGGAATGCCAATCAGTAATTCTTTAACGTAAATTTTACTTAATCTTCATCCGTCTATTAAATATTTTATATTAAAAGCTACTCTGTTAGTAGGAAGACCTAAAAATGATCATAAGAAGTGTAATTTTAAGTATTCTCGTTACCTTTGCTAAATGTGAGACAACGGATATGAAGGATTTCGAAGGTGTGTGGCGGGGGGTGAAGATATTTAACTTGGATAAGGATACCTTTAATGGAGGGTCTTGCAAAACTTCCTGTGAGTTCTCAATACTCGAAAAGACTTGCTATTGCACGTTATCCTTGCAAACAAAAGTAAAAACGGAAAAAATGTTCGATTTCACTTGCGAAAACTTATACGAAAGTCAACAACTTCCCGTGATACTCGCGCACGACACCAAAGATGCTATGAAACAGCTAAAACAACAATGCATTTGCGAAGGGAAATTTCTGAAGCCAGTAATTTTCCGAAAACTCACTGGTTACTACTTGCTCGTGTACATAGGCGCTATGAATGAAAGTGCTTTTACACTGTTTGCTAGAAAACCTCCCTTGGAAAATGATCTTGAGAAATACGTTAGAAGCGCTTATGACCTCAAAGACGTGACTCGAAGTGCCACTCTGTGTACCCAGGAACAAATGCCAAACGAAGCAAAAAAAACTTCATCACTTATTAAAAGAGAAGACCCCGATCAGAAGAAAGACAAACCCAGCAACAATAACAAAGCTTATGAAGAACGTACTCCAGAAAGTGATTCAGCGAAATTAGTTCTAAGTTTGTTGTCGAAATAAGAGACAGTAATAGTAAAGAACTCGTTTTGCCGTGTGGTGATCGGTTGAGAATAACACCACCCCATCTCCATCCGTGGGTGTCGTAAGAAGCGACTAAGGAAACACAAATGAGACCTGCCTCCTAGTAATCCATCCTAGGCAACGACACTTCATTTTTTTTCTGAATCTGAGGTGTCGTCCTATGGTCTCATGCGGTGTGGTAGGCTCTGTAAAGGGCCGTCTGGTTCGCGACCACCCTCCTACCGAAGTCCGACGCCAAACAGCTTGCTGTGTTCCGTCGCTGCGTGGGAGTACCAGTGTCTTTATAGGCATTTCCTGGGTTAACTTGCTCCATCGTCGACCTCATCTTTGACCTTTATGGTCAAGATTGACGTCAAGAGTTAACCCATCTTATAATAAAAAAATATAATAAAAAAAAAGTCTACTCTTAATTTATTCAACTTATTTATCTTCTTCCTAGCGCGCAGTCCCGTTTTTCATTCGGGGTACGGTTGACTATGATCCAGGAATTGACAGGTCAAGTCATTACAGTGGAGAGACTGCTATCTGACTTCCGTGTAGTTTTCTGCACGATGTTTTCCCTCACCGTAATAGCATCGGTTAGTGTGCAACTATGCACATAACTCATAAAACGACGCATTGGTACATGGCAACACTGGGAATCGAGTCGGTACCTCTCACTTACAAGTTCAACCCTCTAGCCGTTAGACCATTGCCGCTCATAATCCTCTTTAACAAAATATACAGGGCTTCAGGTAAATCTCTTTCAACCTCTCGGGTGGTTAATCAATCCTTGAAACTGAACAACTTTCCCAAGGAACATAGGTCAAAATTAAAAAATAAAAATTTTGAGTTCCCACACAAACTTCATCAGCTTAAAGCGCATTTTGTATGGGAGATCAAAATTTTTTTTTTCGTATTTTGACCTATGTTCATTGGGGAAGTTGTTCACTTTCATGGACTGATTAACCATAACCACCCAAGAGATTGAAAGAGATTGACCTAAAGACATGTATAAGTATACGATATATAAGTACAATCCACAGTTATATCGTTTCTTAATCCTCAAAAAAAGAGGTGTTATAAGTTTGGCGGGTGTATCTATGTGTTTGTGTATCTTTGTATATGTGTGTCAATGTATCTGTCTGTGACATCGTAGCTCCTAAACGAATGGACCGGTTTTTTTTAACGGACGGAATCGAGATGGTTTTTAGCTATATATTTTAACAAAATTAGTTCAATCGTTTAAGAGTTATAAAAGACTAATGTCGGGAGTTATACAAAATTTTAAATTATAGAGTTATACATGAGGTTCATTAAAAGCGTGGACAAAAGAAGCAAGTGATTACTTATTAATTCGTGTTTCTGTAACACTAACACAAAGTTGCTTCAAGCTCCATTAAAATACATAAACATGAAGTTTTTATTCAGATAAAAGTTTCTGCAACTGAGTATCAGTTACTAACTTGTGTTTTTAGAATGTTACCAACCACAAAAATGTTATTTCAAAGGAATGAAAAATAAATGTTTTAATAACAAATTTATTCAATTTTCAAATATATATAAAAAGTTTAGGTATCTCTCTTTCAACCTCTCGGGTGGTTAATCAGTCCATGAAACTGAACAACTTTCCCAAGGAACATAGGTCAAAATACGAAAAAAAAATTTTGATCTCCCATACAAAATGCGATATACTTATATGCTTATGAAGTTTGTATGGGAACTCAAAATCTTTTTTTCGTATGTTGACCTATGTTCCTTGGGAAAGTTGTTCAGTTTCATGGACTGATTAACCACCCGAGAGGTTGAAAGAGAGATACCTAAAGCCCTGTATAGGGCATAATTTATATTTTAAAGTTTACTCTCGTTACTTAAAATCAGCATTGGGCCGACGTTTCGATCCTATACGAGGACCTTCAACAAGGCCCTGATTCTGTAACTTCAAATTCAAATTCAAATTGTTGTTTATTTGTAGATATGGGTATACAAAGAACTTAATTCTAAACATATTAGTGTCACCATACCTCGCCCGCATGCTATGGCTTACAAATATTGCACAGAACATTATAAATCGCAATGTCTAATATAATCTATATAATACAGTAGTAGCTATTCATTATTTACATTATTATCATTTTGGCATTCAGTTAATGAGTAATAAGCTTTGCATACTAAAAAGTTATACAGTTTTCTTTTAAAAGTTGTCATTTCTGTGCACTGGCGCAGACTGATTGGCAATTTATTGTAAATCCTGGGTGCCATAACAAAGAAACTGTTTTGGTAAAGAGCCGTCTTGAACACCCTATGAGTTAGGTTGATATTACGGCGCACGCTCGCTACTTTAGAAAATAAATCAGGATTCCGACGAATGAAAAGGGCTGTTTCATATATATAAATGGAAGTTAATGTCAAAATGTTTAATTCTTTGAATAAATTTCTGCAACTATCTCTACGTCTAAGACCACATATAGATCTTACGCATCTTACTTCAGTTGTGTGTCGATGGAATGGTCGCCATTTTATCCGTTCAGGTGGCGAAATTAAAAACTATCCTTTCATACCTCTGATGACGGCTGCTTTTACTGTTGGTACCACCGCCTAATGAATTTTCAGTTGCTAGGTAGTTTGCAACTTCACGTTCGGTTGGCGGTGGCGCTGCTCGTAAGGGTGGTTGTCAGCAAATAGTTACATAGTTCTCAATTTTGCCATCTGAATAGATAAAATGACCTCCATCCATCGCCACACAACACACAACTTAATTTACAGAATCAGGGCCCTGGGAGTGAGACAAGTTATGCGCCTGCGTTCGCCAGCCCGCCTACTACTTTTCATGAAATCGTTTAAAATATAAATTATGTGTTACAGTCACGAATAGTTTATTACTAAAATCTATAAAGGACATTTAGCTGTAACGATATTTCTCAAGTTTCTTATGCCGGTCAGAATAACCCTCTTAACTTCGTGTTCAAAATGAATAAGTTTCTCATTTTTTAGTTGATTTTTGCGAGGGATCTGAAGAAGACTCTGCGATGGTTCGTGGACTTTCGCTGGATGTGGTGCTGGAACTAGGCAGCACACTATCGGGCCTGCCCTTCTCTGAAGCCAAGGAACTCTCGATAGGGGTGGGAGCGACTATCACATATTTCTTCTTGGGCGGTGGAATTTGTTCTGCGGAACTAAGCGAGCTCTCTTTCTCTCTGTAAGCACAAATTAGTATTTGAGTGTCTTATCGAATTGGCTACTATTCATCGCCTGCCACAACCCTTAATAATAGGTACGAAATGCCTGTAATGTCACGCATATTCCCAATGTATTTTAAAAATAAACGCTATACACTCAAAGACCCACACTAAGGTTTTCCCTTGTGTCTTGGGCCCCTTAGAACATACATAAAGACAGACACGCACACTCATGACCCGAGAACAAACATCTGCTTTTTCAAACAAATATTTGCCCAACTGGGAATCGAAGGTCACTACCACTTAACCAAACCGGCCGTTAAAATTTATTAACTTTTATGACAGTGAAAAAATATTTAATTTAAAAAAACTGACGATAGCGCAATTTTGTCGCTGTTAGCCGATTGTTCACTAAATTATAGGTATTTTAATTTTGTCATTGGAAATTAGGTAGGCCATTGTCGTCCAGCTGTCAGCGAAAAATTGTAAAAACCTTTAGTTTACAATTTCAATTACAATCCCGTAATATTGTAATTGCACTTAGTAAGATTACAATCGCTCGTTACTTTGTGAACTGCCTCATTTTTTTTACATTGACGGATTTTTTTATAATATTAATGCGGAAATTCGTGGAAAATTTGGGGAATGTATGTAGCCTATGTTACTCAGGGATAATGGAACATTCCAATGGTGAAAACATTTTTGAAATCGTTCCATTAGTTTTTGAATTAATTCGTTACAAACACACAAAAATACAAATCTTTCCTCTATATAATATTACTAAACATTTTTTTTTGTAAAATTATGAAAAAAATATAACTTGCCTAACTGGTCGTACTCGTAATTTCTTTTTCTGAAGCGTTTTCAGTTTTCGAGTGCCGTCTTTCCTTTTTTTGTCCTTCTTTTCTGCCATTTTCTGTATAGCCTCCTCAACACTTTCCGCAGATTTTTCTAGATCTGATGTATCAAAACCAGTACTTTCCTTAGCTGTATAAAAAGCTGGTGAATCGTCATCTAACACTGGTTGTACCAGGACTGCGCCTTGAAGGTAACGTTTCAGGCTCATTACAGAAGCAATCTTAGAACTAGTGATATTGGCAATACTCTGTTTTACTACCTTTAAGGGGTTTCGAACTTCATTCGTTGTAACAGTGGCATAATTATCCATTTTCTTTTCACCCGCAAGCAGCAGACTGGCTGCTTCTGAGCTTCTGTCCTTAGATTGAGGTTTAAATTCTTTCAAACTCTGTTGATATTTTAACGTAGTTTGGGATTTCTTCTGATCAATTCGAATGGATTCCATTGATTTGTTCGACATTATTTTCAAAGCAACTTCAGGAGGGTGTTCGAAAACTGTCAAATTTTCATAACTCTCAAACCCTAGTGACCCAGACATAACTTTTTTCAAATTAACTGATGGCGATGCTTTGATCTCAACAACAGAATCGTAGTTTTTAGCATCCTCATCTTTTAAGCCGGAACTTGGCCCTGCTGTTACATCGGTCTGTTTATCCCACCGATATGGTTGGCCTTCAGTTAAAGCATCTCCGTCTGGTTGTTTTCTAGGTTTTAAATCGTAAAAGTCAATATTTTCAATAGTTTCTCGAGACAAGCTTAATGGTTTTAGTGTAAGTAGTGACGCAACATTTTTTTCAGTTACCTTGTCGTGACTTGAACTTGGTTGGTTATCTGATGTTGTTTCCTTTTTAGGGAGCTGGCGTTTATATTCGACTAAGGCCATTGTAGTTGTATTTTCTTCATCTTCTATCTTTAAAGAAGGTCTACTCATCATCGCAGCTTGACTTTTCTCGGGCATGCCTTCTATATTTAAATTTTTTTCCTGTTCTTGTATAACTTCATCAAATTTATCAGATCGATTACTTTTCCAAGCTGTCTGTACAGTGTCTATCATGCTTTTTAATTTCCCGACGGCTTGTTCTAATCGCGATCGGTGAATTTCTGCTGATTTAGATGCAAGAGATATAGTTGACTTCAAATTTTGATTATCTCCGTTTTGGGGGCCAGGCGGATTTTCTGACAAAGGGTTCGCAGTTACTACTTCTGTGAGCAAGTCTCTCGATTGCTTGTTAGCTAATTGCGTCGAAGGGTCTTGAGTCTCTGGCTCTAAGGTGATATCTAAAGGTAAATTTTCAATATGTTCAGTTATCTTGTCAGTTATTTTTTCTTTGATTTCTTGCATATCAACAACATCATCTATATTTTCGTCATCTCGTCCTCGCTTGATGATGGCTTTGCTTTTGGGAAAGAGTTTTAATAAATTCTCCCAATGAGAATAACAAAGTGTTAATACCTGGGAGTTGATTACGGTTCTATACGACACTTCGTACGGTAAGTCAGAATTTAAACCATGTGCCTAAAAATAAAATGTAGATTACTCGAATATCAGAATTACTTACCAGAGATTCGTACGTTGCTAAAACTTTAAGTAGAAAATTAATATTAATATTATTTTGTAAAGGTCTTAAATTATAAACACAGATTACTAGAATAGTCAGAAATCAGAGAAAGGAATATTCATGTAGAAATGTTACGGTTAAAGTTAAGTGTGAATACAAACTTAAGATTAACCGTTCTAAAACTAGGTGTAACCGTACTTCGGGTATTAGCCATAACAGAGACATTACGAGTGATGCCAGCGCTCATTGCAAACTATTTTTTTTCTTTAGTACCTAACATAATTTTTCTTTCGTATTTTTAATAAATGGCCTAAGCATATTGCGACAACAATGAGCGGTGACATTAGACTCTTTTCATGTAGGTTGTGTTCAGATACACTAGAATTTATAGTTTCGGTAGTCGTTAAAATAGAAGCAATGTAAGAATACTTAAATAGCAATAACCGTACAGTGCCAAAATATTGTCCGGTATTAAACTGTTCCAATTCCAGCTGCACTTCTTCGGCTATTTGCTCCACACGCCCCTTGTGGATGAAGTACATAGAATTGGTGATTTCACCTTGTTTAACAACAAACATATCTAAAAAAAGAACACAGAAATAAGTTTCTAAGAAAAGAGTTTACTTCAGAACTGATCCCATTGTCACCAAGTCAGGATCTGATGACGGAATCTCAAGGAATTCCAGGGCAACCCTCGAATATAATAGGCACTTACAATGTTTCATAATTACTTGCTACTATTAACACTAAAAATCTAAAAATAAACTTTTTAATAAAAAAAATTAAACCAACTCCAAAAAAAGGGTTTCTTTGTAAGTTGGTTTTAACATTTTTGTTTTTATGTTATCCGACATATCAACAAGTAAAGAGTTTAGTGCTCACCTGCAGTATAAGTGAAAGGGGTGAAATAGCCAACCAAAAGACGCAGAAACGCTGGTTCACAGTATTGGAATACAGGATGCTGAAATACCAGTCAAGCTTTTCAGCAGCTCGGCGTTATACCAAAAACTTTTTAATAGTTTTTGGTATACTTCATTCTTTTAAAAACTTTTTAATAGAACAAAGTAACTCTTTGCTCAAAAGTTACTTCATTCTATTAACACATCAGTTTAATTTGATTCCAAAGATTTCAAGCGCAAATCGGTCTTGCCTGCCCTATACGCTAACAACCTCCCGCAACCTTTACGAGAACCCAGAGTGACTTTGAATTGTAGCTAGCGAATCTCCTGAAGAAATATTCCGTGTCATAAATCCGAACAACTTTCCTAAGAAAATCCAAATTTTCGTCGGGAATTAGCTGATTGCAGAACTTATACTTACGGAGAGGTGGTTTTGGTTTTCATATTTCTACCTTTGTTCCTCAGTTTAGTAGGTTGATTCATACCCACTAAAAACCCTAACTACCTATAAAAAGAAAGGTCCTAATTTATTAGTCACTTTCCTTTTAACACGTTATTGTGTAGGTCAAAATATATCATTTGAGTCAAAAAACAAAAGCATAATATTAAATTTAAAAGGTCTTGAAAATTTTTGTTATGATATTTTTTGTTGTTGAATAAACCCATCCATTCAAACGTAAATAATAATGGCAGTAGTAGAGCGGGTGAGCGGGGAGTGGACGGCTATAATCGAAAGAGAACCATTCCTTTATCTTTAAACGGAAAATTCATTTTTTTTTTTAGAAAATTTAATTTTCAGATAATTAATTTTTATGTTGTTTTTTGGAATACTATCAACCTATACAATAACGCCTTAGAAGAAAAGTGACTAATAAATTAGGACCTTATATACGCATATCTATAAAACACGTTATTAAGTTAGATTACTGTGCTAAATTCTCTGAATTCTCTGCTTCTGCATTTCTGAGCTTTTGTAACCCGAACTTACTTAAAGTTCAAGTAAATTGGCTTCTTCTGAGCGACTTTGCCATATGATCAACCACCTTTATTTCCCATAAACTAAATTGGGTCAGGAGCTAAACCGTTCTGCATAAAATAAAATGCTAGCTACCTCAGTCAGATGATGCATGTAAGCCGCAGACATGATCTTGAGGCGCAGACAGTGAGGCGCCATGTGAAGAAAGTCAGGTGATTGCAGCCCCCTCGACTCCCTCCAGAGGTGAAGGGTGTACTTCTTCGTAATCCTCACTAGGTTCACTGATACTCGGTTATTTTTTAGGAATGCCTGGAATTAGATAAAAAGTTAAGAAGTTCTTTTACAATTTTTATCTCTATCATTTGTTTAGTGAGATAACACACGAAATTTGAGAATAGCTAGCTGGCACAGCAGTAAAGTTGTAAGTAATAAACTATTATTCGATAATTTTATGTGCATTTTCAAATACGGATTATACTGATACATTTAATCTATTCATCCGGCAATCTATATGCATAAACCAAAGTCGTGATTGTTAGACCGTTCATGACGCAAGAACGGCTAGATGGGTTTTAATGAGACTTTGCAGTATTATAGCTTGGCAATCAGACCAATACTTATGCTACATCATTTTTCCAAATTCCAACGGGAACGATATCTAATAAATACCAGAAGATCTAGACACAATTTTGTTTTTGGTTAAATAGGGCCACTTGATTTGTCGCAATTTTGCCGACTGTAAAATTTGTAGTAGGGAAGTCTGGAAAAGTGCCACAATTTAGGTACTCAAGGCCATGCTAATGTGAACCTTATTACTAGTGGAAAAGTGACTAGAATGGATACTTCATTGAGGGAAAAGACCGTACCTGAAGCTGTTTGTACTCTCCATAAAACATAAACCAGCGGTACGCTTGGAACTGGATCATGTTTGAAAACTCGCCGATGTAGATCAAGAAGATCATTGTAGACGATATCATCAGTATACACACGAAGATCACCTGGAGGCAATCCCGGATAAAGTAGGTATATAATTGACTACAGGGTATATTGTGCCCAACCGTGGGATAAAATGTAACCTATGTCCTTTCCCAGGCTCTAATCTATCTCTGTACCAAATTTCATCAAAATCAGTTCTGTAGTTGAGGCGTGAAAGACGGACAGACAGACAGACAGAGTTATTTCCGCATTTATAGTATTAGTAAGGAAAGGATATATTAGTAAGGATTTGATAGATAGTCATCGCGCTCTATCAAGCTCTTTGAAGATCAGATGTTCCGGAGTGGTAAAACGAAATTCGACTTACAAGGTTACGATGATTTGTACGTTGCGTTCAACACAGTGAAAGCTCCTTTAAATGTGATGCCATCCTTGTTTACGTCAACAACACGGAAAGTGACAGTATTCAAGTTAAAGCAGCATTAAGTAGCTAAGGCCTTCTTGGGAGCGAGGTCGTTGTTAGTTATGGGATGCCAACTACTGTTGCACTTTTGCTGCTTCTCATTTGGCTGGGTCAGTGCAGTGGGCAGAGGAGGCTTCGGTAAGACAAAGCACGACAAACATGCGGCATTAAAGGCCTCTTATTTATTTGTGTCAATGGCAGAGGAGCCCACTGGGACTTGAAGCACGGAAGCATTGCAATTAATCGCCAAGATTGATAGGGGTTGCACCAAAAAAATAAGACTATGCCACAATTTATCAATCGACTGTTCTTCTTATCGTGTATTTGTCAAGTGTGGACGAACTTGGCTAAACCTGTTGTCAGAGTTTTCAAGCCGCACAATGGCCTCTGACTTGGTTTTAACAACTGTAGTCACTCGACAACAGCCGGGACCGACAGCTTAACGTGCCCTCCGAAGCACGGAAACGCTCGTGATAAATTTCCACTTTTGTTACCCATCAGGTTTCCTGCCTCTGTGTACGTTGCTTAACCTCAGTGATCGGTTGAGATCAGCGAGCGCCACTGGGCCACAAGCGCCACAATCGCTTCAATCGACTGTAAGCAATTTTACTGTGAATTCTAGGGTTTCCCTTGTAGGTATCTCTGTAGTTCTTTACCTCAGTTTGTTGACGAGGCAGTATATCGCCTATGCCATTCTGTGTGAAAGTAGTCATTATGAAGTACATGGAACAAATGTACATATGACTATCGCAAATTCTTTCTCTGTCATCTGCAAGAAGAATAGAAAACTTGACGGACAGTTGGATATATCCTTTATTATATAGATTAGGGCTGGATCTAATTTGTATGTAGGATTCTGTTATTCAGCTTTTCGCCGTTCCAAAACATGTAATATCATCTCTTCATAATTTTTCAGTTATTAAGGGCGCTCTACAGCAAAACCTTCCCAATCAGCGGAACCTACGGTTTTTCCTTTGATAGGGAGTTTTGAAGGTCTAAAAATATTGGCAATAGGTAGGTATTTTTTAGCTATATCCCATTAAAGGTTAATATGTTTAAAAGTTGTGTTTACTTTCATAGTAGCTGCCAAAAGAAATTTGCGCGGTAGACCCTCAAGTAGCTTTTTGTTAAGGATGATATCAAAAAATTATAAAATAAAAAAAATAGTCCTTACTGGTATACCGCCATGAAGAGTATCGTATATAGGACTCCTCATAGACAGAGATGGAGTACCACATGCAAGCGACGACGTGCACAAATAACGTGAACCAGATCAACACGGCGAAGCTGGTCAGCAACGTCAGATTGATAGAGATCCTCCTGTAGAACCACTGCAGACTATGGTTTAGAGTTATCTGGAATGATCGTTAATGGATAAAGTGCCTTGTGACCGTAGTCTGAAGATATAGTTATGAATGTTCGGTCTACGTTCCACTGTGATGACTTGGCGTACCAAATCCTGGATTACGAGAAATGGACTAAGCGCTAAGATAAAGAAATTAGGTGGATTGAAAATATGATCAAATGGATCTAACTGCAAATGCAAAGATGTGCATTCTACCACGGAGATTTTTTTTTCCATAACTATATGGTCAAAGATGAGGTCGACGATGGAGCGAGTTAACCCAGAAAATGCCTATAAAGGCACTGGTACTCCCACGCACCGACAGAACACAGCAAGCTGTTTGGCGTCGGACTTCGGTAGGAGGGTGGTCGCGAACCAGACGGCCCTTACAGAGCCTACCACACCGCATGAGACCATAGGACGACACCTCAGATTCAGAAAAAAAATGAAGTATCGTTGCCTGGGATGGATTACTAGGAGGCAGGTGTCATTTGTGTTTCCTTAGTCACCTCTTACGACACCCACGGAAAGAGATGGGGTGGTTTTATTCTTAACCGATCACCACGCGGATAAATATTATCTACGGGAGATATTATCTTCTATAATAACATCGATCGTCGTATATTTTGCTTTGCTGTAGTAATATTAGGTTCATGCTTTAAGCAAAAGAGAAACAGATAGAAACTTGTACTAACCAATCGCAAGCAGCGATTTAGACGGCAGACAGCAAACGCATTCCAAGGCTTTCGGTGAAGCAAGCCAAATATCTCAAAGGGTATACATGACATCAGCTCATACCTGAACTTTCCGTGGAGGTATCTGGTAAAAAAAACAGAAGAGTTAGTACTTGCTCGAAAGTTTGATATAAATAGACAAGCAACGGTGATAGCCCGGTTGGTAATGAGCCAGACTTGTAATCCGAAGATCATGGTTTCAAATCCTGGTGCGGGCCTGTACACTCAAGAGCACGTCAAGCTTGACACTTTGGACTTTGGACCGGCCCTACATTGTATGGCGCGCAGCAAAGGTGCATACCAGTTCAATAAGTACATACATTATAAATTCCTTATAGAATCTGAATTAAAAGGACAATGTGCACTTTTTTCTGACTTGAATTATAATAAAATAAATAAATAAACATAATTGTTTTTATTTTCTCCCAAACTTAAGCTATGTGTACATTCCTTTTTTATTATACATTTAATTGGGAGACAGGAGCCTAAACTAGGGTATACCTGTGTCCTAGGTCTCCTGGATCCCACCCTCAGATAACAATTTTGAAAATAGAAATTTACATTAGCTATTTAACAAGTAGCAATTTCTGGAGAATTAAATTAAATTAAAATAAATTAAATAAGTAGTTAGGATGTTTGTGTATGTGTGTGTGTATTATAATTATAATAAACTATCTTTCCGACCGGGACTACGTTCCCGTGGGGATTCAGTAAAAATTATGGTGCCTATGTTACTCAAAGATATTTTTTTTACCAGCCCATATACGTCCCCACCGAGGGGCACGGGCCTCCCTTCGAAACACGAAGGGGATTTAGGCCATAGTCCACCACGCTGGCCCAATGCGGGTTGGTGGACCGCTCGTTTTTCAAAAATGAATTTTCTTGGACGGACGGGGTTCATCACGATGTTTTCCTTCACCGTTAAGCAAGTGATAATTAGAAATCCGTTCATAAATCCGAAAAGACGAATTTAGTGGTACAGGCCCGCACCAGGCTTTGAACCCGCGACCTTCCGATTACAAATCTGGCTCATTAATAAATGGGCTATCAACTGGGCAATCAAGGATAATTTTAACATTATAATGGTGCTGGTGCAAGAATTGTTGAAATCGGTTCAGCATCTTTTGAGTTTGTTGGTAACAAACATTCAAAGATACAAATCTATTCTGTTTATATGTAATACTAGCTTTTCCCCGCGGCTTCGCTCGCGCAAAGAACTCTTTTAGTCACCCATTTCATTCTTGACCCTTTAGGGGATGATTTTTGAAAAATAGCGAACCACGTGTCCGTTTATTTGCTTCGAGGTATAGATATCTTGACGAAGTTTTAAGTCAAAATGTGCAAAAAAATTGTTTTCTCCATACAAACTTTGAACCCCCATTTCACCCCCTTAGGGGTAGAATTTAGAAAAATCCTTTCTTAGTGCTGTAAAGTTCATCGCTATTTTGATGATTCTTAACTAAACAAATAAAAGTTGATACACTTGATATTGATAGGTATTACATAGAAAGCTGCAGAAAAGTATACATAGAATACAATGGTGCTATAAAAATACAACTTTTTGATTTGAATTACTTACTTACTAAATAGCTGAATAAAATAATCATGTATGTTACATAGATAAAAACACCTTTAAACGGAGGAATGTTTGCTAATCCAGAGTAACCTGTATTTGGCTATGCTTATTACCTAAGATATTAAGTTTAAGTCTTTCAATTAAGTTATGAATAAATAAATGTTTGAAACCTAAAATAGCATATAGGTAGCCTTATTGAAGTATTTATCATATACGAAGAGGGTATTCTAATTGCCGGCCGGTTTGGTCGAGTGGTAGTGACGCTGCCTCTCGATCGGCGGGTCCTGGGTTCGATTCCCAGTCAGGGCAAATATTTGTGTAAAAAGCAGAAGTTTGTTCTCGGGTCATGGGTGTTTGTGTCTATCTTTGTGTGTTCCAAGGGACCCACGACACAAGGGAAAACCTTAATGTGGGCCTTTGAGTGTGAAGCGTCTTTGTAATTGCTTGAAATGCTCTGAGCACTTATGCAATGTGCATCTAAGGTCCATATTATAGAACGCGACTCAGAC
This sequence comes from Aproaerema taeniolella, assembly GCA_949987775.1. Classification (NCBI taxonomy): domain Eukaryota; kingdom Metazoa; phylum Arthropoda; class Insecta; order Lepidoptera; family Gelechiidae; genus Aproaerema; species Aproaerema taeniolella. The sequence goes on along the minus strand of OX465246.1, from coordinate 1,625,583 downwards.
TGATCTATACTTAAGCAGCAGTCGTCTTTGTCATTTTGATAGTGAAAGAAAGAGACAATCAATACTTAAGTATATATCAAGTTTGGTAATTTAGGTAATACGGACCTAAATTACCAGTAGAGGGAATGTCCACCGAGACTGGAAAAGCAGTCTGCATTGCTGTCATACAGCATACACAACTATAGATATTGATTGATTTTATAACATATTATTAAAGTTTTTTTTTTTCATATCTTGACATTGACTCCCCGCCCGTACCCCAGTGACGCCTCCATCGCATAAGGTGCTGCATAGCTAGCTATCTGAGCAGGATGAGCGGCGACCACGAAACTTTTTTCTAATACTTACATTTTTAAACTCGTGATATCTCTTAAATGGAATGTCCGAATTGCATAATTCAAAAATTTGTATAAAGGTATTGAAGCAGTCTTGAATATGAAGTAATTTATTTTGATAAGGATTAATACCAAGATACAAATAAAGAGCATTTTATAGCGGGCGGCATTTCAATTAAATTTTTAAAATAAAAGAACACATATTGTGGCATAACTACAATAGCTAGACATATACTGTCGCGACACTTTTTGTTAATATTTATGTGTTCTGCAAAGTCGTAGTACATTATTTTATTCTATCATCAATAGTTTACGCAGCGCACGCAATGTAAAAATATTTTAGGTAATTTTTTTACACCTTGGGTTACATTATTTAAGTTTCAGTAAGGATCCCTAATTTTTTTGAAAATATAATATAGCCTATGTCCATCGGGGATAATGTAGCTTCCTAATGGTAAAAGAATTTTTCAAATAGGTCCAGTAGTTTCGGAGCCTATTCGATGCAAACAAACAAACAAACAAACAAACAATCAAATCTTTCCTCTTTATAATATTATATATAATATATAATATAGTATAGACTAGTGTAGATTAAATCTACACATCCTAGCAGGGATGCTGGAATCTGAGATCATTGGAATGCTTTACTATTTGAAATTGAAATCATTTGTGACTGTGTCTGGTAAAAGGGACCACTTTGAGGGTAGTCATTAAAGGTGAAAATGTAATGTAATAAGCTATGTTAATCGCTCTTATTGACTACCCTCCAAGTGGTCCCTTTTACTAGACACAGTCACATTTATTTGTCAGGTGCTAGCCCCATAGTCACACAATACAAATATAATATAATATTATTAAAATTAAATTTAATAAAAATATTAAATTACCATTAATGATCAAATAAATAAAATTTAAATAATATAATTACTTAAATTGATACATAGTTATGAAACATGCAGATGCAGCCAGTGAGCGACAAATGGAGAGTCCCATCTGTCAGCAATGTGTTCAGGATGGTGTTGAGGCTACCGCGCAGCCGCGCCAGCATGCAACAAATTTCTAATTTTGTACTGCTTATAGCTCGAATAACAATGAAAAGCAAAAATTTGATTATAATTAACTAGCCTGTATTCCAGGTCAGGAGATTTAAGATCACTTACTTCTTCCTTCTTTCCTCAAGAGCGTGTTCTTTGTTTTGCTCTTCTTCATTAACGTATGGCATGTAGTAATTCATGGCCATCTTTGCCACAAACAGCACATCCAGGAAATACAGCGCCGAAACAAGTCCCACGTTGTTATTCTAAAATTAATTAAACCCGTAATACAGAAGAAGATTCAAGTCTTGATCTATACTTAAGTATTGTTTGTCTCCTTCTCTCACTATCAAAATGACAAAGACGACTGCTACTTAAGTAGAGATCAGAGTCTGAGTCGCGTTATGTAATACGGACAAAACATTATGCAGGAGATTAAATTTTAATTTCACTAATTCAACTACGCCTAGTCCATGGACCTTAAAATTTCAAAAAGTTTCGCTTCACAATGTAGATAAGAAAAAAAATAGATTTATTCGGAATACCTACAGAACCGAAATTTCAGATGTCTTTTAGCCATCTGAGATGAGATAAATTCGTGCCAAAGCAGTTTGCAGATCAGTTGTTTTTTTTTATTCGTGATGCTATGCTATTAAATTATGTAGGACGTAAATCTCTCAGAGCTTACATACCTAACTATAGTTACTTTGACTGTCCTAGAGGGCTGGAAATCCTATGTCGCTTTCCAGCCCTCTAGCACAATCAAAAAATGTGAATCAATTTGAAGTGCAAGAGGATTAGACGGATCCCTTTTTTCGGGTTCCGTACCCAAAGGGAAAAATCGGGACCCTATTACTAAGGCTCCGCTGTCTCTCCGTCCGTCCGTCCGTCTGTCACCAGGCTGTATCTCATAAACCGTGATAGTTAGATAGTTGAAATTTTCGCAGATGAGGTATTTCTTTGTGCCCTATAACAACAAATACCAGAATATAATAAATATTTAAGGGGGCTCTCATACAAAAAAGTGATATTTTTTTCTCGATTTATAGAAAGTCTGTCCGAGGCTGTATCTCATGGACCGTGATAGTTAGACAGTTAAAATTTTTACAGGTGATTTAATCCTGTTGGTCCTATAACAACAAATACTAAAAACTAGAATAAAATAAATATTTAAGGGGGCCCTCATACAAAAAAACGTGATTTTTTTACTCGTTTTTATAGATATTCAATTCAATTCAATCATTTATTGCTATTCATATGTACAGAGTATAAAAGGTCTTATCTACAATATGTTCTTCTATATACATATGAACCCTGTCGGGCATTGCAAAAGTGGAACGGCAGGCAGACTGGCATTTTTGTTAAATTATTTGTAAAATTTATTAATTTATCGAAATAATGTATTTGAATAATTTGATTAATAATGAATAATGTATTTGCATAATATTTGAATAATAAAATAAATATGAGGTTAAATAATATGCGATAACAATATTAGTACTATTAGCTTAAGTTATCATTATTAGTTATTCTATTCTATATAATATGTCAAATAATTATGTTTTATTTCATTGTTGTGTGTAAATGTCAATGTTAGAATTAAAATGTCAGAATGAGTATAAATGCAAATAGTATGTCTATAAACTGTTAATTGAAATGTCATTAGTAAAGAATTAGTTTATGTCAGAATTAATATCAAGTACAAATTAGATGTCAAATATAAAATATTGTAGCTAATAATAATAAAAATTGTGAATGTCAAAATAAATTATGTATAATTAATGTGTCAAAGTGTTAAAATTTTAAAATTTCTCAGATAAATATTCGTCTAAATTATAATAACATTTTTCTAGTAAGAAATGTTTTAATTTACAGCAGAAGGATGTGTTGTTTGTTTCGTTTTTTATATATTTAGGCAATGCATTGTAAATTTTGGTGGTCATAACAAGGGGTCCCGAGTCAAAAATCTTTAATTTAGAGCATAAGGAAATAATAATTTGTTTTTGTCTCTGGTTGGGTAACGCCGCGGTACGTCTCCCTGTTTCTTGTAGAAGTACGGATATTTGCGTACAAATTTGCAGGCCTCCAGAATATACATAGACGTTAACGTTAACACGTTCAGACGAATAAAATGGGGTCTACAACTATGAAGGTTGTCAATGTTTACAATGATGCGTATACATTTCTGTTGGAGGATGAACAAAGTGTCTACGTCAGTACTATCTCCCCAGAGGATAATCCCATAATTTAACCAAGCATGTGCGTAAGCATAATATGCTTTAAGTGCAGTTTTCTGTTCGGTCGTTTTTTTAAGTTCCCATAATGCGTATGTAAACCGGGACAGTTTCATGTCTATTTTATCAATGTGGGCCTTCCAGTTCAAATTCGTATCTATATCCAATCCTAGCAAGCTAAATGTGTTAGTGCATTCTAATTTTGTTCCATTGAAGGATATATTCATATTAATGGGAGTTTTTTGGTAAGGTCTAAACTCATGATTTTTGTTTTCGCGAAATTAACTTCTAGGTTATGATCTGTCAGCCAGTCAACCACTGTATTTAATATTTTATTTAGTTTTTCTCCTAGATTCTCGCTAATTGTGTAGGGTGTAAGTAAAGAAATGTCGTCAGCAAACAGTACGCACGTTTCACTTATTATTTTCGGTAGGTCGTTTATATAAATTAAAAACATAAAACATCCCAAAACGCTTCCTTGGGGAATAGACCAGTTGGTCTTTTGAAAGTCTGAACGTTCCGTTGTGATGATTTGATCATCATAGTTGTAATATTCTATCTCCACGCACTGCATTCTATCCTTCAGATATGACTGAAACCAGTTGAATGTAATTCCCCTTATTCCTATACTGTATAATTTGTCGTTGTCATGTCTAATAAGATACCTATGCCATATTTTTTGTTATCAAGTAATGTCAAAATTTCCTGTATATATTTAAATGTCGCTAATACTGTTGATCTATTTCTTCTAAATCCGTTTTGGCAATCGTCAAAAATGTTAAATTTCTCACAGAATGAGTAGACCCGGCGATACATTGCTTTTTCAAAAATTTTTGAGGCTGTAGGGAGTAATGTAATAGGCCGATAGTTTGTCGTGTCAGTCTTTGCACCTTTTTTATATATTGGCTTTATTATAGCAATTTTGAGGCGGTCTGGAAAGCTACCTTCTCTCTGGAAAGATAAGTCTGTCCAAGGCTATATCTCATGAACTGTGATAGTTAGACAGTTCAACTGTCAGCTATAACAACAAATATTAAAAAGTAGAATAAATTAAACATTTTACAATGCAGTTGCTCGGAGTGTCCGTTTATGTACCGCCAACACATGTCATGTCATGTTATGTAATTTTGAAATGAGAAGATTTTGAAAAGAAAAAAAATATTTGAACTAATGAGCAAATAACTCATATTTTATATACCAAAATTCTACTTCAGTGGCTGTTCTGTGATCCAGTTAAGTTATTTTTTAATCAAATGATGCATAAAAAGTAAACAAAAAGTGAATAAAATACTGACGAAAATGACGCAATAAAGAGTAACGCAATAAAGAGTAGCTGATTTGATAATTCAGTGACCCTTTTGACAAGTGAGAGTATTACTTTTTCATAAAGCTTCATACTGGCTGTATAGAATGACAGCAAATAGTTTTTATGCCTGACAAAATAATTATTTCTGACGAAAATCTTTATTTTCAGTGAAGTAAAATATAAAAGTAAACTATTTATTTTACTTTTTCAATAAAGCACAACAACAAATAATTTAACTATTTAATAAGTTCTGTAGGCGTTATTGGCATTTTATTTACTTAGCCTTTGCCTCACAATTGTGGAAAAATATTTTGCCCGCCATTGTTTTGCCCGCCATTTGAAATTGTTTGCTCAACAAAATCATTTTTGTGTAAGTATAAAAATGTTAATTCCTTAATGTTTTGTGTTTAATCGTAAAATATTAGTGCACATTGTTTAATTGTAACACGTTTTCAGTGAATGTTGATTAGAAATACTCTCTTTTGGGTGTACCTATACGATGTAAGTTTTTGACAACATTTCTTTTAGTTTCGTTTCCTCAGCTACTGCATTGTAAAACGTTGAACAATATATATGCCTTAGGTAATGTAATGTGTAACTGGAGCCCTAAAAAATACTCGTTTCGCTCGTGTTTCAAATGGGCTCACGTTACACATTACCTAACGACACTAGTATCGTTAATAACTATAAGGGGGCTCCCATACAACAAACGTGATTTTTTAGCCGCTTTTATAGAGATAATTGTTTTTATAGAGAAAAATGTAGCCTATGTCCTTTCCCAGGCTCTAATCTATCTCGGTCCCAATTGGTTCAGTAGTTTAGGCGTGAAAGACGGACAGACAGACAGAGTTACTTTCGCATTTATAATATTAGTATGGATAAGAACCATCTCGATTATATCAGCTCTCAAACAAAAGAAATTTACCATTCGTTTAGAAGCTACGATGCCACAGACAGACACAGATATACAGATACACGAACACATAGATCAAATTTAACATCCCTATTTTTTGTGGGAGGTTAAAACACTACTACTCTTGCTAGTAAGTTTCCGTCCGCTTCTCGAAACAATCAGACAGCAAAGTTTTCATCAGGAAATGGTATAACTTGTAGTGTTGTGTAGTGACTTAAGCTGTCGGTCCCGGCTGTTATCAATTGACTACAGTCGTTAAAACTAAGTCAGAAGCCATCGTGCGGTTTGAAAACTCTGACACCAGACTTAAGCCAAGTTCGCCACACACTTAGGGCTACTACAGCACCTAAATTACGATTTTATGATGCGTAGATAAGCATGACGCACTGCATTAAATCGAAGAAAAAAAATACTACGTTAATATTCAGGACATAAAAAGTCACCTCTAAATACCCAATATTGTGATCTTTTAAGTGTAAAAACGATAGTAAAATACACACAGGAACTTGAATTTGCTATCAAAATGTTCGTGATTGAACACTCTCGATAAGTA